>JBBMOE010000021.1:3462504-3507534 GCA_037975065.1 Chaetodon trifasciatus
GGCAGGAAGTGTTGGCATTAGTCTGAAAGCATCTGCAGGTGGAGCAAACCGAGCATGCTGCTCACACCCACCTTGCGGTCTGTGATGTAGCGACAGAACAACTTGAGGTACTGCATGGCCTCTGGCCCCTCCCCCTGACAGCACTCCGGTGGCAGAGCCAATAAGCAGAGCTGTCCATCAGGCATCGGCACCGCCTCCACGTCCTGTCAGCAACACAAGTTGTATTAGCAACAAAAACGCGCTCATGGTAAACTAAGACCAAATATGATTAATCCACCACAAATCTGATAAGTGAGTGGCCATCTATGTCACGTTTTAAAGAAAGTATCGAAAAAAAAAAGACTGGTTCTCTCTCCATTGTGCTGATTTTCTTTTCTTTTATTGTTGTAAAGAGAATATATTTGGGTTTGGACTGTTAGACAAAACAAGTAATTTACATAAGATAATGTGCTTTGCATAAAGTGCTTAACATGGTTGAACCAGCACTAGAACATTTCAGGACTGCAATGAGATGCATTAACATAATGAATATAATACAATAAATTAATAGTCTGTCAGAAATCATCATAATACAAAAATAATAATTGGCAGATGAGTCATAATGAAAATGACTGTTAATTGAAATCGTAGCAATGGAAAAACATCTGATTTTTGTGTCCACTGTATCTCACACACTGTATCTCTCCACAGTCTTGAAGATGTGAAACTAAAGCTTGCGTCAAGCTCATCACGCTGCTGTAAATAAAGTCCTTCACATACGACCTTCAGCTGTCAGAGTCGGACTCTTCCTCGCTGACATAGTCCTGAAAACAAAAAGATTTCTACACCCAAAAAGCACATAATGGTGTTCTTTGTTTCTTCCTGGGTTTACTCTGCACTCAGCGCTGCATCGTTTTGATGACTGTGTCTTGTTTTCCTGCTTGTTTCCACAGCAACACGCTCCGTTCATCTGTATCCATTATAAAACCTCCTCGGCTTGTTTTTCTTCACCACAGATAATGACTGTGTGATAACCGCAAAAAGATGAACAGGCGCTCATGTGATACAGTCTGTAGACCTTTCTGTGTCTTTGATTTATCTATTTTCATAAACTACAATATTATATTGACTGTGGAGCACTTGCACCACCTTCACTCACCTCTGAATGCACTGCAGCAAACACCAGACTCTTTGAGTTTTTACTGAAGTTAAAGTACCACGATCACAGTTTTAAAATACCAGCAAAAGTCAAATGAATCAAAATCCTGCCCAAGAGAAAGTACAAAAGTGTTATCAGCGAAATGTACCTGCAGTATCAAAGTAAAAGTCTCATTATGCAGTGAAATGTGACTGATGTATTAACACTGTATTTGAGCAGCATTTTACTGTTGTAGCAGGTGGAGTTGGAGCAGGTTTCACCTCCTTTATTTACAGTTAGTGGTTTAGTCCAGGGGCTAGAAAACAGAGGCCCCTCTAAAGAGTCATAAGACAAGAGGATGAGGGGTCAACAGCTAATTAATGAGGCAGAAAAGAAGAGAAAACATCTACTACGTGCATTTGTTTTTCTGTTTTTCCTCTAATGTTTGGTTTTGCTGTGAAATAATGGATTGATTTGAACAGCTCCAGTAAAACCATGTGACAAGTTTAAAGGTGACCTGTGACAAATGGGCTCAACTGTCAGAAGTCAAAACGATTGGAAACCACTGATTTCATCACTCTCAAACAAAATAATGCAGTAAAGTTGTTTTGTTCTGCTCACCAGTAGTTTGTCATATTCTGCCTCTGGCGAGGGGGACTGAGGCTGAGCAGCGAGTTTATCCAAAGAGTCTGGATCTGCCTCCTCCTCTCGCTTCGGGTTAGCATCCGAGTCGGAGTCCACTTCTGGCTGAGCCGATCCTTGACCGCTGGAATCATTTTTACCCTTCGGGACGACCAGCTGCTTCGGAGTGGAAGCCATGATAAGAACAGCTCTGACATTGAAATAGATAAAGCCTGGAGACAACAGCAACTACTTCCTCTTTCTACAGGCCTGCATTTCCCCACTTCTCTTTGTTTGTAGTCACATCTAAGCTCCATGTGATGCATGGGGGTTGTGGATTTGTAACTGGAAGCATATTTTTTCAGCTACAATATATGGCAGTGAGTAAAGAGCGCATATTGTCGGATCAGATAGGTTTGAGGGTGAGGTATCGATTGCCTGAAAGGGTTTAAGACACACACTTCCTGCCAAAAGCTGAGTGCTTGCCAGCGGAAAGGTCTTGTTTTGCATTTCAAATTCAGTCAGCGTCAGACGGCAAAACAAACAGCGTCATTTCCATCCTTCAACACACGTAACATACACACTGAATAAGTGTCAGGCACCATCACTTGACTCTTACCTCTCTGGGGATGAGGGCAGCAGACGAGGAGGGTAAATTTAAAGAGCAGCGGGAGGGACGGTGACACATTTTGCCCTCTTCTGCTGAGGACACACCGATGGTGTTGAACTGAGATGAGACGCTGAACATCGTGGCCCCTGGCAGACCCTGAAACACACAAACATTTCCAGCAGGTTTCAGGAAGTTATTCCTCAAACATGTATAAGAAGTTTGCTTTGCATCCATCTTCAAAGCTGTGATTTGTCTCATTGCACCCTGCAGAAGAAACCTCTCAGCCGGGCGGGAGCGAAGAGACTCCACGGTTCTTTTTTAAGCAGGAAAAGACATTAAATGCAGCATCGAAGAGCTCCACTAACAGCTGCTTGATACAATTATGGGCTGAAACACCCACTGCAATTTGTCGAGCGGATCTCACTGCGTGCTTCTACTATAAATCAGCAAATCAGATCCGACATGAATCTGTGACTAAAGCATATTAATGTTTGAAGAGTCAGTGCCACAACTGTCATCCACTGACAGATGGAACCATTGAACTAAATTAGATTACCGCCGGCTGACAGATTATGAGGCTGCAGAAAAACGGCTTTTGTGTGGCTGTGAGCATGTGGGTGTGTTTGTACATTGGCTCCGTACAGTATATGGATGATCACTGTCTTTGGTTACAAGTGCACAGAATGGATTTCTTTCAGCCGAGACCGATAACCAATAATGACCGGCTCCTCGTGGCCGATACCGATAAGATAGCCGATCACTTTGTTTGTATTTTAAAAAGAAGTTCATAACCTGCAGTTTATGCACAACTGAGAGTAAAGTTTGAACCACAAATTGCAATCTGTAAAAAAAACGTCCACACTGGCGACGACACGTTTGGCTGTCTGACATCAGGAGAGCGGCAACGGTGTGCTGTGCTAGTTCTTCTACTGAGCGTTTATTGGCTGATGGAAAACCAACTTTAAAGGTGCATAAAGCCACCTACTGCATCTGTGGATGCTGTGCTTCAGTATTTTAAACATGCAATCCATGAGACTAAAAACATAAGGTGCTCGAGAAGAAAACAAGTTGTGCAGGTAAAATCCCGACTATCAATCTTAACGTACACTCTGAGAGATGTTTCTACTGTTTCATCTTCCTCAGAACAACACAACGCGATTCAGCAGAAACAAATAAACGTTGAATCAACATCCCACTAAAGCACTTCGCTGGATGGCTGCTGTGTTAGCGAGGTGTCCCTAATCAACTGGCTACCGAACACTGTGTGCTTCGTCTTCAGCTCACAAACCTGAAACACACTGTCACTGAAGTGTTAAAGACAAATCCATCAATTTCTAATAGAAGTTTCAACGGGGAGAAGAAGAAAAAAAGGAAGAGGCAAAGAAAAGATGATGATGAAGGATGAGGTGGTAAATTTCCAAGCAAGCTCTTAGTCATGAGCACTAACGTTCCAGATTCATGATAACACAGAAACTTTGACAGGCAGACCCAGCTGACAAATACCTCAGAATAAACTTTTGAGTATACATTTCCTGTTTCCCATGGTGTTCGAGAGCAGCTCTGAACATTGGACGCTCTTTATCAAACCCTTTCAAGACCATAAATTGTGAAACCAATTACCAGCTACAACATGCTTGCTCGAGCATACCTAACCAGATAATGAACATATGCAGCAATAAATCAATTATCTGTCTGTCCAACTTCCCAATTCTCCTCTTACCTGTTCCCACAGCTGAGCTCCTCAATGCACACAAGAAGCACAATAGAGTGTGAAAAGCATGTGACTCACCCCGCTGCTTGTGCCGTCACCTGACGGTCCTCCCATATGCTCTTGCTTCACTGCAGTATTGTTTAGATCCCATGAAGTCCCTGCGAGCAGAAGAAAAATCAAATTCTGTCTCGCCTCATGACAAAACATCCTGAGCACAGCACAAGTATGAGGAAGCAGTGCTTCATCACCGCTTCCTAACAGCATTAATGCTCGACGGCTCATATGCCTGCCATTCCTCTCTGTCTGAAAATAACTTTATGCAAAGACGTGAAATGGCCGACAGGCTCCAAGTGAGAATTATAAAATGTAAATCAAGCTGGAATTCAGCCCAGAGCCACTTGATGCAAACAGTGCAGGAGCACCTCGCAGGTAGTACTGCCGCAGTTTGGGGTTCCTGATGTGGGGGATGTGGCTGAGAGGCCGGCCCACGACAGGCTGGCTCTGATGCTGCACCCCGGCTGCGGGCTCCGGCATCACCCGGGCCTGAGGTTGAGTCTCCCAGGGCCGCCGAGCAAACTGTGGAGGCTGAGAGACACCAGGGGGGAGCTTTGAACCAAGCCTGAGGGAGGCAGCAGGAAGAAACAGTGAGAATTAACATTTCTTTATGCTAACACATCTGCACACTTCTAAAATACCAGATGAAGAATTTACATTGGAATATTTTACAAATTCATGACTTGCTATCGTTGATCGACTTCCTCTTTTTTAAAAAGCTTGGGGTCAAAGACAGATCAAGGCCCCGGTTCTCTACAGAATTATCAATTATGTTCAAGGTAAGAGACGAGGCCTGGACTCCAGAGAGGTGACGGTGAAGCAGCCCACTGGCAGACAACTCATAAATTAATATATGTCACGACAGTAAGGATCTTACCAATTATCAGCCAATTTCTAAACTGTCATGTCTTGCTAAAGTCCTGGAGTCATGAGCTAATAATCAGCTCAAATCATTCCTCTCAAGAAAGTCTGTTAAATCTGGTTTCAGAGCTAAACATAGTGCCATCACTCTTACTCAACATCACTGGAAAAGAGGACATGGCCTCAAATAATCAATTAGTCTGAAAAAATGTCATTAAACACTAAAAGTGGCCTTTACGATTTCCCTGAACCCAAAGCGACAGGTTAAAATGTCTTGTTTTATACGACACATTGGAGAAAAGCAGCCATTTGCACACTTGTGAAGCTGAAAACATCAAATATTTGCCACGTTTATTGATTAAATGACTACAACTAATTACTGCTGATCAAAGTAGGTGCACTTAAATATTCTGTCGATCGACTAACCGTTAAAGGACTAATTGAATATTGTGTTATTATAATGATTTTGGACCTACCATAGACGTGTCCTATCACTGCTATGCAGATGATATTCAATTATACATCTGCTTTAACCCTCAAACATGACATTATTTTCTGTCTTGATCTGTTGAATCCTCACATTTGACCAGCCCCTATCTGTTGACCAGTATGTGAAGTGTTTGATTTATTCCTGCTTTTTTCCAGCTGAAGAATTTTGCTACATTTATGCCTGAAGCTGAGATGGAGACGATTATTCATGCTTTTATTTCATCCCGTCTAGACAACTGCAATTCCCTCTTCACAGGATACTAGTAACATAAATTCTATTTTATGGTGTATTTTCCCTTTAATTGCCAGCATTCATCCATTCATTGTCACCAGTATTTGAAGTGTGAATCACTGTACCGTGCTGCATTCACGGTCTGATCAGAGTTATTTATAGGGGAGTGGGAGTTGTCTGTGAAGGCCAGGGAAGTGAATTCCTGGCAACATGCTGCAGCTCTCACCCACATTCTGCTCTTTGATGGAGTCCTTCAGTGACCGGGGACGAAAACAGCTGATGGAAATGTGCATTTTGTGCTCAAACGTAACAGAACCATGAAAGACCTGATTGTATTGTGCTTGAATCTGAGAAGCAAACACCAGCCAAACTTGTCACATGTCTATATAGGGCTTCCCCCCTTGTTTTTCTTTCCAGTAATCCATGTATTTAGAGGCCTGACCTGGTCTTGACGTTGCCAAAGTAGCTGGTCCTGGTCTTGTCCCTCTGGGAGTCGTGGTCCATGGCTCCCAGAGTCTCGGGCCTCCTCACAGACTGGGCCATTTTCTGTGTTCCTCTATTTTGATGCTGGCAGTGGTGGCAATTCCAGATGGATGAGGGGCTCAGCTGGCATCCTTCCTCCTTCTTTTATTCCTCATGCCTTCCTTTTGCCCCAGTTACAGCACCTACAGAGGACAGGAAGTCATAAAATGTGGGCTGATTTTATCTAGGCAAAGGGAGGGGAGATGGATGGTAACACTTCTACCTGCAGCCACATGACCCCATACAGAAGTGAGCTTGACATGCAATACAATAATGGAGCCAGGTTTCCAATTCAATCAAACTCCCAATCAATTAGTGTGAATGAGCGTGGATGTGTCTGAGCTTGCTGACCAGGTGCAACAAATTCTGGTTTTCATATTCTACAACAGTGTGAAGTAGCACATTATCACAGATCAACATGATGCTTCTAAAATGGATCTGATGCTGCATTTCCTGGCTCTCAGCACCGCAAAGCTGTACTTAAACATGATCAAAAACTATGTTTGTACCATGACATAGGAATGTATCAGGCTACATGCCGCAAAAGCCTAATTTCGGCAACTCATGACACATCCCTTTGGGTGGTGATTTGCCTGTCATCTTTGAATGAACAGCAACAACAGGGTTAGCTTAGCTTTGTCTTGCGTCGTTTCACATCTCCTGACCTTACTCAGTCATATGGTTAAAAAATGACCACAGTTTGCTTCCTGTCAATGATTTGGGTGAAATAATCACCATGGAGGAAGTAAGCGTTTTAGACGACATTACAGAATGATCGAGACTGCTGCTATGGCAGAAAAATATTAGCTCCATCGGCGGCTCCTCAGAGATGAAGAACTCATGGGAGCAGCAGGTGAACTGTGCAGCGTCCTTACTGACCTGTGTTTAGCCCAGGGATGGAGACGGGTGTCGGTCATATCAGCGCGTCTTCATATTGCAGTGTTATGATATCACTGTAGACAACAGTAACAAGTTCAATATTCAAGCTCCGCCCAGAGCCGCCGCGCCGCCGATAGTCAAGATAGTTCCTCCCCACGCGGCAGACAGCGGCGAAGGCGGAAGTAAGTGGGACTGATGCTTCTTGCGTTTTCGGACATCTTATCTGTGTTTCTCCTCAACTGAAAATATTTGCGGAACCTTTCTTTCTTTCTTTCTTTCTTTCTTTCTTTCTTTCTTTCTTTCTTTCTTTCTTTCTTTCTTTCTTTCTTATTGTCTATATTAATTTGTATCTCGTTTCCTGATGATATGCATCATCATTTGGTTTATCCTATATTATTTCTTTCTCATTCAATGTGCCTTTGAAGGTCGCTTGTTGATTTATGAATATAACATTTCTGCCATCCTGGTCAGTGGATCCAAATTATATATGGAGTTATTATATTGTATTATGATTGGCATATCATGACCACCGAGTATCCTGCATTAATCCTATATTCAGCAATGTTCACCTCCACCTCTGGGCGGCGCTCGTGCATAGGTTCTGACAGAGGAAGCTCATGGCGCTCCAGCCAATCAAAACACCGGTAGGGAGGCACAGGTTTCCGGCCTAATGAACGACAACACAACTGTGGTCTGAAAGACGAAGAGGAGAAGCTCCCTCTCGCTAAGAATTGAACGGGTTAGCCTTCATATATACAGCTGTAATAAACCGTAAGTTGCGCTCCTGCGGCGTTGATTACATTTTATGAAGATCAGCGAAACACACTTAAAAGTGGTCGTGTTGGTTTATAGTTGGGGGTCAAACAGGGGGTCGTTGTTGGTGTTGCTAAAGCTAACTGACTGTGTGTGTTTTTGAAACCCGGAGCTACCGGCTAATGATGAGCTGTTCACAAATATCTGCACTAAAGCGATTTTCCTGGCGTCCATCATGTTTCCTCAGCGCTAACGTTGGTCAGAGCAGCCAGTAGTACGATCAGCTGCTTGAAATTAAAAACGTAGCATTAGTTAGCTAACGTTAGCTGTGTTAGCACTGATAATTTGTACCCTGCTCCTTCATGTGTTGATCTGATCACGGTGAGATGATCATTTTGTACCAACATTAGTTGGCTCGTCAAACCATTCAGGGCTGCACTTTTCAATATTCATTAAATCATCGTTTCATTTTTTTCTTGCACAGCTTATAAAGTCAAAAATGCTGAGTGCTGATAACTCTTTATTTTTAGTTTGGACCTTTAAAACGATTTCTGATGTGTTTTGTATGTATGGGTGTGAAAGGCTGTTTGTTGTGTAATGTTATCCTAGCCTGTTTTCTTCCCCAGCACGCCTCTCTTGTAAAAGAGTAAAAAAAAAAAAAAAAAAAAAAAAAAAAAAATGATTTCAGTGGCACCATCTAATAATTATAGATTATATTATATATTGCTTGCAGTGCCAAAAGCTCTAATGTTACTCGAATAATCGCCTATTAATACAAAGTAACACTATATATTTTCTAATGATACAAAATAGCTAAAACCAAGCAAATTTTACAAATTCAGAAGCTGTAAAAATGTTTCATGCCATGTTCAAAGTTGCCATCAGTTGATCTTATGCCTCTTGTCTTATCATTTCTAAACTATTTTCTGTTTGTGGGTGGACTAATTCAGTGTTCCCTCCTGCTTGTTTCTCTCAACAGATGCTCTAACTGCTCACTAATTTATATCCCAAGAGTTGGCAGTCATACTGACATGGCATCTGTTTACTGAATTGCTCCGTCCTCAGCCACAGCGAGCACCAGTCATTGGTGTGCAACCCCTCAGCGAATGAGACTGACCCACCATCACCATGGAAACAGAAACAGTAAGTGTGCTTCGGTGCTAACAGTGATGTCTTCACTTAACACTGTTTAACTTAACACTGCCATTCTTCAGCATGATTGTGCAGGAATGGCAATCGTAGACTAAGCACAGACATTGAAGCATTATATCTGGAGTAGAGACGGTGTTTTTTAATACATTCACTGCAGGAAGTTATTCCCATCTGGCAGAATAAGCCTCATGGATCCACCCGCAGTGTTGTGAGGAGAATAGGTTCCACACTTCCACTCAGACCTCCACAAAGGGCATGTTTCCAGGTAAATATCAGATCCCCTAAGTCCTGCATGGTACCTTTTTATCTATTCATTTCATATATTCCCTTATTATTGTAATAGATATCCTTATGCATACAACTTTAACTTGTGTCCTTGTGTGGTAGGAACTACCAGGCCTGCCACCTCTTCGGCCTATGGATGGCCCTATGGTTCCTACCTTGGCAGACATAGCCTGGATTGTCGCAGATGAAGAAGAGACATATGCCAGAGTGCGGTAAGTATCCTGACGAGCCCGAAGAGACAGCCACTAAGGTTATGGACAAGTGCCAATTCACTGCACCATTGCTCCATTATCCCAGACTGTCTGAGCTTCTAACTTATTTAGTGCACACGAGCAGTCGAAAGAAATTCAGTGCAAGGTGACAAAGTCTTGTTTTTGTTGATACTTTGTCAAAGAGGTGCTGATTCAGCTCTATGCTAATTTTTTTACAGCCGTGGGTAGTGGTGGAAACTCCACATAATAAACTTGATAAAGGCAGGATTTATGGTACTGCTACTGGGTTGGGCTGTATCTGTAATAAACTGCTGGTGAAGTATTGAATAGGGCATTTTTGGAAGAGTGGGTGGAAGGAAAGAAATGCATCAGATGACCTGCAGTATGCTTCAAACGGTGGACTCAACCCTATGAGATTTGGTGGTAATAAAAGCACCTGTTCAGTAATCCTGATCACCAGCGCTTCCATTTTCAGGAGTGACACTCGTCCCCTGAAGCATGAATGGCGGCCCACGCCACTCCTGGTGCTCCATAGGAACTCCTCTGTACCCAACTTCCGCCGTGAGGGCAAAAGAATGGAGGGGCTCAGGAAACCTGGGGTGACGGCGCTGAACCGTACAACCGCCCTGCAGGACGAGCTCAGCAGACTCCGAGCACAGATCGCCAAGATTGTGGCAAGTGATTCTGGTAGGTAACCAAATTAGGAATTACAGTGAACACAGTAGATTTGAGTGGTAATAAAAACACATAGACATCATGTGAGAACTGGTAACACATCAAACAGTGACACTTTCCATGTTGGTACTTCAGACTATGATTCGTAATGATGCTTAGAGCAGTGTAGATTTACAACTGCTACATGGACCCATGTTTATCCCCTGAGTTACTATCTTCATGTGACTGTGATCCTTTTGTTGCCAAGTCAGCTGCCCTGGTTCTCCTAAACCTCTTTGGATGTCTTGGCATCAGTTTCTAGGTCAGCGACAAAGCATAATCTCTGGTTCAGTGGCGGTCGGGTGTCACTTGTTGAACATTTCAACAGGGAAGTCATGAGAAAGTATTATGTATTCACCTGCGATGCACCCTCACAGAGTCAACTCTTCTGTAACACATTTAAGTTAGAATTGTGCCAACAGTAGCATGCTGATTTGCAGGCCTCAAATTCACATTCACAAATGACAGATAAAAATAGAAATGGCATTGTGCTTCTGATATCTCCAGTTGCCAACTTCAGCTCTACTCTGCTCCTCTTCTTGCTTTCAGGCTCTAATCCCCTGACCCCTGACCTGCTCTCCCCCGATGACACAAGTATGAGCTTCTCCATGGCGCCTTTCGAGACGGTTCCCTACCAGCCGGCCGCCACGGCTTCTGCTTCCTTTGTCATCAGTGATGTCACAGAGGAGGAGGAAGAGGAAGAAGAAGAGGAGGATGAGAAAGACGTGGTGTCTGTGGTGTCAGAGCTTGTCCCTGACCCTCTGCCACCTGTTTCCATGACAGCATCAGCGACCTTTGATCTGGACAGACCGAGCATGGACTTCCGGGAGGCAGAGGAGGATACGGTGTCACTATCAAAGTCCACCAGCTTTGCTGATGTTATGGACATCCTGAAGGACATGAACCGCATGAAGATGAGCAAAGACAGGTAAGAGTGGGCCAAGCACTATAAATCTCAATCTGAGTTTGCTTATTTGCTACGTGTTAGTCTTCGGGGAATTGTTTAACGAGCACCAGTACAGCTCACTAATTAACATGCTACAACATGTCTTCTTGAGTCTTGTTGTCAGCATGAGCAGTGACTCCACGAAGTCACTTAAATGACTGACTGACTGAGATATAATGTGTTCATTTGCTAGTTTTACAGGTTCTAGTAGATGGCTTTTTAACTTTTGGACACAGCCATGCTAGCTGTTTTCCCATGTTTTTCCAGTCTTTACACTAAGCTAAGCTAACCAGCTGATGGCTATAGTGTAATATTTACTGTACAGACGTGAGAGTGGTGTCAATCTTCTCACTTTACTCTCAGGAAAACAAGCTAGTAAGCACATTTCACAAACTTCTGGACTACTCCTTCAAAGGCAATTCCTTTTTAACATGCTAACATTAATAAATGACGTTTAAAATAACATTGCATTCCCTCTCATGCATAATTTGATTATTATCGTACTCCAGGGAGCCTGAGCAGTCGTTGCATCATTTGTTTTGTATTTTCTGGTGCGTGTCACTGCAGGTACAACAGAGGCTGTACGTCCCTCAGAGAGGAAGACTCCGCCACTTTGATCTCAGAAGCTCTGAGGAAAAAGTTTGTCCTGAAGGAAGAAGATACTGCCTCTGTGAAACGGAAGTAGCCTGATCACGTGTTTATCGTCAATACTCGATCCTGCTGCTCCATGTAAGTCAGGACAAGATAGTAGATAGTAGTATGTTTGTTTTGTTTTTTTTTTATATATTTTGTATAATGAACCTTTGAAGGCATGTGGTCATCATTGGTCGTGTATTCAGTGGCAAATGGTTTTTAGCTCGTTTATGGGTTCTTAGCTGTTGTTGTTTTTCTCCTGGTTATTTTTAGGCCTTTGCCTGTGGAATATGTACCCATGGATCCACAACCTTGCTCCTCAGACCCGAGGCAATAGCTGTCTGCCACAGTTAGAACAACAACAACAACAAAAAAAAAAACAAACACTTTGTCCGAGACATTCAGAACCAAATGTGAACTTCACAGCGCTGGTACAGTGAGGGGGGAACAGCCAAGTCTCCATGAGTCAGTTTCGGCACTTCATCACATATTACATCCAGTTTATTTCTCTCGAAAAAAATAAGGCTTTTATGTTTGGATACATTGTGAACGAGGACTCAGAAACGTGCTCCGTGTGCAGGCTGTTTTGATTTCACATGACGATGTTATAGCACACCGTGGAGCGGCTGACATCCAGACAGTTTGAACAAAGTTTTTGGACTTAGATTGAAGAGTGTCCCCTTAAAAAAAGCCTTTTATCCATCCTACTATCAAAAGAGTCCTTTTTCCTTTTGAGTTTTCCTCAGACCAGATGCAAATAAGCTTTTTTCAGTTATGTAAAGAAGTCTTCTAACATACTTGAAAATATTTTCACACAGATCTAGTGTACGTGCAGAGATGCACTGTGTGTGGGGACAATAACTTGAGATCTTTGCTGTTTAGTATTTGCAGTACAGTACTGACTTTGCAAATATGCACAGCATTGTATATAAAATGTTGCTTGCTCCACTGCACCTCTTACGCCTGTCCTCTTGTTTGTGATTAACATATAGATTGATAGTCACTGAACCACAGGACACTGATTTTTGAAACCCAAACTGAAAGGAGCAATCTTATGCTGCTGATATAGTCTGAAGTTTGAGGTGTACAAATCCAAGGAATACTCAATGAACTGTGTGAGTGAAATATGCACCCATCATTGTTTGAACTGTGTGGGTTTCCAGTAAAAGCAACAGAGACAAGCATGTACAGGTCTTTTTAGACATAAATATGTGTAGAATGTGCTAACTGGTAGCTGAAACCACCTTCATGATGTTTCTTAATTCCATTGAAAAGGTGATTTCAGCTTGAGCAGAGGCGACTGAGCTATGTGTAACAGCGCTTTCACATCATTCTGTATGCAGAGTTTGGCTAAAATGCTTGTGTGAGTCATGATGATAGCAATCAATACTCTTGTCGACGCCTTACCACAGATGTTTTGCCTGTTCCAATGCCTGATTTTATTCCCACATTTGTTCAAGTGCCACGGGTTTGTTTTAACCAGCCCACCCCTCATTGCCTGCCCTTTCCTGAATGCACCTTCCATCCTCATCTTTACTTAGACTTCATCTCACAAATATATAGTGAACAATGACGTTAAGGACCAGTTTTGCGTGTTTGATATTGCTGAATGTTTGTTTGAAAATAACCCTTCAGTGTCACTTTTACCTCCATGTGTATCACTCTGTTTTTCATTTCTCATGTTTATGCCCACATGAACCCTTTAGTGTAGTTTTGCAGTGTGAAAAGTTACCGCTAAGTGAAATGTTTGGATTGAACAAGAATGTGCCCATGTGTGTGTTGCTGTGTGCAGTAGAGTTAAAAGTATGTTCTGTCTTGCTAGAATTGGCCCTCAACTTCTCTTTGGTTCTTCTCAAGTTCCTCTTTGGTCAAAGTGATCACGTACATGCCGACTCGTTTCTCTTATCTCGTTTAAGGATTTTTCACCGTTGTACCTCAGTGTAGGATTGAGTTCACCACCACGATCTGCGTGTTTGTTTTTTGTCATGTGAGGACTTGTAAATAAAGATTGGCTGATGTTTTGAAACTATGTTTGGTCTGTAGAACAATTTTTGGCTTCACTGTGCAGTGTCAATAATCACCACACGGGGGCAGTGTAGGTGAACATTATACATGATTTGTTGCATGCAATTTGCTGTAGAGGACTGAGCACCAAAATTTTCACCCTAAAACGCAGAATTTACTAAATAGGTACATCTAATTTCACCAATTAAACAAAAGAGGATGGAGATATAGGCTTACTTTTGCACTGATTGTAATTTCATCCAGAGGTGTAAGAAGGACTGAGATGTCTACTTAGTAGCAGTGCCACAATATGAAGTCAAAGTTTTTAAGCATTATCAGCAAAATAGACTTAAAATATCAAAAGTAAAAGTACTCATTATAGAGAAGGCACTGTTCAGACTATATATATGTTATTATTATACCCATCATATATTCTTATTGATGCATTAAGGCTAATAAAAAGATAATTTTACTTATATACTGGTTTGCTGTTTCATCTGTAACAATGTATTACTTTATAAAATGAGCATGTTTCAGATCCTTATTTACAAAGTAAAGGAGTAAAAGGAAATACAGCATTATGCTCGGTGGGCAACAGGATGTTGCATAAATTGAAAAGCAAAAGTACTCAATGTAGTAAATGTACTTAGTTACATGCCACCACTGATACAGACAATAAATATTTAAGTGTTTAGATGTTGCCAGATAAATTTCCTGCATCTGAAATATTAAACACACACTCACCACTTTATCAGTTGTCTGACAGACATAACATGTAGTACCTCCTCACTCTTACGCCTGAAATTTTGAAGATTATTGTTAACCCACATTCTTTCCCATTTCCTGTTCTTTCCCAAGATGATTCGGCCCCTCGGTGTTCCACAGTCTATTTTCTGTGAAAGTCCTTGGCCTACTTTGTCCCTCTTCACCTCCACGATGGACTTCCTACCTATTTTAGATACAGGGAGATGTCTGTGGAGAGCTCAATTAATAGGGCTCAGTGTCAAAATTAGGCTCTGTTAAACCTATAAATACAGGCCTTTAGTTCAAAGTGACATTGACACATTTTCGCCACTACGTGAGTAATGAATTTCAAAACAGTTTAATGCACATTTGAGTTTGATATTATTGACTATATTGTTGTTCTGTGAAATCAATTTTAAAGATCCTCTCCAGACATGTTTTAAGATGTACATAAAACACTTTGAAGAATGATTTGTGTCTGTTTTTTCCCCCTAAAAGTAAATTTATCTTGTTACATCTACTCCTTATGACTCATTTAAGGTTAAGTGCTGGATGCATGATGTCTCCTACTTCACTGAAAGTCCATTCTCAGTGTTTGTGCACTGCAGGCCTCAAGTTTCCACACCACACTTGTGTAAGTTGAATATTGGATGAATGTGAAAACTAGTGTCAAACGGCACATACATCATTCTGCACAGTGAAGCTCAAACATTCAACATTAGGAACAACAAGAAAAGTACTTTTGAATAAAGTGAAAATGAATGAAAATACGGGCACTCCGGCTTCCTCCCACAGACCAAAAACATGCTCATTAGGTTAATTGGTGACTCTAAATTGTCCCTAGGTGTGAATGTGAGAGTGAATGCTTGTGTGTGTGTGTTGCCCTGTAGTCGGCTGGCGACCGGCTCAGGGTGTACCCCGCCTCTCGCCCGTTGACAGCTGGGATAGGCTCCAGCCCCCCCCAACCCCGAAAGGGATAATCAGGGGTATAGAAGATGAATGAATGAATGAATGAATGAATGAATGAATGAAAATACTTAAAGGTAATTGTGATTTGTATAGGTGTGAATTATGAATCTGATGAGTTTAGACTCAACAAAATCCCAACTTTAATACCAGTGAAGTCACTAAGACTTAAGTCTTTTAAGTTGGAGTGACTAAACCAAGACCAAGCCTAAGGATTAAATCATCTTTATCATAAATCATCTTATCAATGTATGCAGCCAATCAGCCAACAGATGATAACTCAGATTATTGCTTTAATAAATTTGCTAAAAATGTTTTCTGTGACCAAATAACTAAACAAACAAAAAAAAAAGTCTCAGGACTAACTTTGCTAAATGTTTTAATTTTTATTTGAAATTAAATATTAATCTGTAGCTATATTTAACAGTCTACAGCCATACTAGCATTAACAGCTGTGCTTTGAGCTAAATGCTATCGTTAGCATGCTAACATGCTCACAGTGACAATGCTAAAAAAATACTGATGCTAGCTGACAGTGTTTACAGTGTTAACCATTGTAGTTAGTTGGCATGCTAACATGCTAAGTGACTAAAATGCTGATGTTATTTGATATACTTACTGTTTACTGTTTTAATTTCTTAGAATGCTAACATGCTCACAATAACAACACTAAAACACTGATGGTAGCTGATATACCATTTTGCTGTGTTCATCATATTAATTTGTTAGCACGCTAACATATTCACAAAGACAATGCCAAAATCCTGATGTTAGTGCTCTACATATAGCTTCTATTTATCATGCATGCTAACATTTTCACACATTTACAGCTGGGAATATCATTAATTTATCAGGTATTTGATCATAAACCAAAGTATTGGATCAAAAATGTTGCTTGAGTGATAGTGCTAGATAATTTAAGTTGCTACAGTACAGGGATACAGGAATGTCTGTACCAAATAGCCATTTCACTCAAAGCCAAAAATGTGATCCTCATGATGATGATTAGAGGAAATGCCAGGGGATCACCAAAATCAACAGGATTCATCCTCTGGGAAAAGTTCTAGGCAATCTTTCCAAAAATTGTCAAGATATTTCGGTCTCGATCAAAAGCGGTGGACTGATCAGCAGACCAACATTGCCACAGTGAAAGGATTCATTATTTCTGTTAATTTACAATAGGTATGACTGTGTTTGAACACTTGGCATTACACTGAGTGAGGGGTGCACCGTGACTAAATTAGGACTCGAAACACAAACTTTAGGACTTGGATTTGACTTTGGACAAGTTGATCTTACCTTGAGACCTAAGTATTAGTTTGTGTCTTGCAAGACAATGACTTTGTCTCACCTGGAGATGTGTCTCTTCAGCAGTGGTCCTGTAGTTTGGCCAGCTCAGTCGCACCACACGAGGCAGTAACTCCAGCCAAGTTCCTGCTCTGTGATACGTGGTAGTGAAGCAGCAAACACGCCAACAGGTAGAATATCTGTCATACTGACTGATCAGCAGGGCTCCTCTATGTCCCTGAGCCACAGAGCTTTTCATCAATGTCTCCTTACGTAGCTGGAAGCTCTTCATAAGGACACCTGTCACTGGACACAGGAAATGCCCTCCAATGTCCAACATGTTTCCGATGCTGCCCAGAGGTTGTTAGGTTTCAATATCATTTGTTGCTTGCATGCTCAATGTGATCAGAGGAATTGCTTTTTGGTTTCCCTTTACGGTGGGAAAATTCTCTTGTGCCATCTAAACAGATGAAGTTTTACTTTGGACAGAAACACCGTCAGGGTTTTTGGTGTTGATGAATCGGTCTGACAAATGTGTCGAGCACCGCTGCATTCTGAGCTACAGCTGAGCTGAAGCGAAACCAGGGGAGCATAGATCACTCCAGGAGCTATCACTCTCACCGAGCAGGTGTTACAGAAAACATGTCACCGTAGCTTCTATTTCTTGGCATATTTGCATCCTTCTGGGAGTGACAGGGAATCATGGTTCACATCTTAAAATGCTGCATTAACATCCCCAATTCAAATTAATGCTTGCACTGGAAGTCCAGGGAAATGGTTTTGCCATCAAATAGAAGCAACTGGAGAAAGTGTCATCTTGGGAAATACAAATTTGCTTTTCCCAAGATAACACTTGAAGCTACCCAGAAAATACAATTGAATAAACATGAATGACACCTTGAATGCATACTGACGCCGACTTTAATTTGCTCTCTTCATTACATTTGAATTATACATATAAACAAGTTGCATGCATCACACCGAAGGAGTGCTTCATGTAAAATAAACATGTCCACACATGCGGGGTGCATGTGTGGACATGTTTATTGCAGTCAAGGTACAAGAATATTTAAGTGAGTACACAAAACACTTTCCACTGTGTTGTTCTGCAGTTGTACTCCACCCCCCATAGTTTTCTGGACTGAATGGCCCTCAACTTTGGAAGCACCAGAGGAAATACCAGAGGCATCGTGCGCTAAGCTTCATAATGATCAAAACAGCTCCCAGGCTCTGTCCTACTCATCATCCACATGAGAGGAATTAAACCTGAGAGCCAACAGCCACCCAGATCACCCAAATATTATCAGCCTCTTTATTTGACAGGAAAAAGCCACTGTAGTAAACATGTCAAACACAGTTAATGTGATTAACGCAAACCAGCAATATGCAGCAATATGTTGTGTGTTCACATCTTAGTGATCCTGATTTGACTCCAACTTTGTGGGCAAGACATTTTGATTGTTTCAGAAAAAGAAAATATTTCCTAGAATGTGTCAGAATGTAACAGCTTTTGTGTGTTTGTCTGCATGTTCGGTTCGAGTGTCATCTCTCATGTTGTATCATAGCAACAACCAGCTGAATGAAGCCGAGACTGAGTGGATGACAAGGGTCTGGGGGAATACAAGCGATGCATCTGCTGCTCCCAATCCACCCACCCACCCTCCCCCAGTGTCACCCACGCATCCGCCCGCGTCATCAAGACACAAACTAACACTTATGACTCACAACAGGAACAGCTCCACGGCTGCAGCACCATTGAATTCACGCTGTTGTTTCTATTTTTGGACCCTTGTAGTGTTTCTGTCTTATTAGTGGGTTTGCCCTCTAAACATGATTGCTTTGTGATGCAAAGTAAATTGTGCCCATAAATGGAATTGTTGATAGCACTTAGGTGTTGCGCTGCCTCTCACTGTAACACTGGTGAACCTGTTGCTGCTTTTTCAGTGTTGTGTTTCAGCTCAAACCGACTGCTGTTAAGCAGATTAAAATACCTTGAATGTCTATCAGACATGAAATGAACTTTTTAATCCTGCTTAATCTGCCTTTGATTTCGTGCTAAATTCCTTTTGATCCACACAGTGCCTTAAGGAAATATGCATATTCACTGTGTAGCCCAAACACCAGTCGTTTAAGGACTGGACATGGAAACACATAGTCTGCCTCTGTCCAAAGTGAAAAAATCCACATATCAGCACCTTTAAAGTTCATAAATTAATATGAAATATTTTGCTTGGAAGCTAGTGTTAAAATGACATATTGTACTTTTACAAGGAGTAATGACTTCTGTGTCTACCAGTTTCTAGTCTTTATGCTAATATAAGCTAATAGGCTGCTGTCTGAAGCTTAATATTTAACGGACAGCAAGAGTGGAGTCAATCTTCTCATCTAACTCTCAGCAAGAACGCAAGTAAGCATATTTCAAAATGTCAAAATGTTCCTTTAACTGCAGCCTCCAAAAGTACAAGTAGGATAGAAGAATTGATAAATGGAGAAAATGAGGTGAAGGCGTAATGAGGAGAGATTACAGATGAGGTTGATGGGATCTGTGTGAGGACAGCACAGCAGCCAGATATCTGTGGCGTGTTCATATCCATCATTTTACTCTGTTAATTGGAGCAAGTCATCATCGTGGCCTTGTTTTAGCCTGCCAGCTCCTCATTCCTCCTTCTTACCTTTGTCAGACAATATCTCAAAAGTCTCTTCAGGAAATGATTATCTATTTTTTTTTAATTCAGTAAATCAATGCAAAAAATGTGTTTGCAGGTTTACAACAAGCAGATGAAGACACAGAAGAGATGGCCCCTTTTCTTTCCTCCTCATTCTCTTTCCCCTCCACACACAGTCACGTTTTGATAAGAAATTGATAAGAGCCGGTTTGTGAGTCCCAGATGGTACCCCAGTATCATGGCCTATGAGGCAGCCATTCATAAATGATGCAACTGCTGAAGAAAAAATGTGGTTTCAAATACTGTACATACATTTGTGATAAAATATATGCATTTATAAAAGTTGAATTACGCAGTGGACTTGAAATACTGTTAATCTTTTACTGCTTAGGATTTCTACTTAAACACTTGGGAAAAAAATAAAAATTGGATTAAATTGGAGCTGGTAAGAAGGATTTAATGTAAACAGGAGTTTCCTTAATATAGGCTGTTGTCTGGGAAATGAACTAGATTGAGAAAAGAAATACAAGACCTGTGTTACAAATTGAAGATTGCACAGGTGAGATGGCTGATACCTGATGGCTAAACTGATGACCTTTCTATTTATAGTTTATTCAACTGATTCTTTTTTAGTCCCATTTAGATCAATTTACCCAAATTTGACCAGCAAGCTGTAGAGCCAATGACAAATCATTAATGTCTCCAGTTCCAGATTAACCTTCTGGTTGGCCCCATGGAAAAAATTTGATTATTAAGACAGACATAGACACACACATTCATCATCAAAGTTCATTGTGTTTTAGCTGTCCCGGCCCTGACAGTTGCGGGCCCCTGGTTGCTAACCCAGTCTTGAATGTCTTAACTCAAATCAGCCATTTTGAAATATGATGCAATTCATATTTGTGGTTTACCACCAGGTACAGCCAACCTGGCCATCTCGCTTTCACTGGATAGATGTGGAATGTGGAGCTTGGGTTAGGGTGGCTGCAGCCACAGATGAAACAACCTGTGATTAACAACACATTTATGATTAAAGGCAGCACCACATTGTGGAAGCAGCATAGAGTGATGTCATCATCGTTTGCGCTGTGGTTATGGGTATTGCATCGCTATTGCATCCAACTGGCAACTGCTCATAAATACAGTGAGGAATGTCCTCAAGTGTGTAATAAGTATCTTTAGAATAGTGTAAATACATATAAATCAAAGACAGACGAGAAACAGAGAGACTGCTAACTAGCTCCCTCGTTACCACAGGAATTGGCAAAGCAACCAGCAAAACCTTGCTAGCCATGTTTTATGGGGATTAACAGCACAGTTGGAACCTGTCTTTAATAAATCAGACTGCTTGGCTGAACCAGCCCATGGTATAAATAAAATATCTCACTTCAGGCCAACTGTGTGAATAAAAGACTGGTTATTCTACATTTATTGCATGGATGATGGAGCGCGCACCAAGACAACAGTTAGATGATGGCTTACCGTCCAGTATGTTTTATGTGTAGCATACCTCTTTGCAGCTGTCATTAGGCTATAAAATGAAACATGTCCTGTTGTAAAGTGAAGGCTTTGCAGGAACATCAGTAACATTTGAGTGCAGCAGTGATATTTATAGTTTGTTATCTAAATGTGCTAACCACAATAAATAGTGGGCAGACATTTTCTTTTTCCTGTGGAGACTGATGATGTACTTTTTTTAATGTTTTTTTTTCTTTTTAAATTCAATTCAAAAACAAATCAAGTAATTGATCCTGTGTATACAGAACCTGATACAGCTTATTTCTCTCTGCCAAAGACCTCCATTGTTGTCCAAAAAGTACTGAAAACACAGCAGTGATACACACCTTTGTACACAGGCACTGTAGATTAGCTTGAGTCATTCATTAGAATTATGTAGAATTATGTCGGCCTCATCCTTGCATGATCCTTGAGCATGTGGCACATATATTGTTAGAATATAAAGATATTTTAATTTTCAGTTTTGTGTGGTGCCTCTGGTCATGTTTCACTGGTGTGAATTATTTGATTTATTGAAAGCTAAGGGTGGATTTTGCAGTATGACTCTTTTACTCAGCAGAGTTATCCAGATAAACTCAGTAAACTTGATTCCTGCGACAGGTACCTCTGGAAACTAAGGATTTTAGTTTGTTGCAAAATATGTTAAACAACTGCCAGTCATCCCTATATAAATTTATTGCAAAAAAACAACACATTTAATTATGCAGCATGGTCAAAAAAAAAAAAAAAACACCTATTAAAAGCAAAACCTGTGTAACTCTGACAGTAGGTCACCCTGCCTCGCTGTTGATGTGATGCTCTCAGCCAGGCTGAGGATCAGCTGCTGTTCTGTGCTGTTTTTAGCCTCTGCTGTCTCATTTGCTCCAACTGGCACACACCAGGACTTATAAATGACCAGCTGGAGACCAGCTACATGGTCAGAGGGGGTCAACAGTGCATCACTGGGTCAAATAAAGTGATGAAAAAATGATGCTTCAGTCTGAACAGCAGCGCTCTCACTTCAACCAGCGTGCATTGATGAAAACGGACAGAATGTTCATTATCTCAGTTTTACACCTTGAAAGTGTGAGAGCCCGGGAGCTGCTGAGCATTCATGGATCATGAGAGACACACTGACAAAGTCAGCATCTTGAAACCTTTGGAGTCTTAATATCAACCTGCCATGTTCACAAAAACATATGTTGGTTTGCACACACACACACACACACACACACACACACACACACACACACACACAGTCCACAAACAAACACATTTCAGTGATGGTGATTAATGGAATAGTTTGACATTTTGGGAAATACAATCATCCACATCCCTTCTGAGGGTTTGATGAGAAGATCAATACCACTCTTCTAATGGAGTCTTGTCATTACTGTGGGGTTGCCAGGCAACCAGCAAGCAGTCTCCAGGAAGTCTTTTAAACTTGGCTAACATGTTACTGTAATAAGATAACATTATAATAAGATAATAATGCTTTAGAAGTGATCATAGTTGACAGAGCCAGGATAACTGTTTCTCCTCTTGTCTTCATGCCAAGTTCAACCAATCACTGGCTGCTCTAGCTTATGGCTTACAGTTCCAACAGTGAGAGTGATATTAGGCAAACAGCTCTGCTAAGCTAAGCTAACTGGCTGCTGGCAAGCAAGCATGAGAGCGGTATCGCTCTTCTCATCTAACACTTGGGAAGAAAGGAATAAGTGTATGGTCCAAAATGTCAAACAATTAGTATCGAACCAAAGCCGCAGTTACTGAATAATACAATAATAGCATACACTGTTTAATTAAAGAACTTCTTGTCATTTGGAAAAACAAAAGTCTGAGTCAGGAATGATTTAACTTAAAAAATGTGGCCACAAAACATGAGGAGAAAGAGGGCATATATCATGCAGCACAGGTGCCTGGCTTGGATCAAAATACTGTCGGTGTATTGGATGCCTCTCTCTCTCTCTCTCTCTCTCTCTCTCTCTCACACACACACACACACACACACACACACACACACACACAGGCCTATATACTCCTAGCTCTCATTACTTTGTCGTGTACCCTGCAGAGACTATTCTGGCCCATAATAAGATGAGCTAATTAGCCTTGGTTCTAAGGGAATCCATTTGCCCATTACTGTAACACATGCTGGGATGTGTGTGTGTGTGTGTGTGTGAGTGTGTGGGTGGGTGGGTGAGTGGGTGTGTGTATGTGTATAATGTCAGTCTGGGTCATTGGTAATTGCTAACATTTTCAGTTTTGCTTTGAGCTGAGGATAGAGAGAATAAATTGAAGGTGTACACTTTCAGATGACAGGCATCAAAGGGCCATTTCAACCATTTAATATCATTTTATTCTCTATATGTCTCCATTCATTCACAGTGAATACGATCAAATCAGAGTTTTTATTGTTATGCTTCCCATATTTGCCATTCGGTCTGAATTTATTCACTTTACAGACCCCTACACAAATGCAATGCCTTATAAATGACAGAACTGCTCCAGTGTTAAATTAGAAAGCATTCACTGATGTAACGATAATGATGTAATAATAATCTTCCCAAACTAGAAAGTCACCTTCCCATCAGTTTCCCATGGTGTTGTTAAAAGGTCACTCTTGTAATAAAGCTATAACCACACATTAACTCCATTAGCCCTTTGCCTCTGAATGTGGTAACGCTGATGACGGGATTCAACACTGCTCATGTCTTCTTGGCAGCAGAAACTGATGCGAACACCATGTGTCTGCACAGGAAACACTCCAAGAATAGCTGGCTGATATGTTGAGTCTGTCGCAGTGGCTGAGAACCCACCAGAAAGAGGCAAAATGTGGAGACTGGGACATGCAGGTGCGACAAAGCTTGAGATTGGATTTCAGAGCCTCATGATAAAGGAGACGCAGTGAGCACAAATGATATCAATTGATCAGGTTAAAAGTCGTCTTTTCTAACCAACAGAGTTCAGCCTCTTGATAGTATCGATCATATTCATAGAAACAATTGACAACCAATCACCATAACAAACTCTCACTATCATCAGTTACACTTGACAGGACTAAAACAGCCTCATGGCCCCCCTTTGAATTCTGGGTGATGTAGGGGTTGTTGTAACCTGCTATGTGTAATGTTTTGGTGAATATCATGAAATATTTTGACAGGATAATGAAAATTAATGATTAGAAAAATGGTCACAGATGCATTTTACTAATAAAATTAAACAACTTGACCTTTACCTTTGTTTTATGGGACCCATTGTCTTTTGGTTGGTTGGTCCTGACTGAAGCATCTCCATCTAAGATTTTGCACAGACAATCATGATTCCCAGAGGATGATCTCTATAAGAGATATCTGCATATCAAGTCTGCAATCTGTAGGGAAGAGATAAGATTTGGTAGTAGTACTGACTAATCACATTTGAGTGGGCTTTGGTTGCACGCACAGATGAGGAAGTCTCTGTCTTGGTATCTGTTATATCTAGATATCTGCTGGCTAAATCGTCATCAGGTCATGGCCAATAAGTCCAAATATAGCAAGATCTGAGATAGCCCAGAGGATGAATCCTAATGACTCTGATGATCCTCTGACCTCAAGCACTATTATATTACACATCAAAATGTTAAGTTGTCCAATACTTTTATTGGATTGGTGATCATAATATCAAAGTATTTGATGCTATGATCAAATACTTTCAAACATTTCCTCAGCCTTAAGCTTGGGGCAAATAAACTAATGTTAGCATGCTAAAACACAAAACCAATATGGTGAATATGCCACATATCTGCTAAATATCAGTGTGTTAATTTTGAAATTGTCAGCATGTGAGCATGCTAGCATTAGCATTTAGCTGAAAGTACAACTGTACAGGAAAAGGGCTTGATTTAGTGTAAATTATTAAGTTAGTCTTGCTTGGATGTTAGATCTAATATGCTGAATTCAGGTTCATTACGTCCAACCAGCAGCAGCTGGAGATCTTGCTAATATTCCAAAGGCAGAAATTAGCAGCAGTGACATGTTTTTTGATCCAATACAACACGTTAACGTGTGAAATCATTACATATGCAGTGAGGTACTCAAACAATATAACAACCATTTACAGCTCTGTGGCAGAAACCTGCAAACAGCTAGTGAAGCACAGTAACTCCACAGCATTATTCACAAAAAGTAACACGTTTCAGCACATCCTAAAATACACCCCCTCATCAGTGCGTCCGCCACACATGTGTAAATCATGTAAATCACAAAAGTGTGATCTGACAAACAAATGGCTTATTGCAGGAAATAGATGAGGTTTAATTTTGTATTTGTATGGTGTGACATTTGTACATTTCTACGTTATTATTATTGATCATCAACTTCACTTTATGCATAAATATGAAAACAACAGAACGTTTCAGATGAATAAATCTAAAGATGCAATAGACTGCTTCTCCACAGTCTGCGCTCACTTCATATTGATGAAGAAATCCAGTCATAATAAAGTCTGGTGGCAGTCTGACCACATATTCATGTGTGACTTTAAACCAGATCTGCTGGACTTACATGCTGAATCATATTCCATGTGAAAGTGAGTCGACTTCAAAGGAATGAGTGAAAATGACCAGAGCAGGTTATAAAAACAAAACTGAAAAGTGTTTCTGGAAAATTTGACCACAAGCCTCCAAAGGGAAAACGTCTGCATGGAGGGAATGTGCTTTCTGATATAATCTGCTGAACAATTCAAATGTATTCCTTCAATTTGTCTAATCTGGTGGCAGGTAAACAAAACAAAACACTTCAAGGTTAGAAAAAGGTTAGAAAAGATCATACGGGTGTCTTTAATAGTCATAAAACAGATTATTGAAGAGGACAGCTCTTACATGCTTATAAGCAGGAATAATAACTTAAAGACAGAAAGAAAGACTCAGTGGCTGTGAGGCATGAAATTGCACAACTTGGCTTTTCTCATTGCCTCCATGAAACCTTTCATTTGGAATAATTAACCCCTACGTATCGCTCCACTCCTCTGTCCTATCCTCCTCCATCGCTCAGTCTTCCTCTCTCATCTTTTCACGCCCTCCTTCTACTGCAATGGTCCAGCAGCTGAGAGGGGAAATAATAATGTTCTCCCTCTGTCTCTCATTCCCTCTTTCACACTTAGCTCTCTCTTCTGGCTTCTGGTCCGGCATTTGGCTTTTTCTGCTGACGTGATTCACAGCAACCACACACACACACACACACACGCACACACACACACACACACACACACACCACATGGACATACATGCACAAATGCAACATTGACTCACGCTCTGGTTGTCTGGCTCTCTGACTAACTCAAGGGATGGTCTTGTGCACTCACCAGGTGGTGGGCTATTGTGTGAAAGCGTACAACCTCAGCTCATTTCTGTTCTCAAATTAAGCTGTTTCCATGGCCGACCCAAGAAACTGGTTAGACTAATTTAGACCAGCATGTCTACTGGTGAGCATGACAGCTCACTTGACCTTGGAATTAGCAGTTTGAGAAAACTTCCCAACTAAAGAGCAGCGTTGATCTTTTCATCACATTCTCAGCATGAACATGAAAAATCACACTTTCCCAAAATGTCAAACTATTCCTTAAAGCGAATGATTTTGAAAGTCATCTCATCATGCTCGACTTAAACAGTACTTGGACAGGAGATTCCCACCAGCTGCAGAGCTCGTCTGTCAACAGATCCATCTCCATCAGAACAAACTCCATTTGCTCATGAAGCCTGTGTGATTATTGTAAGAGCTGCAGAAGAAGAGACTAAGTTGACCTTGTCAAATGGCACCACAGTTTATTGTTGTTTGTTTTGTTTGTTTTTATGGTACATTTAAGTTCCACCTTCCTAGAGATATTGGTGAAACTATTTCCTAAGTCAGATACTCACACCCAGAGTCTTGGGGTCACCTGGATGTACAGGGTTTTTTTGTTTTTTTTGTTTTTTTTTTTTGCTGTTTTTGCATCCGTGAATTCTCCCAATTAAGCTGATCCAGAGCCTGTTGACTAAGTTAGTTTAGAAATTAAATGGATACAAGAGGACAAGAGGTAATAACAACTGTCTGGAGTGACTTCTGCATTTGATGATGTTTTGGTCTTCTGTGCTTCTTCCAAAATGAATGCCATGCCATTACCCATCCTGTCATACATCTCTGTGTTTCAGTCATTCTGCAGTGTTTTCTCTGATGTATGGCTCTTTCACTAGATGTGTCCTCAGCCCCTGAGTACTCATCATTCAGATGATGCTTTTTGATGATGCTGTAAATTGTGGAGAGCTTGTTTATCACAAGTGGCTGAGGAGTGTCAAAATAACACATCCACAATTTTTTGGTAAACTGCAGTCTGACAAATTGATAGCTGCCTGCAAAACGAAAAAGCTAAGGTGATTTATTCTCAGCATTATACCAGTTATTCCTGAACCCTTCTTTGATGTAAGTCCATGTCAGAGGATGTAGGTGAGTTTTTGGGAGGGAATCCCCTCTGATCTCTAGCAGAAACTGAGCTAGATGAAAAGTCAGTTCTTGGGACTGTGCTGGTGTTTGCATTCCTGTCAGAGCAAGGAGGCTGTAGTCTGGTGCCCGCTTCCTTCATCCCGCAATACAACTTCAAGGACATCGCATCACAGGGGAGCCTGGAGGGAGGCAGCGTGATGTATCACTACATCGAGCAACACGCCTATCCCATCTGAGGTGAATGAGACGCCTGATATTTCACTGTAAAACCTAAACTGTCATCGTACTGATTATTTCCTATATAATGGCTCATCTATGTGTAAATATTTGATAATGTCATTGTTTTCATGTCTGACTCCTGAGTAGCATTCTTACTATTCTGTCAGAAAAGCACATTTCAACAGACACCTTCCAGTGTTTTTTATTATTTAAATAATAGACTGCAGTGGTGGACTCAGGCTGTCTGAGGGGCAGAAGCAAAAACAGTGAAACAGGCACCAGTATGCAGAGGCTTATGATGCATTTAAGGTGACACAGTTCCAAACTGGTAAGATTAAAATTGTTTTATTATGTGACTCAAATTTAAAGCATAACTACAACACCTCTGTACTAAAAACACACAGAGAACTACCGACTATTTAAGCATTTGAAGGCACATAGAGGCAAGCATGTATAGGGAAACCTATATGGCACTGCATCGTGTTTTCTCCACTTGAAGGGCAGCATGTAGGGCAACTCATCATGATGGGAAGATTGCTACCACTCTCGTTTAGCTGTATACTAGCAACCATTCAGCAGCCACTTAACTTATTATGCTTATCTTGCTGTGATGTTAGTTATTTTTTTATATTGGCTGTTTAATTTGTACAAAAACCAAAGTGTACAAATAATTAGCTACCGAACATTATCTTATTTTCCCTCAGAGAGAAGGTCCAGCATATATCTAACATAAATCCAAAATAAGAGGTAAATCTTTTTACACTTTTACTCATTTTTGTACGGATTAAACAAACAATATACAATATTTTAATTAGTGAGCCTTACATAAGCTGGTGGGGGTAATTTGATAATTTTTGACCCTTATGCTAATCTAAGATAATGCTAACCTAATCCTGCACTGTAGCTTCTTATTTAATGGACAATAACTGAAAAGCAATCAAACTTCTCATCTTGTTAGCTAACACACAGCAATAAAATGTGAGTGACTCTCAAAATGTGAATTAGACATATAACAATTCAATATCATTTTGGTCAAAATGATAGTGACCAGTTTCCTTTATGTGACTAATTATTTAGTCTTCAAACCATACTCTTGCTCCCCAAAGCATTATCACCTGCGTCAGGTAGATTCTCTCAGTCCATATCATTTAGTCTAAACCAGGAAGATCACTGAAAAAAACTGTTTCTAGAAGAAAAAAATATATATAAGCCAGTGGGTTTTCCCTAGAAATAAGAAACAAGTGGCCATCCTGCTAAACATCTTTTCACTTTCTTCAGCAGGGATTCAAGTTGACCATATGGGTCTTTTTCTCTTGAGTATGTCCTCCATCTGAGTTTTGGCAGGACGGAGTCGTTGTGTCATATTTCTCCTCCTTCTCCATCCTTCCCTCCCCTGGTCGGTCACAGCTCTCCGCCCATCAGAGTATTGGCAGTGTGCGGCGCACGGCGCGCGGCGTGGACTTGGAGATGTCTTGGCAGCATTACGCACGACGACACGATAAACGCTAAAGCCTCCTGTAGAGGAAGGGGACACTGTAAAGCTGAACTGGACTGACTCTAAACTTTCAATTCGGAGAGCACTTCTTCTGCCTCCTCAAGACATTTTTCTTATCTCTTCCTGTCGGCGGATGAGACTCAGACCTCCTCTTCGGAGCGGCGGCAGCAGCGGGTCTGGATGACTTCTCCTCCTTTTGTCCTCGGGTCACGGTGACTATGTAGGAATGGGAACGACATAAACAGCTCGGGGAGAAAACAAACTCTACAGAGCAGCCGTTTTTTAGAGATCCCAAAAAGAGAGGATGATCCCACCGGCCAACATGATTCAGGACGAAAGTGGGGGCAAACAGGACGAACGGGACCAGAATGAGACACCCAAATCCCCGACGGCGAACGCCAGCCAGCAGGAAACCAAGGTAGGACTGTCCTGTTATTATCTGGTATTTACCATCACCCCGGACAGACAGATATACTGTGGGATACTCCATACATCACCCCAACTCTTATTAATAGAGCAGGGTAAACAAACTTCTATCAACATGACCATAAAATAGATTCAACAGGGATCAGCTCCCAAAAAGAACAACATGTTTTAAAGTGTCACTTCTTTTTTTTTTCAACACTGACTCACACACTGATCAGCCTTTTATCACAGCTTCAACAGTCTGATGCTTATTGAAATTAAGAAAGGATAGACTTGAGAAATATCATCAGATGTACAAATAGGGCAGAAAACACTAACATAATATGTTTAAAGTGCCACTAAGAGTCCAGCGAACCACCTCAGTGGGTTGGAATACCATTAGAATAACATCATGATGTTTTACCATATAAGAAAACAACCTTTAGATGAAGATGAGACCAGTTTAAACTCACACACTTCATAGCTGCTTAAGACTTTAATCAAAATACAGTTTTTGTTCTTTAGATAAAAGTCTAATAACTGGTAGGGATCATGGCATTTAGATTTAGCGTTGCTCGATCAATGAGGACTGAAAGGCTATTTAAAGCTCTTGGTTAGCCTAAAACAGGTTCACGGTGGGCTGTAGTGGTAAAAGAAGTAATAAGGTTGTTATGTGTGTATTCATAGAGAATAAGTGGCATATGGGTTTTGTACTTTCTACTTGTGGCTGTTGTTGGAAAGTAGGCTGTGTGATAGAGATCCACAGCTGCCTCAGGCGTTTTTGCCATCTATGTGGGCCACATGTTGCCCAGACTACTACAATTAGCAGTAAAACATTGGACTAGTCATCACAGCACCGCCCCTGTCCCGTTTCTAAAGCTTCTGTACGGGACAGATGAGACTCATACTTTGTATTATTTTATCCGTTTTTCTTACATGAGGCTTTTGCAGATAAGACCTCGGCCAGTTTTCTCTTTCATCTGGGATGACTCTGTTGCATTGTATTTTTTAAAGCTCGGGCATGTGGGCTCTTACTTCTGGCACGTTTGGTCACTGGGTATTTCAAGAGACTCCTGGCTGACTTCTCACTTAATTTTAAAGCTTCTGCCAAACAGCCTCACTCATTCCCAATATGTCAGAGTCGTAGAACAGCTCAGAAAGACGATAAAGTGATTTAAGAAAGTGTTTCATCATTCGTACAGACAGGTTAAGTAGAATAAGTTTACTATCATTAAGTAAAGCTGTGTTTGTGTTTTTATTCCTCCTTTAAGAATACTGTGAGGCCTGAACATCACAAGCGCAAGGTGAGCCTCCACTCTTGTGCAAACTGTAGCGTACTGCTGATTTTAGTCCATCATAACATAACAGCATACCTGCATGTATATGAAGATAAAAGTTGTTTCAGATACAACTTTTACTGCTTTTTAAGATCGATCACTGAGCGGAGTCAATGGCACAAAAGGTTTAACTCATCATCACCCATGTTTATAGAGCACACTCTTTGTTCTGAGGCTGCATCAGTGAATGTATTTATTTACAATGATTTGACACATAATCTTACTCGATCACTGGCTTTTTTAGTTTGTTTTGCATTGCCCAGTCCAGCCCCCAGTAACCCTTTCTGCTTCATGGTAGAACACAGCTCTTCTGGTGCCATCAAACACAGCATGAGCTCCTCGATGCATGCACACGTTCCCTCACTTTGATGATTGAGAGAGATTTTTATTTATTACGATTGTCTTCTATTTTAAATATATAAAACCACCTTACAGGAAAGAAGCGTGGTATCCTTTACTATCACGACTTTTGTAAATACAGTGCAACACATGTAGAATTTACAGAAAAAAACTGCTCATCCATCTAATCTAGTTATCTGAAACCAGCTGCATTAACATTATTGTTGTGTTTCACCATCGTTTTTCTTTTCAGGATGTTTAAAAGCCATGCAAGTGAAGAGCTGCAGGAGGTTGCAGTCGAACGTGTGTGCTGTGTGTTCATGTCTGTTTGTGTGTGAGTGTGTGTGTGGGTGGTAATGGTAGAGAAAGGGTCCAAATTGATTGTTTCCAGAGTGACCCGTAGAACTGATTGATCTTCACCATACCAAAGCTGCAGTGATGAGCTCTCTAAACAATTTGCTCAGGCATGTTAGCCAAAAACATCAGCAGCTAACAACATATGTCTGTTTATTCACCTTATTGTTTTGTGGTTTAAGTCTGGGATTTAATAAGAATATCCCGCCTCAAAATCAGTGATATAAACTGTGTCTGTGTGTGTATACTGTCATAACGTTAGAAGAGGACGGACACCCAGCAGAAACAGTAACTCCCCACAGGTGTTTACCTGTTTACAGTTACATTACGGGCATGTACTGTGTGTTTGTATATAATGGACCATTAGGATTCATTCCCTACTCATGAATTACTTAAAACAGAATCCATTTCACTTCAATTAGAGACCTGCAGCCACACGCCAGCCGGAAACCAGGACCATAAAATCACATTACAGTAGCTTAGAGATTCTTTATTGCATGTTTGAGTCCAAAATTAAGTGGTTACACTGAGGAGGAAGTACACACTGAGAGGTTAAATGAGGAGCTATCAGTGTAGAGTGTTATGAATAGCATTACTGTAAAAGAGGACCCTAATGAGATTGATAGAAGCTGCGGCCAGAAACGGCAGCACAGCGTGTGAGAAATAGTGTTGACGTGATGCATTGCCCTAAACAGGAAATCACATTACCTTCCAGGTAGGGAACCTCGAAGGTTTTCCACTGAGCAGTGATAAGTTGCCCCTGGCCGCGGTCTTTTTATCGTCCACTGAGACATTTGCCCGAAGGTTTTAGAGACTAAGCTTGTAATTTATTTTGGCTATAACAGGAATTGATTTACTTCACATCTCACTCTGTTGCTCTGAATTCTCCTCTCTCTCCTCTGTCCTCATTTATCCTATTCTTTTTCTCTCCCTCGCTCCATTTTCAACTCTTTTTCTCTCTTTTCAGCTGCAGAGACTCAAGCGCTCTTTGTCCTTCAAGACCAAGAGCATCCGCAGCAAGAGCGCAGACAACTTCTTTCGAACCAGCAGCGACAACAAGACGGAGCTGCTGTCTGATGTGAGCAGCAGCACAGGCCATCTCTGCAACATCGGGATGGCCCCGCCGCACACCACCAACCTCCCCATCCCTCCGGTCCCTCCAGCCATTCCCTGCGCTCCTCCTCCCACATCACGTTCCCAGTCACGCAACCCGCTGCAGGTAGACTCAGCGGGACACTGCTTCATGGAGCACATCTTCAAGAAACCCACGTTCTGTGACGTCTGCAACCACATGATCGTAGGTATGGTTACACCCCCCTCCCCCCGTCATTAGTGTCATCAGATTATGAAACAAAGCATGGTGACAGGATCGTAGCAGAAAGCAGGGTAAAAAAAAATCCTGCACATCATCGAATGAACTTTGCAATCACAGCATTGAGCATAACCTTTTCATAATGAGTCCTTCATCAGCTTATCTTTCAAGATAACCTGTTGAAAGGTATAATGAAAACTTTACTGTCATCAGAATCAAAATTAGAGAGTAATAAATATGCAATAATATGCATATTTGGTATGGAGACAGCAGGATGCAAGAGGTTATAGTCTCCTAAAGCACCTACCTTTATTTCCAGAGGCTAAATACTGTGTTTTCCTCTAGTCAGAATGTACACACAAGCCATTTGTATTGAAACACACTCAGACAGTTCAGCACCTGACACTGAGCATCCAGCTTGACCTGCTGACATGTGACCAAAGTATCTCCGTCCTCCTTTTTCGCACACCAAGCCAAATCCCTCCATCTGTCCTCTGGGATGTTAGATAGCCAACAACAGCCGTGCCAGCTCCTCTACCTGTTCTCCCCTCACCAGATGTTCCGGTTGCTCCCCCTTGTTAGCCATCAGTACTGAGAGGCCACTAAGTCTTTATATCTCAGGGCCTCAGCAGCATGATAATGACAAGGGCTGCCTGTACCATCTGCTCAGCAAGCCCCTGATATCACGTTTGGTAGCGGATAGAAGATGTCAGACTGGTGGGAATGTAGGCAGCTCAAAGACGAGCATGTAAATGTGCACATATACACTGGAGTAACACCAATACTCGACCAGTTTGCAAACAATCTTTGATTTTCTTTGTGTAATTGAAGGAAATTAGTTTAAGTAAGAACTTGGATTTCCCTCTTTTTCACTAAGAAAAGCAAAACCAATTGGCCCTGTAAGTTTGGAGACTGAGTCAAAGCTCTAAAAAATACTTTTATACTAATAATGTATTAAATGACAATTTGTAATATGAAAGGTGTCACTCATACTGCCAAAAGCACAGAATTTTCAGATCATTAACTTGAGCGACTCTCACGCTCCCTGCTCTGATCAGCGTGCCGAGCACCAGAGAGCAGACAAAGTTAGCGACTTAGCAGGTGAACACAGCTGAGCAGCTAAAGAGCCAGATATTTCCCTCAGGAGGTGGGCCAAGCTAAAAGGAGAGTGAATGTTAGATTAACTGTCACACTCTAAATGAATGATTATTTCACTTTGTATCTCTTGGATGTGTAAATAAGAAGCTGTTTGCAAACAAATTCATCATTTCAATTCCAGCTTGACTAGCATAAACTTCATTTCTGGCATCAACATGGTCACATTAGGATGGAGGACACCAGCAAATCTGCTAACAGTTTTGGTAGTGGCCATCAAAAATCCATGTTGGCTTTGAATGTATGACGACTTAAGTAAAACTCATTCCACCATAAAACATATTTATACATATCTACCACCATTGTTGCTTACACTGGTCTGTTAAATGGTGCGCGGTCAGTGCGGTGTGTCCAGTGGCCGAAGCTTCGAATGGGCCTCCGGTGGTCAGTTAATAATGAGAGTGTGATGTCAGGCCTGCCTGGCCCTGTGATAGGTGGTGAGCCCTCTGGTGCACTCATGAAAAAAGATACTGCCCTCTTCTTCATTTGTCCTGCTTTAATGAGAACACAGCCTGGTCAGCAGCAGAGAGAGAGAGAGAGAGGAGGATGGCTATCTCTCTCTGTTTGTGTGTGTGTGTGTGTGTGTGTGTGTGTGCATCATAAGCTGCGATGGTGCTGTCAAAGTCTGACTCAGTGTCCCAGAGTCAAAGAGCAGCACACAGGAGAGAGAGAGAGACATAGTGGTATTGGAGGGGACTCAAACTGAGAGTACAAGCATACTGTGATTCTTAAATCCTAATGCCCATTCATTACAAAGTTTGAATTGGAGTTCAGGTAGTATAGTCATTATTTATTGAAGTAATTATTGTTAGGGTTGGGGACAAGGTTCTGTGGGGTGGAAAGTACTTGGAATTGAGTGGATGTAAGTGCACAGCAAACTAAATCCACATTCGTACTTTTCTGTGCACAATATCACACTTGGTTCTCTCAAGTACAAAGCAAGTGTTGTCAGTACAGATTTTCATTCAGGCGTTTATCAGTCTCATCCTGCAGACACAAACCCAAACAGACACACAGGTCTTTGTATATGATCTGTAGAAAGATAGCACTGAGGCCACTTAGAGTAACACTTCGGCCAAAGATGGCTATAGCGTACAGTACAGTGAGCAGCACTTCCTCTGATGATATGCCGCCCCTCTACATGGACATACTGTACACATTATACCTATTTCTCCTTTAGTAAAAAGGTGTTTTAAACCATGATCCACCCTACACTAATATATAATTTGATACCAATATGTTAATTGTGCAAAAGGCAGGCTGGAAAACATCACCTTCTTCCTAGAGAAGATCCTCTATTAAATAAGTGCCTGTACAAATTGAAGGTGTTATCTGTAATGAAAAAGGTTAAATGATGTTAAAGTACTCACTGACTCATTCATTATGTTTACTCAGAGGAAGGTAGAGCAAACTAGATTAGTAATATTCAATAGAGCAGTGAACATGTTGCCATTCTTGTGTAAGTATATAAGAGACTAGCTCATACATTTTTTAATTGACCACTTGTAATTCAACATAAGGATAATAGAAACTGTCCATGTATTTCAGGTTACAACAGTTAGAAGGAGCAACTGTTATTCAGAAAATTGTTGAGTTACACTTTACTAAGAAGTGCATTCAGCGTGCATGTTTAACTTTTATTTATTCCAAGGTTACTCTCGCTCCTGTTGTGTCCCACCCGTGTTCTTTGCTCATTCATTACATGGGCTAAATACAATATGCAGCATGCAGCTCATAAAAGCAAGTGTCCTTGTTGTGAAACTCACAGTGAATTAATTTCACTGGTACATAAAAATATTCTGTTCGCTAATGCTGAGTTATTGATTGCAGGTCCCTCTTTATTAAATAAACATCTATATGAGTGAATGGGAGGGTTGTTTGTGGCCAGCAAAAGGTGAAATATAATTTGCAGGACAGGCTTGCTGAAATGAAATATTCACAGCTTTTAGATTGTGAATTTATGTAACAACACAAAGAGCTTGAGGGATTATACTTTGCACAGTAAAAAAAATATATTTTCTTAAAGGACACACTGAATGACAGATATACTGAATGCAGATGACAAATGCAAACATTTAAGCTATTACAAGCTATTACAAAATATCACTGTCAGTCAGTAATCACTGACATCCTGCAACAACCTTTAGGGGTTAATTTACTTTCATGATCCCTTACATGCATCACATCAAGGCATCCAGATTCTTGGATTCCTTAATAAGACAAGTTGATGCTCATCACCAATCTGTGCTATGAAATCCCTGACTTATACATGACAGGTTTGGTTGCCCCCCAAGAGAAATTAATCTGGGATCAGAGGTCCAGCTGGGTACACCGCTGTGGTGATAACTGAGGCTTTACTATTCCTCCCAGCATTAACACATAAACATGCTGCACTTTAGTGTCAGAAACACACACTCTCACTGTGTATGAGATGTATATGAGCGGGTGTCTGTCAACAAGATGCAACAGCCACGTGTTGTGATGACTTTGCGCTTCAACCGATACTGCATTTATCCATTCTAGCATCACAGTCGACGGGTGACATTGTCTGCCATGTCTTAAAAATGTCTCTCAAGCCAGTACTCCAGAAAAAAAATGCATTATAAAATGTCAAACTGGATGGGTGCCAGCAGGGAAAATGCCAGCTGAAAAAAGTCAGATCATGAAGAGTTTAAAGAAATTGATATTTTTGGAGGTGCTGACATATTTGAGTTTAAACCCTGACTCAAACTACATGTAGCTATTTTTAGCCATGCTAGCGACATTTATTGATGGCGCAGTCTGTCTGTTGGTCCACCACTTAAGCCTGAACCAGAGTGAAATAGCTCCAGAAATATTGGATGGATCGCCATTAAAGTTTGCACAGACATTCATGGTCCCCAGAGACTTTTCACGAGGTGTTCTGTGAAATGTCTCGACCGCTAATGGATGGATTGTCATGAAATTTGGTACACACATTCGTATCCCCCTCAGGAAGAACTGAAATAACTCTGACTTTTATGCAGCGCCATCATTAAAATTCTATTTGAAAATCTAACGACATCCCCATTAGCCTGAGCTGTACTTTGTGTTTGTTGCTAATTAGCACATGCTAGCATGCGCAAATGCTAGCCTAAGATGGTATAAAAGAAAACACCAGGTTGTTTTCATTGTGAGAATGTGAGAGACAGACAGAGACACTGGCCTGGCTGCGGATTATTGTCTTATCCAGATTTGTTTTCTTTGAAGGAAATTTTATTTCAAATCTATATTGCCAGAGAAACATACACATACAGTACCATTTGACAGATAACATTTATTTATTGGCCCTATTTACATAATTCTCAAGATGGGGGAATGGATTTTTCAGTGGCAACACAAATCAAATGGCTGTGGGAGACACTAATTAACGTCTGCAAATAAACCAAAGAATGCTGCTCAGGTCAGTGTTTTGGAAGAGCTTAAGAAGAAGAGATGGTGGAGGAGTTATTGTCATGATGAAGGTTATTTGCACAGGAAATCAGGAGGCGTGAAGTGAGAACACGAGCTTAATGGATCAATGTGTGGCTATTGTGAGGGGACTGTGCAGCGTGAGAGATGCTGTAGGGAGGAAGAGTGGGAAATTCAGGGAGAAAGAGTGTGTGGGAAAAAATAAGAGGCAAGATGAAGGAGTCTTGTCTTTTAGTGGAGTGTGAATGAATAGTTGGCTTTGAAGCCAGAGTAGCCAGGAAAGATCAAATGCCAGAGAGAGCAGCACTGTCACTCTGTGTTATAGCCACATCACACATCTGCTTAGCCCCAGTTCAACCCTCTCAAGCATTTTAGTATATATTTTTTTAAATAAAGAAATATCTTATCCGATAATTGGCTGCATGCTCATGCTGCCCTATGACGTGTGTGTGTGTGGGCTGGGGGATGTCTGGAGTGTGTATTTGCACATGTTCTGCTACGTTATGTGTGATGAGAAGATTGCAGGTTGCAAATGAAAATCCAGATTCAGAACCCGTCTCTGGGCCTACACAGATTTTTGCAGTTAGAAATGTAATCGCTAAGATTGTGACGATAGCAGCTCGTTTTGGCTGCACTGTGGACATTATTCTTTTTATTTCTTACATTGTGACATTTATTCCATAACAATATAACCAGTGTACAGCAGGATGCATGTGTATCATCAGCCTACAAGTTATTTTTGTTTGCAACGGAAATATAATCACTGAGATTGTGATGATAGCCAGTTCAGTTAACAGGCATAGGCACTACTCGAGGCTGCACTGAAGATATCATGAATTTGATTTCTTACATTGGGATAGCCATTTCTTCCAATGCACAGTATGAACTAAGCGACCACATGGCAATGACAAAAACGTCCTTCACGTGCTGAAGTCTCTCACCATTGCACGTGAGGGACATTTTTGTCATTGCCGTGTGGTCGCTTGTACAAGGCTTATAGCTATTTTGTTGAATATTCTACTGCCCAGATTCAATTAAAAACTAATGTGCTGTGTGCCATATGTGCTTTTAATGAAAAACAAGAACTCCCCGTGCATTCAGAGATACAGACAAGAGCTTTGGTCAGGCTGTTTTCAAGATGCCGTAGATGTCTCCTGAAGGAGAATGAAACTCCAAGTGCTTGTTAAACAAAATCAGCTGACCTGATTTAGTGTGACCTAAAACTTGGTACAGGTTGTGCCCATTGCCTCCACTGCCGCTGCTGCTGCTGCTGTTGTTGTTGTGGTGATCTGTGGCTCACCGATGAGGGTTCAGGCCGGGATCACGTTTCTCTCGGTTTCCGTCTTAGGTTAACGAACTGTGCTCCCGCTCTGTGTCAGTGAGGCTCAGCCAAGCAACACAAGAGCTTTAAATGGGGAATGCAGATCCAGTTTTCCACCCATTACTGAGTTTCGAGTGTCTGTCGCTGCTGTTCAGCTCCAGACAGCCGTTACTCCAGTTCACATTACAGCCCACGAAGAGCAAGCAGAGAATTTTTCCCCTCTTGTGGCTAAGTAAACTACACATGAGGGGCTTTGTACCTCAAGTACACAGTATCCTGTGTTTGCTGTCTTGTTCGGGGATCAAGTGTTCTGCTTGGTTTCACATTTACAGTAATGTTACCTCTGTTCACTGAACCTCTTCGCCCTGCTCATCAAACTGAATATGCTGCATTTTTGAGGATAATCCGAACTGAAATGTTGAAATTATTTGCATGCCACAATGCACAAACACACATACAAATGAAACAACTATACACAACATGACAATCTTGAACAAGCCTGACAATCTTTCAGAGATCAAATTTGGCTTGTTCAGATCTTACATTCTCCGTGCACTCTCAACGCCTACTGAAGATCGATGAATCCTTTGCATGTCCATATTTTCACATGCAGAGTGTCAGCCAGGGTAGGGCACGTGCTTATTGATTAATCAATAAAGAGCCAGAAGTGCACAGCTGCCAGACTACGATTAATAACAGCACAGGGACATTGTGATACTGTCCTGTCTTGTTAATGGGGAATGGCTGTAAAATGGTACACTTTCATGCATAACACAGAGATAATTTGAAGCCCTTTCTACTCTCGTGTTTTATGAGGATCATACCTCCATTTATCGCTTGACAGAGTCCCCATTTACAAGCAAAAGATTATGAATTCACATTTTCATATATTTGATCTTATGCCATATGCTTCTACAGTGCAGGGCTCGGCACTAACTTTTAAAAGCAGTTGCCAGGTTGGCAACCAAAGGCCAAGAATTTCTCGAAATGGTTGCCAGTGGCAAATTGGCATCCGTTACTGTTGAGCTCTGACAGTGAAGTAGCAGCTGTCTCTTAGCTTAACTGCTAAGTCAAGGTTCAGCTCAGTCAGCCAAACTTATTATCATAACATTTTAATGCAGAATATTTACAGAGTTAATATTTGATGCTTAAGCTCTGGCCATGTCACTCCCTCCATGCACACACAGCCTCAGCCAAGCAGAGACTGGGGAGTGATGAAAGCTTCCTCCCCGAGTCTCAAACCCTACAGGTGGATGCTGAAGATGCTTATGAAATGTTATATGAACTTTTTTTTTTTTTTTTTTTACAGCTTACTCCAATATTGAGGATTTTTTCTTCCCTGAGCAGGAAAACAGCCCATGATGCTTCAGGGTCTAGACAGTAATCTTTTAAATTGTTAAAAGTTAAGGGAGCTGAACTTTTGACAAACAGGTGAGCTTGACGAGCTAAAGCTGGATTCCCCCTTTCACTGCCCATATTGCCCACTTACTGCACATTCATGCAAACCTGTCTGTTCATCTTTTGCTCTGTTGTTGTATTTCTTTCTGTGTTACAAACACAGACAGTGACAGAGCCACAGCTCACCGATCTACATTAAAGACCGAGCTGCAGTGATACAATCTGTTGTTGTTGCCATGTGAGCTTTATTCTGTGCCAACACCTTTCTCCTCACAATCTCACATCTCCGCCCTGAACAAGACTATCTTTCTCCCTTTTGTCTCCTCAGTTATCTCGCTCTCCGTATTCATTTGTTACTCCTTCGCACACCTTTATGCACAAATGCGCACATACATGCTGAGTGTTTGTAGTTGCAATGTTGCGTAACTTTGGTTCACAAATAAGTCAGATTAGTCTTAATTTATTCCAGCAACTGTGAGTCACACATTAATAAGTGTGGATGAGCTGCACACAGGCAGCAGTTTGAAACGGTTTCACATGGTTGAGATAGCACGAGCTCAGTTGCAGTCACTTTAGTGAAAATGGTTTTGCAAGAGTGCGTATCATGTGTCGCTTTTGCTAAATTTTGTCCCTGTTAAAATGTTCCACATGTCACTTCGCAGGTTTCTCCCATTGCATGCTGGGAAAGACTCCAGAAACTCTGGCTAGGAATAAGTGTGTAAAGACAATGAATAAATGAATGAGATGTTGCTCTGAGCAACAGTTTCCATTACCTCTGCCTTTTTGTGTGTAATTTGCTGTTCGCTTAGGAACAGCATGTGAGTCCAGTTCCCGACATGACAGATCTGAGCCTGTTGCCTCTTGTCTGTGTGTGTATCAGGTACAACAGCCAAGCATGTGGTGTTCCTGGCGGGAAACACAGCAAAGCACGGACTCCGCTGCAAAGCCTGCAAGATGAGCCTCCACCACAAATGTGAGAATGGGGTGGGACAGCAGCGCTGCATGGGCAAACTGGTAAGATGCTGGACACAGAATAAACAAGACATGAGACATGATGTAGACAGTGCATTTGTCTCTTTGCCGTCCACAGTTTGGGAGATTCTGAGCTTCAGGAATATAGTTGCTGATGTCATTAGCAACCAAAACAGACATATTAGAATTGGCTGTCTGACCGTTTCCCACCAGAATGTGCTTATTCAGAAATCACACTCTATGTGTGAGTGTGCTGGTACATCTGTGACCACCATCCATCCTCGTCATCGTCCTCATCATCGTTATATCATCACTCTGTCTGTCTGTGTGTTAGATAATAGTAATGCAAAAATACTGGCCCCTCCTCATCGCCGTCAAGCTGCCATCAGCATAAACCATTAAATCAGGATCAATACAATCACCCTGAGGCAGCTTCATATCAACTATTGAAGATGTTGCACGTAATAGTTTTATGATGTGTTTGACATCTCAGTCCTGATGTCTCTTTTTTTAAAGTCAAGCCTGGCTCACTAATAATTGTAATAATAATTACATCATTAATTACTCAATTTTGAGCGTTTCTATCACTAGCAGAGGAAATGAGATTGTGAAAACTTTTCAGTATCACAAAAAAAAGGGAAAGTTGGCGATTTTAATCAATGATAATCACACTAAATAAATAGTACTCTGGCCCCAATATGCCGCTATTGCTAGCTGCCATCAGTTAGCTTTGGTTTCTGCCATTTAAACCAGCTTTAAACACATTTGCATTCACATGTGGTTGACTGATACATGGTGTGAATTAATTTGTTTGAAGCATGTTGAACCTTTAAAAATTGAGGGACGTCTTCAACCTTTTTGGCTTATTAACCCTTTTGAAAACCTCACTGGAAAACCGTTGGTCAACCTTAAAATGAGCTGATTTTCTTAAATCATGAAGAGATACAAGGTTTTTAAGACTTCATTCAGTTTTTCTGTCATTTTATATAATTCTCTAAAGTCTATAAAATGCATCTGTGAGGTTTGTTTTGGCAACAAATCCAGATGATGCTTTCATTTCCGCAATTTACTTCCCTATGTTGTTTCATACAAGCTGTTTCTGTGCTAATAAGCTCTAAGTTGGAGCCGTAACTGAGCCAAAACTCTAAACCAGAGCTGATTGGTCTATTTCAAATGTGCTTCGACATAATAAAAGTAGATCAAAACTGCAATATTGAGGAGGGGAATTTATTTTACAGTCAGTAAATCACGATTTTTAAGTGTTATTACCTCACAAGTCAGAGGTAATGAGTCTGTACTGTAATAACCCCCTGACTAGACAGAGAGATCAAGCCTCGTCATCGTCATTGTGCATCGTTTCCCTCCCGGCAGCACACTTTCTGGGGGCCTGTCCTTGTTATTGGGTGATGCTAATTGAGATCAGGGGCTATAATGTGATGCACCATCATCATCGCCCCTTATCATCTGTGGACCTGCATTACGATGAGACCATTTGGCTGTGGAGTCGGGGTGGGATGAGTGTTTTTACTGGGGAGGGTTCAGTTGCACCAGTGAAAGCCAGCGCCAAGAAAACGTTCATCGCTTCCACTTCAAAGCAAAGCGAATTGGCAGTGAGGACTGATCTGGTACTCTTTAGTCATTCACACATATCCCACACTGAACAGAGAGAGGCTGTAGCTCTGTCAGGTCATTTTATGTGTGATTTTCTACCTTTGCTACTTCGTTCCTCCACAGTATTTGACTTCCCTTTAGAACATTTGGCTGGAATTGTGAAGAAATCTGGAAAAAGTTGAGTTGTTAATCAGCAAAAATAAAGTGAATGTATGTCATATGGAGATGACATGGAAATAATACTGACAGTACAGGCAGCCTTTCTTTTTTCCTTTCGTGACGTCTTTCCACGAGAGGCCCGAGGGATGAGGCTTGGAGATATGATCGGCTCTCAGGAGTGGAAAATGAGGTTGAGAGGTCAAGCATAAAAAGGGAAGTTTCCCCAGTGGAGTACAGCTCTAAATTCAACTTACTCTAAACTTGGACACTTCTATGGCCATGCTTGTTTCTCTTGGCTTGAGAACCTTTTCGCAAAGAAATCAAGTTACCTCATGCTCTGAATCTCTACAAGCTATGAAACCAGTGTATCACCATCTCTCCATTAACACTCACTGAAACAGTGACAATGAATTCACAACAAACATAGTTTAAAAAAATATGCCTAACAGGCCCTGATTCATCTAGTTACATAACATTTTCTTACCAGAAAAGCTGCACTCTAAGAAGAAACTTAAATCTATGATTATCAGCAATAATCTGCTAATTATACTGTTTTTATGTTTTCAGAGACTATAAAGGAATTAGCTTGGCATCGCTAGACCAATACGCCACAAATTCAAATATGTCTGGAACGTCTCGGTTCATATTTCATTTCCAAAGGGAGTTATCAATGGATGCAGACCAAAAGGCCTCTGGACACAACTGGACAGACCTACAATCAATCAGAGCAACAAAGCATATGACATCGTGCTTGGCAACAACAAAATGTAAACACACTATAGCATGCAGAGATGACCGGTGGTGGAGTAGCATCGATATGTCTGTCAGCACTCTAACATACATATTGTGGTGTGTAAATGACTAATAGGCACGAGGTGTTTTGGAATTGGTCCAGTTGATCGCCTCAGCAGGCAGCCATGAAACGTGCTACAACGTAATCCTTTGGGGAAACCTGCCTGTCAACGTGCATCTGAAAGTGTTTGTTTTTGCCACTGACAGGCTCAGATTGTTGGTCCGAGCGTCTGCCTTTCTGATAGCCAATCTCCCTCTTGTACCCTTGCAGCCATCTTGGTTGTTTTTTATCAAACCAGCCCATATTCGATAAATGGCTGTGATTGGTCTGACATGGATCAGGATGGATGGGAGTCGGTCTGAATGGGAGTGTCACCCGACGCATCTGCCAGAGCAAATAAAACAAGAGCTTGCAGATGTGTCTGGTTCCCAGGCTGTAAAGAAATACTTGGGTTTCACAAACATTTTTTACTTATCTAGAGTCACACGCACACTTTTCCTTTTTTTATGGTTGTGTATAACATTTGCAGACAGTATGCACCCAAAGGGAAAGAGTTGATTTGGCCTCTCCTGACACACACAGTTTTTGTCAATATTCAGTCTTGACAGGTCCAGTTTGTTTGGAATTTCTGGGAGATCTGGATCAAACATGATTAATAATCAATGTGTCAGTTAATGTGTGATTCACTGCTTGAAACTCAATAAGCTGAGTCCTACTACAGTGCACGAACTGCGTATTGCTCTAAATCTGCTGCAGCGACACGATTCAGAAATTAGTGTTACGGATTCAGAAGTTGACTTGTGGGAAATGACATGATTCACTAATCAGTTTTTCATGAATAAAGCTAATCAGGCACACACAAACAATAACATTTGTTTTGCATTTCACTGACAAAACTACAGTTCATCCATGTCACTGCATGTAGATCCACATTCAGCTTCATCAAGATTTACTCTTCATCGTATTGCAATGTGTTAAAGTTTATGTAGTGAGAGTTACGCATCCTCCTCAACCCCTTTGTGTGTGGAAGAGTGCTGAATCCTCCAAATCAAAACTCACAAAGGGGGCATCTCTCTCTCAATTTAAATTATTTATGGGTGTTTCAGGCTGATAACAGCTGTTCCAGACTTTTTTGGGATAAAATTGGGTTTGGTTTTAAGGCTCACCTGCACTTTGTTTGTGTGCTGAAGAAGACTGTCTACCCGAAACACCTGTCCATGAATGAATAATTTATGTAGAGAGAGCTGTCCACTATGGTTTTTAATGACAAGAATTTTGAAAAACATATTTCCAAACTAACTTTTCTAAACTTATGTAT
>JBBMOE010000021.1:3507934-3561408 GCA_037975065.1 Chaetodon trifasciatus
GCCCCCCTGAAACTCTGACACCTCAGTTATTGAGATGGGCCTGAAGAGCTCAAGGGCTGCTTTTTTTAGCCATCTCATAATGAAAAGTGTCAAATGAAGAATTAATCAAGACTGATTTACGATGCAGATTTCACCACCTGCCACTTGAATACATGAAATGTAAACAAACAGAAAAAAAATGCAGTCCTATGAGATTTAGGTCTGATCCTCACATTCTGGAAAGAATAGAGGTTGTTGTAATGAAGAAACATTAATCTTGTCAAAAAAAAACACTGTATGCTATTATTTAATGGGCGAGTGTTTATCTTCAGTCTTCAAATGCAAAAAAAAAAAAACCCAAAACCTTGAAGATATATATATTAAATCATGTCTGCTGGGATTGAGGAGTATTTCCATCTGTCTTCTGTCCTTAAGAGAGATTCAAAAGTGATGTGCAAGTATTGATTGGATAGGACGCAGGTATGAAAGGGATATATAAATGATAAATGTTTGAGGGCCTTTGCAGACGGGACGCGGACATGACCAGCAGGTAAATTAAGACTGTGACCTCAAGACCAGTTTTATCTTGTCAGGTTCATGGCAGTGGATCCTGTCACTTAAATGCATCATATGTGACATTTCTGCATTTAAGTGTCTAAAAACAGCTAGACCTGTGTATTATGTATGTATTATGTTGAGTTGTGTTTCTGCATTACCCCAACAATGTTCAAACCCACAGAAATCTGCAATTTTATCCAACGTAACCGTGTGTTTCATTTGGTCGCCTGTCAGTGTCACGTCCCCTTTACCCTCTCTGGTTGCTATAACTTCTGGGGAAACAGAAAACATTGGGGTGAGGAGCAGCAAATATTTATTTTTTTATATCTTAGTATTTATCTGACACTGCTTAGTCTATTCAGTCTGCGTTGTGATATATAGTTGCGGTGATTCATCCCAAACAGTGATGTCCGACATCCAGCAAGGCCGAACTTTCTCTCTGCAAAGTGCTTAGAAACGTCCGACCAAACACAGTTCGGTGCTGTATGTCAGTGTCAGGCTGTTGCCTGTGGTGCTGCATGTCGATTTGTCTCTGACGTCTGCCGCCTCTCTCTCGTTTCACTCTCTGTCTCTCCTCAGCCAAAAGGCTTTCGGCGGTACTACAGCTCTCCATTACTGATCCAGGAACAGTATGGTTGCATCAAAGAAGTCATGCCAATCGGTGAGCATCTTAAATCTCCATCATGATTTCAGTTCTGTGTGGGATTGCATGCTCCAAAGAGCAAACGTCACTCTTACAGAACCACTTTTCCACTTGAGCTGTTTTATAAGATTTACCTTCCTGGTTTTATAGTATTGTAAATCACCACATGGCTGTCCTGAAAGCTTAACATTTGTTTATCATCAGCTTTTATCGTGTCTTTAATTCTCCTCTGAAGCCTGTGGCAATAAGGTGGACCCTGTGTATGAGGCCTTGAGGTTTGGTACGTCCCTGGCACAGAAGGCCAAGAGGGCCAGCGGCTCTGAGTCTCCACACAGAAACTCGGTAAGAATCATTTATCATGTCGGGTGGTGTTTGTTTTCACCCTGTTAACAGTAAATACTCTCACTGTCTTTGTTTAAACCCAAACACAGATAAATTGTAAACACAGAAAGTATTTCTCCTTCTTCGTATCTCTTCGGTACACCATAATGTGCACTCACGTATAAACTTGTAGATTATCATGTTCAGTATTGTACTTATTATGTTTTGTCCCACTGCACCACACATAGTGTAGCTGATGGTCTAAATAGATACTGCCACTGCTGGGCTGTAAACACTACCAATAAAGGCAGTCTGGTCCAGGCGGTGATGAAGGGAAATGTTGGTGCAAACGCTCATGTTACAGCTCAGAAGATGGACTGGACTGATTGGAGAGCTCCACTCTCCGGCCTCCTTTCCATCTGTGTGTGCGTAATACACGAGGAAATCTGTCTGTCATAGCTTATCACTTGTAATGTAAGCTAAGCTGTATGTGCAGTCTGGATGTGTGCCTCCCTATGATGACATCTGAAAGCTGTTGGGTTTGGGCCATCCTGCCCTGTCCTGTGCAGCTGTTAGTGAATGGGTGTGTGTGTGTGTGTCGGTGGAGGCTCACAGAGACAATGTGATCTCAACAGGGGTTATGATAATAGTTTCCAAATGCAGACTTAGAAACAGCATGGTTGCTACAATACCATTTTCTCCAAAATAGCTGGTTAGTCTGTGAAAGCGGATGAAGTTAAGCTAGTTTCTAGGCTGGAATTGGTAAAGAATTTATGTCCCTTTATCTTCATCCATCTATCAAACTATCATTCACCTATCCATTCATCCATCCATGCAGACCAGTGACTTGGATAAAGTTCCAGAGGAAGTGGTGGCTCACAGCAGCAGGCAGGAGCTGTCGAGAAAGCACAGCGATGATGGTGAGTATCCGTTGCGGTACACTGTGTGCATCTGGATCAAAGCCATGCAGTGACACAGGGAAAAAACCACACCGCTATTGCTCTTCCCACAAGAGAGTCTGAGAAGGTTGCAACATCAAATTCTCCTCTTATGAACCATCAGATAAGATTCTTTGCTGTTTTCCACTGAGCTGAACTCGCTCTTTTTGCTGTGCTGCCATGCTCACCCTGAGTCTGCTCTAGAATATCTGGTAGAAAAAGGCCAAAAGAAACGTTTTGACCTTTCTTTTGAAAATCTGCATTGTGTGCAGCTCTTGGTGTAGTGATGGGTGGGTTTTTTAGTCTCTATAGTGAGGGGCAAGGTGCTGACCCTATACAATCTGTGCTACCAGGACACAAAGGTAGTCCTTGGTGTTTGAAAATGCTATTTGAAGCATGGCTACAATGCTGCTGGATGATTTCCCTCAGAGAATAGTGCCTGACCCAACAAAAGAAGAGACAAATTCATTCTTAACCTGCGCCGTGTGTCGACCACAGAACTGCTAGCTTATCGGGGTAATACAATAAACTGCGGTCAGTGAAGAACTGTGTTCAAATTTGGTATAGTCTGGATATTTATGAACCACACAAGGCAAGTCATCATGTTTCTGATGATTCAAGGCCACTACCAGGCCAGTGTTTCCAGTTGTTTTCAAAGGTATCTCATATTGAAACAGGTTGATCAATGTTAAATCTGCGGAGCACATTCCTGCTCCAAAAGAGACTCTTTTGATTTCACAGTAATTACCCCTCCATCTTTCCTGCGCTCCCACTCGTGAGACAACATTCATCATTTTTGCCTCTTTGCTGTTTAGATTCTAAAATAGTAAAGACAACCGACATGTAATCTAATAAACATTGCAGTGTTTAGGCACCACAAGCAGGTATTTAGACTTTATTCTTGTTTATTGAAATGGTTGTTCATTTCATTTAATAATTGATCTATTTTCTGATATTTGTCCAGTTTTCACAGTCATTGAGAACGGGACGGAGCATTACCACCAGCCAGACAGAAAGCCTGACCATTTGCCGGTGAGAAACTGATCCTCCTAATTGTTTTAGATAATACACATGTAATGCTGACAAGTGTGTGTGAGGAGCACACAATCAATGTCTGAGCAGTTCTGCTCCTCTGACATACACCTGCATCTCAGTAGTGCCAACAAATCAGGCTGATTTGAACTGAGAGGAAATAATACAAAGTTCTTTTTGCTTCTTTTCTTTGGTGATATTCAAGTATTTTGTATTTGCAGGGAATTATTTTCACATTTAAGAATAGGTTGTGTAGTTCATTTTTTCCTCCGTCACTGAGTATGGTTGGACTATGTACTTGATACATGTGTCATTGTGCTCCTGAGGACATAATTGAGGACTGTTCACACCTATTTATTTGAAAGAGCAATGGCCAGTGGGGAAATTCAACCAACATTCAACCAACCAACTTCATCACTCAGTGAGTCAGACAGAATCTTGAGTTTATAAGACGTTCCAGCCAGAAAAAAAAAAGAAAGAAAAAACAAAGAAAACTGAATGTACTAATTTAGAGGAATGTGAAGCTTAAATAGTCTTTTCAACAATTTCAAAAGTCGTCATCCTCTGGTCACCAACTTTTTAGTTTTCCTTTCCTCCTCAGTTTTCTCAGTGATTGTTATTCTGCAGCTCAGATTCATACAGTGTTTTATTGGTGCGGTCTTAAAGCCTCTCCCTGAACCCTTTGTGGTTACTCTGTGAACTGATACCCAGCCAGTCTGTGTCCAGTTTGCACCATTGTGCACTTGTCCCCACCCCCCGCCCCCCCAACCCCCACCCGCACTGTCACTGCTGAATTTCCCAGGACTTTGATGGAAAACTTCTCTTCCTGCTGTAACAAATCATCCCCAAGCTGACACAACCACTGGGCTGCACTGATAGAGAGAAGGCTTGACCTTACAGTAATGTTTGGATCTGCAGCTCTGGGATCTGCGCTGCTGTTTTTATTCTCCACACTGTGGACAGAGTGCTGATGGTGCAAAATGCATGCTAGAAAGCAAAAGGTTCTACCTCTGTGAATATCTTGCCGCCTCCTGCAGAGTAACGATGAATATTTCATGGGCAGATTTCAAAACTGTTCTTTTCCTTTCTATCTTTTCAACTCCCATGGTGGGATTTGTGGGAGAGGTGCTTTCAGTATCAATGTTCTTTGTACATATTTTCTATGTGCAGCCATCTATCCTGTTTACTTTTATAGTTTAACATGTTTATCTCCGTTGTCAACAGTGGAAAAAGACCACAGATACTTGGACAAACACGAAAATGAACAAATAACCATACAAGGCAAAAAACACGCACACGCACACACATCCTCTGCAATACAATCGAGCAGTCCAGCCGTCCATTTCAAGCAAGAGACTGCATTGTGCTGTGTTATCAGGCTGGACCGAGCACAGCTGGCAGCGGGCTGTTTGTCTGTCAGCCGACAGGTCCATTAGCTCGGGCTGTCGGACAGACAGATGGAGGCTCTGCGGGGTAATGAGCAGAGAAAAACGCTCAAAAACTGCTGCTTCACGGAGACGGAGCCTCCAAATTGAGATGAGAGGATCACACGCACAAATGGGAACACGTGCAGTCACTCACAGGATGCCCATCTGTTCACACTTTTCAGGTTTAGTGTTAAACTAGCTGAAATCAATTGACAGTAAAAATTGTCTGGCTCATTCTGTGATTTCTTCTCTGGACTTCTGGTGCTTCTTTTTGTTGTCGGATGTGTAAAATGTGTTACTTCCAAAAGCAAAATGACTGTTACTGGAACAAACTAGTGCACAACAAAACAATGGATCAAACGAAAGGTGATCATCATGACAAACCATCATGACCAGACTCTGCAGTTCCTCTCTGCTTTATGGAGCTTTTTTAGCATCTTTAAGCTCATTCTCATTTGCTTTTACAGCCTGAAACTTTGCAAACTTTTCAGCATTTCAATTCAGAGAGGAAGTTCTGAAAAACAGTGGAAATTAAATGCCCAGCACCATAGGACAAAGTTGGCAACTAGTTAGTGAACATGGTGGAGAATTTAGGGCCTAAATGGCCAGATATTTTTCCTCAGGAGTTGGTGGAGCAAAGCAGACCTGGAAGGAGATCACCAGGTGGCTGTAAACACACCTCCAAATTAAAGTTAATATTGCTCTGTGTCAGCTAGATTCCTAAATAGGAAGCTGTTGGCAAACATGTTTTCCAAAAGAAGCTTATAAAGTGAGAATATGTGAGTTAACAGGTTGTTTCGCTTTCCCCAAGAGTGATGACAGATTTTAAAGAAATGAACAATGCTCCTCCATCCCATTGTCCCTCACCTCAAATACTGCCTTCTTTTCCGATAACTCACTTACAAAGGAAGCTGTTATCTTGGCCTTACCTCTCATTCAGTGTCCAGGCTGCCACAGCGTCAAGAGTCTCTCAAGGCCAGTGAGCAGCTCTTAGTTTGTTGTAATGGATTGCCACTGCTTGATGTTATTGTTTTCACCCTGAGGCCACAGAGGCAGTTTGCCTTGTGGCTTCAGTTAACTCAACTCATCCATCAGCCACATTGCTAGTCCACACGGGTGACGTTCGGGGAGCCACAAAAGATCAGAAACACTTCTCTTCATTACTATACAGCGCCACAAAGATGGAGCATTCTCCTGCTGTCTGGCAAAAACAGCCATTAGTGTGCCTTAAAACGCCATTCTCATATCTTTTAGCAAAAAACCCCTCCAGGTATTGCACAGGAACAGGACAAGCTACCGTTTGGAGGGATTTCAGGGACACAGCAGGCGGGATTCATGCACAAGGTATTGGTGATGAAACAAGAAAACGCCCACCAGTTTTCTGAGCAGGTGTGAAGAACGCCAGAACGGCAGCACATCTCCCTGCTAATTGTGCTAACACTTCCCCAACAACTTCCTCTCCACCCACAACCCTGTCCTGTTTTAACTTCCTGAGCATTCACGAAAGCCTGATCCTGCTTCTCCCACTCATGTTGACGGAGGATTAGAAGGAACAGATTGCAGAACAACTTAAGCATCTCCGCGGTCTATCAGTGTACTGTAAACAAGGGCTTCTCCTGCCTATGTGAATGCCAAAAGACTATTTTCAGATACGACTGCGAGAAAAGTGACAATAGAGAATATGGTGTTGTATTGTGTTTGTGTGTCTACGAGCTTTGTTTAACTTGTCAGCCACGTTTTCCTTTTTCTGTCTTGAGAACCAAATGTGCTTTGTTTCATGTGTTTCCGTGGGCGTCTTGTGTCTAGTTGGAGCAGAGCCAGCTACAGAAAGACGTCCTCAAGCTCAACACCTATGTGGCCTTGCACAGCTTCACTCCCCAAGACAGCCATGACCTGGAGATGAGGTTAGCCTGCACGCACATGCACACATTCGTCGCTGTAATCAAGAAATCCCACAACTGCACTCGCTGTCATTACTCAACAGCTGTCCGGGGACACTGCAGCTGACTGACTGACTCTGACATGCTTGCAGTGATTTCTTTTTGCTGCTCAAAATGTCCTGAAGAAAAGAGAGAGAGAGAAAAAACAGAGTTAACGAAGAAACTGAAAAAAATTAATGTAAGCATGATTCAACTTGACTGTGAAATATATATCACAAATATAAATCCAGTGCTGATTAATTCATACAAAGGTCACCTGCCAGGCAAGATGTAAAACACAAAGAGGTGACACTGCTCATTTCACCTTTAAGGAATATTTTTAATGATCTTTATTAGGCAGAGTGTGTTCTCTTATTTTTAATTAACACTATAATTATAATATATTCATTGATTGCATTGGCCTGCCATGCACACACAGCATCAATGACAGCAGCAGACTCCCTGTGCGACTTGTGAAGGAGCGTTAAGAGGAAGAAACTTAATGCAATCAGTTGCTCTAAACGTGCCTTGTGCGCTCTGCAGCACACATGCTGTCATGTGACCGTGCAACAACAAACAAACCAAAACAAAAAAAGAAATGCAGTCATTCTGCACTCTGTGTTCATATACATTCACCCAGAACTCCAAGACCAAGGCACACAATCACACACCAAGTTTAATTTATGCTTGGAAATAAGATGACAGGTGTCAGTGTTTGCTGGTGAAGAGCTGTCTGCTCCTTGTCAATATTCATCAGCTTGTTCACGCCAGGACATTCAGTTGTCTGTTAATTAGCGTGTCTGTCTTTCTTTCTCTTATCTTACATAATCACTGTACTCAGAGCACTAGACGTCAAAGTACACAAGAATAGATTTAAAAAAGGAACTAATTAGCTCCCTCGTTTAGGTAATGGTCCTCCAACATTTATATCTCTGGAGTGGCCTCATTAATAGTACCTGCGTGAATGCCGCAACGGTCTATTAATACCAGTCAGTCTCACCCCTGCTTGGATTCATTCTGCGAGAAACACAATCTTTGGAAGGTCCATTTAGACAGACAGTGTGCCAGTGACTAAGATGGGATGCATTATTTTTGAATGCTAATAAAAGAAATCGTTTTATTTTGGTAATAGATTTGTACGTAAGAATGTGGACAGAAAACAACAGGAAGTACTTTTAGCTTTTCAGGAAAAAAAAGTGATGATGCCTCCCACTTCGTGAAAATGACTACAAAAATGTCAACAGGCTGCAAGCAAAACAGTTGGAAATACATCACTGGCAGTTACATGTAAATCATACACAAAATGAATAGCTGTATAGTCTATTCAGTCCATTTAAAAGGAGCTATACACAGTTTGTTTGTATGTAGTTTCACTTGAAAAACACAGTGAAAGAAGCACATTTAGTCTCTTTAGTTTATCTGGGCTGACTACAAGGCCAGCAGTATGTCGTATGGACCTGTGAAACAGTGATGCTGAGCTGCTGCTGCTGCTCTCTACATTCAAACATGTGGCCACTCTGAACACACTTTAATTATTTATGTCACACTCAGTGTTTTTGCTTTGGAAGTTAATTGAAAACACCTGTTGTGGCTCAATTACTGAAGCATTTTAAGCTGTTGAGATCTGTGCAGCAACAGTTTTCTGTCCAGTGCATCAATTCTGATTTACTCCTTCAGACGGAGTTTTTGCAATATTATGATTTTAGATTTTTCTCAAAGAATGAGGTTTTGTATGTCTGTTATTAAGTATTTGACTATGTCAGCCAACACCTTGCCCCCACAAATGTGTTTTCATGCACACAAAGACAACAATGGAGAAGTGAAATAAATGCAGCTATAATCTGTATTTTTCTAATAATAAAATGATGAACGCAAAAACAATTCCAAAAGCTTCAAGAAGCACACTGGTCCAGTAGGTCTACACCAACGATAAGTCAAATGTAAAAAACAGTCTCCTTTGGTGGTAGTAACTTTAAAACACAAACAATTGTAGCTATTTATTTCTTTATTTGTAGTTATTTAACACCAGAAATATGTTGTAGTGACCTAAAACATGTGTGAATGATGTGCAAAATATCTGTTTACATGTGGTCAAGGCCTAAAAACCCAAACTACAGCAGCACCAAGACACAGTTAGCAACTAGCTGGAGCATTTAGCAGCTAAAGAGTAAGATATTTCCCTCATGAGCTGGTAGGGACCAAAAACAGAGCTGAAAGAGAGTGGACTTAAATTCACCAGGTGGGCAGAAACACGACTCCAAAGTGCCCAAAGTAGACTCAGCTGTAAATGTCAAGCCTGTCTTATTACCTCCAATGCAATCTGAAACTCTCCAGATTGTATCCCGTGTCTTAATCGTGATTGACAGGGCATCATCTGCGACATACTTGAAACAGGCCCTGAGGAAAGAGAGCAGTCCTTCAGCCTAAGTACCCATTTGCTCCTGCTTCTCACAGAAATCCTGCGAGGATTTAAGGATATGAGGGTGCACTTGTTCTCCAACTCTTTCTTGTGCACACACACACAGACACTCACGGGTCCTTCCTCTCTCTTTGGTCGAGAAAAACTTCAATTGCCAAGCTTGATGTATAATTCATTGACTTCTTCTCAGCGGTTCCCCGTCCACCGATACCTGCCACACAGCACAAAGTTCACTTCTCTCATGAAAGCCTACATCAATGTTTTTCTCCTCAGGGCTTCACTGCACACAGTAATCAATAACATCAAACACTAATACAGAAAGCACAAATGGGGGGGAAATGGAATCTTTAATCAAAAGGTACAATTTCCATTTTCATTTTAAGTGAGAAAATCAGGTTTGTGATTAGTTTCAGTTGCCACCACATGCTCTGATTACATGATTACCTTTGACTATGTGGTGATTGTAATGATGATGAGATCTGCATGTTTAAAATACAGAGTCAGAAAACCCAGAAAACTCCTCTTTGTTGTTTAAAGGACAGCGTGATTGTGGAGCAACATGCTTTTACTTGTTTTCGTCACCTTAGAAGATTTTACAATGTCGGCGCTGTGCAGTTTCTCGCCTACAATAAACAGTGTTTTCTGAGTCATGGTGAGCGTTACCAAGCGAAGGACAGCAGTGTTGTAACCGAACCACAAGGGGAAGAAAAAGGGAAGTTACGTAAACCGACATTTGGCTCAACTGTGCCAGGCTTTTTGATTTTTATTGGTCAAATTTAGCCGACGGCTTTGAACAGATGCTAGTAATTATGGCGCATGCGGCGATGGGGTAAAATGATTCATGCATTTCCTGGATGAAGAAGAATTGCTAACAACAAACAGGATTAGGGTGCATTTAATCTCATTTAAAGCAGAGAAACTTGCAAACACCTTCTGTTGTGCTTGATTATGCAGCATAAAGAGGGCCTCCTAAGGAGATCAAATGGAGAGGTGACGCTCCTCTCATCACCAACTGTGCTGACAGGAACTTCGAGGTGTTGCTCAATTTACCTTTTGCGAAGCGCTGCCCCCACTAATGTTCCTACAAACGGCACTGTGTGGTTTACAGTGATAACATTTACCTCTCAAAACTCAAATAACATTTGAAACAATGGGTCAGTCATTTCACACAGAAGTAAACAAAATCAGGATTCTCAGTTGTAGCCTGTGAGTGTAGATTTTGGTCGCTAACAAGATGACGGATGCTAGTAGATGTAGCTAATGCTAACTCTGTGAGATGGCTGAAAACTCCATCTCATGAGGACTTTTTAATCTTTCCAGCTGACTCATTTTAAAACAAAAGCAATGTTAAAAGGTTGTTAAATGTGCACTTGATTGGTCAGCATCCTCACCAGCTGACGATTCATGAGTTGCACCCACTCAACAGGGCCCCCTACTGGATTTATCCCACCATGTGGAAAAGACATTTGGTAATTTCTCTTCTTCATTGTTTTGCTCTATATTGCAGAGCTGGAGACAGAATCTTATTGGCTGATGACTCCAATGATGACTGGTGGAAGGTAGGTACGACACCAACATATTAGTTGCGACAAGGCTCATTTAAAACTTTTAGAAATATAGTTTAATATATTAACCTTCCAAAGTGCTAATTTCAAAGATAATGTTTGCAAAGTTGTTGTGTTAGATACAGTGTGTTTTCCACAAAGCCCATAAAATGCCAATATAAGAGGTGGATTGATAAATTACAGGAAGTCAAGCTGTAAATTATAGGAACGAGGCAACAGGCCGCCTGAGGACACAAATGCATGACAGATAAATTACGGAGACAAAAAGGCCAAACGTGATTGTATAGAGGCAGCCGGCTGCCACCAGACCATGAAGAAACTCATCACACATTGTAACACTGTTGTTGTTCTCTACAGGCTGTAGACAAAAAGAGACATCTGGCCTGTTTGGTCTTTGAACAATGGATACTGGTGTAACACCTGCATACAATGTATAGGTGCTGTATATGAAGACATATACAGTCTATTTTCTTTATAACAGGTAGTATGGCCTAAAATAATGTTATACAGGTATTATGTACTGTAACCGGCAGAACCCCTGTTTTTTTTAAGGATTTAATATAGTCATTTATGAAAACACTGTTTTTGTAATCCTCTTATGTACTGTGCAGCCCTTCCACGTGTCAGCTGTTTTCATGTTTGATAATTTTTTTTTTCTTTCAGGGGGTAATTGAGGACAGGATCGGTTTCTTCCCAGCAGCCTTTGCTCATCTGGTGCGGGCTGGGGACCAAGTGTTCAGGTGTAACAGGACATTCATCGGCTGTAAGGAGCAAGGCCAGATCACCCTGAAGGAGGGACAGGTACTGTATGAGCCTTATGATGACGAGTCAGATTAAAGCCAGTACGTGTAGAACAGGGGACGTATTGTGAAGGTCGTCCCGAGTCCTTTCATTAGACGTATATTTGTTGTTAAGGGTTAATTGTCTGCTCTTGGAGCCACAGAGACAAAACACATGAAGGGTTCATTCAGACCAAACATTAGCAGGGTCGATCCCATGAACATCGTCGTCATTGTGAGTTGGGGAAGCAGTGACCTTTATCATGGACGTTAAAATTTCCACATTAGACCTGTGTCTAATTCATGATCACACCCCAGCCATTAGAGCACATCAGATTCACATTATCCAGCAGCTCTTTAGCCATCCTATTACCCTCCTGCAGCTCCCACATCACCTCTTACCTCCAGCGACTCTGAAAAGCTCGAATGGATTTGGCTGACAGAGAATCTTTCTCAAGAGTTACCATTAAATTAGCATTTTGCCATAATAGCCGTACTTAGATCAGGCCCCTTTTTTTCCCACAATGCTTTCCAGGGCATGTTGGGACACAGAGGAGGTTTAAAGTGAGCAACCCCCAGTGGAGATGAAACCACCAAAAACATGATGAGTCCGTGACCCGCTGCCTTTCTTTTCCAGTCGCACAAACCCAGGGGAAGATGTTGTACAGTACTTAAAGTAAACAAGCAAACACAATATGTTCCAGTCCATTATGAGGGTCAATGAGCGACTTCAGGATCTGAAGAGGAAGATTGCGGGTTTGATCTCAGTACTTCACTCATAACCACAGCAATATTAACAGTCGTAACTGCAGCTACAGCATCATTATCACCTTTCGATGTAATTATAATAACAGATGGAGCAATTCTCTCTACTCCCTCATATGATACAGTATACAGAACTTGGGATGTGAGACTTTCAAAAGAAGTCAAACTTGGTATGTGTAGGTAATTTCTTGCAAGTTATTTCACATAAAAGTGAAATAAAAAGTATAAATGTTTTTGCTCTGCGCTTGAGAACAACCAACACTGGAAGACATGTGGGACCCTCATTGTTCGTACATCAAAAACTTTTCTGATGATGAAATTGGTACAAAACTGTGTAGAAAAAAGAAGCTTAAGATGAGTATGAAAATGGGCTCATCCTTTCAGACGGACCTTTTATTTAATACTATCAAATAAAGCCAAAAATATCCAACAAATCATTTGAATAACACTCATATTTGATTGTTGAATGTGTCATTTCAAAACCTCTGATTGTTCTGGGAAAGCTTTCCACAAGTTTTTAGACCGTGGCAGATTTGCTCCGATGAGACATAAGAGCAGTAGTGAGGTCCACTGCTGATGTGGATCGACCGGGCTTGTCTTGCAGTCGACGTTCCACTTTGTCTCAGAGGTGTTGGGTGGGCTGGGTTTGGCCTCAGTTTGAGCTGAAACAGAGAAGGTCCTTCTCTTAACTGTTGCCACAAAACATTTGTATATTTTCCTTAATTCAAATGAGAGCCTAACCTAAATCATGTAAAACAGCCCCAGACCAAAAGTATATGCCAAAAGGAGTGTCCATATACTTTTGGCCATGTAGAGTATGTCTAATGTGCGCCAGTATGTATCTATCTTGTGCATCTATGACATATCACTATTATATTTATAGACTTTCAACACACATATAGTGCCCCACCATTGATATTTTTGAAATATTTATTTTACAACTGCACCTGTCAGCTGTTAAGGTTTTCACATTAAAGTGACATTTTCCCTCAGATCTGTGTGAGCAGCGAGGGCGAGCGCAGCGGCTTCATCAGAGTGGCGAGTGGAAAGAAGAGAGGCTTCGTGCCCTGCGACGTCCTGGAAATCATCTGAGACGAACACTCAGAGAAATGAAGAGAGGGAGAGAGGGAAGGGAGGATCAGCCGCCTGGAGGTCAGAGGAGGGCGATATGAACCCACAGAAACCAGTGAGGGAGTTCGCCTCGTCGCGAAATTGGAGTTTGGACTTCTAAGCGCTGCTGGTTTTGTCAGTGAGGACCTCGTTGCAGGTCAGAGTCTCTGTACCTTCCTCACTCCCTGTCAACACAGAGAGAGATGCTGAGACGACAGACTGTTTGTTGTTCGCAGGGAGACAGGAGATCTCCGTTTCACTGGATGTGATTCATAGAGCCGATGTGTGTTTTTTTTTCTCCCCGTTAGTTTTATTCCGCTACGAGCTGTTTATCTTTTGAAAGTGGAACTGCCAGCTGGCTGTTTAAGCCAAAGAAAATGAAGCAAACACTTATTACAATGATTATTTTTCAAGGCTTCACTACATACAACGGTATTCCTCCTACAAATAGTTTAGTTTCTCATGCTTTGACATTATATTCCCAGCAAAAGGTGAGCATTTAATGCAAGAAGAGGCTCTAAAATAGATTATTTTGGATGTCCAAATCCCTGTTGTTGATGGAAAGCAACATATACAATAAAATAAACTAATCTAAATAAACTACTTCCTGCATGACCTCTAGCTTACAGCTTCAGTCCTGTGACAGAAGTGAAACACAGGTGAGAAACAGCAGATCAGATGCAGCAGAAAGATGTGGGCGAGTATCATCAGAGGAGTTTGACACGATCAGAGAGGTCAGAAATTCTCGGTGGTCCTCAAAAGTATCGCCCTCCCACTCACTTTCAACCCAGGATTTTAATTAATGATGACGCTAATTTTTTTTTTTTTTTTTTTTTTGCATCGTCTCCATGCTGCAGAGTCTCTTAGATTTATCTTTGAAGGCTTTAAAAGTGTTTTCTTTTTTTTGGTTGACTTATTAATCGATTTAATTTTCTCGCTCTTTGGTTGTTTTCAGAGATTTCACAACATAATATCTATAAAGTGAAGTGAACGAGAAGGTACTGCTGTGATATAATTAGGACAGTATTGACTTCATGATTGGAGCTCATGTGATCTGCTGGAGACGTGAATGCACAGAGATGTAAGAAATGGCATTTCTGGTCAGCGTGTTAAATGTGATCACTCGTGTGGTTTTCCTCTTTCACAGCACAGACGGTTTTGAGTAGCACTCCTCGTTCAGGTTGTGGTCAAGTGCATATATGGAAAGGTGCATCATAGTAGATATATAGTATATCTCTTAAAGGCTGTTCTGCACTGAAGCTTGGCTTTGTTGAATGTCAAAGAATTCTATATTGTACATGCTGTACATACAAGAATAAAACCTCTTCTTTACCACAACAAAACAAAACTGTATTCTGATGGTTTTGTGGCGTCTCATGTGTCTTCTGCAGTTGATAATATGAAATCTCAAACCTAATATTTGATCTATCTCATCCTAAATTCAGCTGATTCCTCCGTCTTACAGAATGATTCCTGAATTTCTGTCATGGCGCTCTTTTCTCTCGTGCTCATTCATTAGCCATCGATAATAGGCTCATCACTCGCTCAAGTGGGCCCCAAGAAGATTATCCGTCATGAAATTATGCTTATTATGATTTCATTTAGCTGCCAGTGAAAACAACTGGATTGTGACTCAGCTGTTCAGAGCGCGTAAAGAACCAAATCCATTTTCACAGCAGTGCAGAGGTAAAGACTGAAGTCGAAGAGCCGGACTGTAAAACAGTTTGTTACAAAGCACAGAGAAAGTTTACAGTTTCATGCTTCACTTTTCACATCAGTCACTCTTTATGCTAAATACTGATTCCAGTCCTTTCTGACTTACTCAATACTCAATAGAAAACAGTACAAAGACAATATATTTAATATTTTACCTCATCAACTTCATTGATTTTTGAAAATATCTGCGTATTATGAATTTGAGGCAGCAACATGTTTCAAACAAGTTGGGGCAGGAGCAACAAAAGTGAAATTAAAAAAAAAAACATCTAATGAGGAAGTGCATCATGGAAACGAACACCAAGAGTTCAGGGACAACTAAGCAAACTTCATGTATTGTTGAATCCAGTTGCAGAAGTGAGATCATTCACAGGTGCGTTGTGTGTAAGAAAACACATGAATGTAAATACATGTTGAGTTAGTTTGGTGCAATGAATGTGTTTTATGCATCAACACATCAGCTTTAGTTTAGCTTTTCACTTTTTCATCTGAAACTGCTTCCAGGACACTTTCTCATCTTTTCATCTCACAGTTCAGTACGTCTGATTCCCCCCCATTTGATCTCCCTCTGAGCAGACGATCTGCACACCCTGCTGTCCACCATGTGAGAGGGTGCTGTTCCACTGCGGACTCACAGGTTTCTGCAGCTTCATTAAGCGTCTGCTCACATGTTTGAGTTGTTGTAGGAGGCGTAAGCTATCTATAGAAGCTGAGACAATCACAAACACTGCTATTTCAGTGTCTGTCCATTTCATTGTTCTGTCTGTGTAATGACACACCAGCTGCAGGCCCCAGCTGCTCTCAGACACTTGACTCTGGCACCACCTGTTGGTTCATTAGAGTAACAGCAACATCTGGTTACGGATGAGCTGATTCTGTGTCAGTCCAGTGCAACAACCTCTGAAGCAGCGAAGAACTAATATATGAAAAAAAAAGCTTGAAATGAGTACAACAACCTCTGAAGCAGCAAGGAACTAATATGTGAAAAAAAGCTTAAAATGAGTCAGAGAAAGAGCAGAAGCATGAGAGAACAGAGATACCTTTGACTTTGGAAATTGCACTTTGACACACCCTTTCACTCCTTCACTGCATGAGCCAAAATTGTGTGTGATACAAAGTTTTCTAGGTGCAAACTCTCCTAAAGCATGGCTGTTTGGCTCCAGACAAGAAAACACCAAGTCAGAGTAGGAACACCTTATCAAGTCAAGTTTTCCATTAAAATCCAGGTGGAGTTCTTCTACATCTGGAGTAAACTTTATCCCTTTGTGTAGCAGCTCAACTTGAAGCAGCACTAATCAATAATTTTGAATGAAAAATGGATAAGATAACTAATAATAATATGAATTTGTTGGTTCGTATTGGTGAACCCACATGATGAACACTTAGCAGCTGAGGCGCCAGGTATCTCCCTCAGGAGTTAGCGAAAAGAGAGTTAATATTGGACTTAAATTTGCCCAGAAACAAGAGTCCAAATGGACACTAATGTTCCTCTTTAACTGCTGGATGAAATATAGAGAGATCATATATTAAAACTGTGTTGACAAATGCTATAAAGCAGAGGACACGCTCCCAAGACAAACCCAGTTCAGTTATTATTAGTTTTAGCATTTCAATGGTGCACGACGTATTATTTGAAACTCATGGGTTCAAAATCGTGGCCGTCAATGAGCGGAACTGAGAGACGAGTGGCTGCCATGTTGTCGTGGAAATCAGGAGCTGATGGAGATCAATTGCCAGCTTCAACATGGACTCAGCCACTGTGGTCAGTCTCAACACTGCCGCTTCAGACACCCAGCTGTCTGTGGGGAGGGGGCCCCTCTTTGAATTGCCTCTCCCAAGGTTTCTTCTGTGTGTGAAGGATTTACAGGAGTTTTTCCTCATCTTCTTAGAGTGCTGAGCTTGTTTGGAAGCTCACTGATAAGGGCCTGAACTATTCTATACATGAGACTAAATTTGTTAATAATGTAATATATAATAATACACATATAATCTATATAATATAAACCTGATACAAAAGAACAAATCATCACGGTCTATTGATGTAATTATCACAGTTTCATTTACACAATGAAATCAGTACACTATAAAAATGACCCAATACATTAGTTTAATGGACTTCTAAAAGACATGTTACTCAAGTAAAAGCAGTGTATTCTTGATGATAATGATAAAGCTAATTTGTTGCTTCCATCCCGATTAATCACTTTATTCAAAATGAGGATCTTGTTCAGATTAGCCCAAATGACTACTCCAAGAAATGCATCTGCAAGGTAATTGTGTGCGTTTAAGAGTGTACATGTGAACTGTGGTTTTAGTAGATGTGAAGCAGGAAGGAGAGAACTGACTTATAGTTGTTGGTGGTGTTTGTTTCATTCTGAACAGACAATCAACAGAGAAACTGCGAACAAAAAGCAGAATTGACTCTATTGCGAAAATGCTGGTGTGAGTATTTCTGCGAATGTCACCTGAGTGAACCTCCAAGATGATTCACAGTGACGCTGAGAACAAGTCAGAGCTGACACCTCAGACTGCACATGTGGACTAAACGTTGGGGGGAAGCTGAATGAGGGTGTTTGGAGGACAGTTTAACCCTAAACTGTCCCTTGACATATTGCACAGTATATTGGGGCTTTTGTGGTGCATCAGGCAACAATCAAATGCAGCTGCAGTACAGTTTGATGACAGCTTCCATTGAGCTTCCCAGCAGCATGTGATTACACTACCACAACTGTGATGTATGGAATTTTGACAAAAATGGTTTATATTAACCTCTCGGGGGCAAGATTCAAGTTCTTGAAAGTTAATTTCGTGCCAGCATAATGAAAGCAGACAAGGCCAGGGGGCTGCTTTAAACACCACAGCACAGTCAGGGAACTCAATAGTGCTGTGAAGTCACCATATCCTGATTACTTTCAAAACACAATATATTTAATGTTTTACCTTTAATCGGAGTTTCAGGAAAATGAATAAAGCATGCAAAAAAGAAAGGTTCTTTCAAGGGGAGAGAGAAAGTGGTCTAAGTGATTGAAGCCCACCCTCCACAAGAACAAAAAATTGTGTGATTGTCATGGTGCCTTGCATGCAGCCTGCTTCTGCCCACAAAATTCCTGCACCGCACTCACAATGGTCCACAGTCTGAAGTGGAGGCAATCTTACAGCTCTGCAAAATTGGAAACTGTGGACTGATTAGTTTTTCTTTCACAAGAGCAGCCCTGTATGAGATCAAGTGTACAGTGTGGCATGTTACAGATTTTAAATTCCTGAGTAAATAAACAATAAATAAGAGTTTTGCTTCGAAAAGCTCCATTAAATGATATGCATCATGTTAGATGGCTTTTACGATGATGGGAATATTTAACAATATATGAATAGAATTCTCTCAGTAAAGGTTGTGCACTCGGCACAGTATTAAAAAAACTCAGTGTTTCACTTTTGCAAGCACCAATCTTGTGGTAACTGAAGTGCTGATACATGCATTTGAGCAGCAAGGAACTGATGCTATGTGAAAGCCACAGAGGGAGCAGCTGAAGTCAGCTCAGATGAAACAGCCATGAGTCCTGCCTTCAGCCTCACTTTCCTCTTGCCCTCCACAAGTGGGACAGACACATCATTTCCCAGATGTTCCTGATCATAAAAGTATTTTTGTAAGTGTTAGTCTGTATTTTTTTCAGTTTTTGTTAAGTCTCAGGAGGAGCAAACTGAAGAGGAGAGGACAGACCGTCGTGAGGAACTTTAGTACCAAACTTGTTTTGTATCAGACACGAGGGAGGATCTGTGTTAGTCACTTGAGAAGAAGATGGGCTATGACACTTCCTCCTTACTGTGCTTAGTTGGACCAGTGTCCCCATGACTGAATATCAAAGCAGGTTTCACTTCAACTCCAGTCATCGCCATCTTGGCAGTGCCTGAATCCACCAAAATCTAAACTGGTTAATCAAAAGAAAGACGTGGAGCTGTGATGGGCAGCCTGGTTGTTGAAATCTTGCAGCTAGCTGTCACTCAAAGCAGTCATGGGCATAATTATGCATAACTTAAAGCCTTAATATGATTTAAACAAGTGAGTTATATACAAAATTCACTCCCTGTATAGTTTTCATGAACGAGGAAATTAGCTACATAGACCCAGAGTGTTTTTTGTGCTGTAAACATGTTTATTTCTGCTGTGAAGTTGGGTATTTTAATGTGGGGGTCTATGGGAAGTGACCCGCTTTTGGAACCAGCCTCAAGTGGCCATTCGAGGAACTGCCATTTTTTCCGAGGTTGTCGCTTGGTAAAAATCAAATATCTATATATAAATCTGAATATTCAAAACAAAGTTAACTTGATGAATCTCTGACTGTAAGCTGACTCATAGGGTGAAGTATGTAGACTTGATGTAAGATATTTTTTGTGAGGTAACTGGTTTATTGGCGTGTAAAATAAAACAGATCTGTATTTGTATATTTTAAAAAAAAGATGGAAATGCTGGTGCAGATTTTGATGATGAATGAGCATGAGTCCCACCTTCAGCATCACTTTTCTGCTCTGCAGGTAAGAGAGCAACATTATTTATTCCACTTTACTGATAATTCAAGTATTTACTGAGACACAATTGTCTTTCAACTTCCCTTAAGTCCAAGCTGAAGAGGAGAATTTTTCACCCCGTTTAAAACACGATGTGTGAGAGAGAGCATACTACCGCACAGAGGAGGTGAGAAACTATGTCACACACACACACACACACACACACACACACACACACACAGAGGACCTGATGAATTTCATGTTAACTTCAGCCCTCTTCTTTTATTTAGACATGTTGTGGCAACATGCTACTATATAACTGACTCAGCAACAAATGAGCTGAAGTTTCCATGAGCACAACTTATTTTCTTTATTACTGTCTGGATGAAGCGAATCATTTTTACCTACATGGGTTTTCCAGGTTAATGTGATGCCTGTAAGTCCATCAAGCCCACAGTAAAGCTGGGCCATGACCATTCAAAGGTAATGAATATAAAACTGTTAAGGGCAGAGGAAATTGCTTAACTCCAAGTGGAGAACACAGTCACAGAAGATTTGAATAATAAAAGGATTTATTGTCAGAGAAAAATGTAAAATGATCACTGGGAGATGCTCCGTATTGATTCAGAAAGGAGCAGGCAGGTGAGGTGGGTAAACTCGGCAGGTTTGAGACACAAGGAACGCAGACTTTGTCATTCGGTAAAACAAGCAAGGCAGAACTCTAGAACACATAATAAAACATGAGGTGAGCAAAGTGGCCAAGACTTGTTTCAAGGCTAATGAGTACGACAATCTGATGTGGACCGATGAGGAGATCCAGCATTTTATCCTGTGGCTGATGAGTGTGACTTGGCTGCAGTTGTGGTGGCTGATTGGCACACGGACCAGGTGCAGGTGAGCCATGATTGCAGAGGAACCACCAAGTCCACGCACACACATATACAAGGACAGACACAAGGAGAGACTAACATGACACAAAGGGACAGGGAAAAGCACAGGAAAACAACAGGAAATGTAAAAATATACGTTAAAATTATGTATTCAGAGGCTTGCCGAAGCACCCTGAACAAATTCATATTCTGAGCTCTCACTTGGCTCTTATGTTCAGTTTGCTGCCATTACAACATTTAATAAACCTCCAGAGTCCGGGTCCACTTTGATTCAATAACAAGTGATGTTTCGACTGCTCCTGTGTGCACATTGTCTTGTTTTTACTTTTGCAGTAAAGCTTTTCTGAAGCTGTTCCACAGCTGAGAAAGTTTAATGGGCAAAAGTAAAATCACGAGGCAAAAGTTCCTGGAAACGCAGGCTGACATTCAGAAGGCATGTTTCAGGAGTTTATCTTCATGCAAAAACACTTAAGCGTCAGTGTTAGTAAAGAAGCAAAACTATAGGCTCGTGAAAAATAATTCTTCTAAACGCAGCAGGCTAAAGGTCGTCAATTTGACCAATACCAAAGTCCAGTTCAACTTCAGGCTTATACTATGTTTATGCTTTAGAAGTGCTGGTAAGTCTGTTTTTGTTGTTGGGACAGAACCAGGCTTGCTGTTTTGTCTTCGAATGCTAAGCTAAGCTAAAGCTAAGCTAACCTAACTCCTGGCTGTAACTTCATATTTATGTGCAGACTTAATGTCACGTCATGACTTCATGACTGCACATAAATATTGGTAAATATTGGTAATATTGGCACCAATCTTCTCAATACTTTGAATTCAAGGTCAAGGTTCAATATCGCTTCATAATGCTTTGTTTTCTGACTGGAAACCTGCAAAAAATAATGCCATTCTCCTCAGCTTCAGCTGTCTTTTGTATCCAGTTCTAGTAGGCAAATGTTAGCATTGACACTGTTAGCATGTTAATTGATGTTTAGCTCAAAGCACAGGGGTGATGACAGCCTCAGAGAGCTGCTAGCATAGAGGCTATTTTGTCATTCATAGTTGATTAGACTGTCTGCCTCTATTTTCAGGCTCCAGTTGTGCTTACAACTTAAGGTCACACATAAGTAAAAAAATAAAAATCACAGGTTGTATGTGATAAAAAAAAATTGAGCAACATCTGAAATGCTGAAAAAACTAAACAAAAACAACATTTTAGTTATGGTGACCAGACGTTCCAGTTTGGCCAGGAGTGTTGTGGTTTCAAGCTAGGCCCCCGAGTGCTGACGAGCACCAAAATGTGTGATAGTGAAGCTTTGTTTAACAAACACTGTCGCCCCAACACACCGTTTCCTGAGCATTACCTGGAATAGATGAGAGTGGGTCTTCTGAAGAAAGCTTTTTGTGAGGGTGGCCCCCACAAAACCACCTGTTAGTTTCTGTAATGTGACCAGATGCTGGATGTGGTCTAAATTTCCGTCCATGGAGGCTTGCAGGAGTGTCGTTGTGTAGCCCCTCGCTTCTGCTGCTAATAAAAGGTTATGACAGGACGCACACACTCAGAGACCACTGCTCACTGCCAGCAATGGAAACCTCCTCAGTCCTCCTTGTGTGCATCCTGGTGACTTGTTCTGGTGAGTGTTTTTCATTCTAAAACGTTGTCTTTGTCATGTAGATTATGTTTAAACAGTTTTTGTTTTGTGTCCTCACAGTCTGGACAGTCCACGGGAGAAACTTGAAGGTCGGCACCGATGACCAGGAACAGGTGGAAGTGGAAATCTCTGTGGAGGCTGGCCGGGTAACGTGGCTGCTTTAAACACTCACTGACACCAAACAAATCTTTAATCCTGATTTTAGTTCTTTCTCCAGCCTAAACTCAGATTTACAATCAATGATGGAGGGAGTGCTCAGATCCAGTAAAAGCATCAATGCATCAGTGTAAAAATACACTGTTACCAGCATTCCAGATCCTATTTAAATAGAAATATGAAGCAGAATGTGCTTAAAGTCAAAAGTAAAAGTACTCATTCTGCAGACAAATAGCCCCTGTTTCTCACATATATTCTATATTCTTTTATTAGGTTGTTAAGCAGCATAAATATGAGCTTTCAACCACATTTTAATGTGTTATAACCCATTTATGAGTTGCTCAAATGCTATTTATTTCATATATTTCCATCACATAAGAAGTTCTCATCATATAAAGTGTTATTTTTAGGACTTTCTCTGTATTAAAAGTACTTTCATCTGCAGCTTCCAGGTGTGTGCTGGGCGTGCAAGTGGGCTTTAAACAAGGTGAAGAAAGTCATGGGACCCAATGCCACTGCAGAGGTAAAATAAAACAGCTCGGTGAGCAGGATGATCTCGTTGGTACTTTGTGGAAGGAGGAATAATGTCATGTGTGCTCTTGCAGAGTGTGACATCAAAGCTGAAGTCTGTCTGCAATGAAATTGGCCTCTTGAAGTCACTGTGCCACAAATTTGTGAAGGTGCACCTCGGAGAGCTGGTCGAGGAGCTCACGACCACAGACAATGTGAGGACGATCTGTGTCAACACTGGAGCCTGCAAGTGAGTCACCAGCCCGCCGTAATACTGCACGCCTCACAATGTGGCTTAAATATCTTGAGAAAGCCCTTCTACGATATTAATTACTCATGATGAAGCAACTCGAATTCCACCTCTTCAGAAACAAATGCTCTTTCTTTCAGCACTCCACAGTACTGGAAATTATTACAAATGATCTGTAACTGCTCAACATTATATGAAGTAGTTAAAATGAGCTTCACCTGATAATTACTATATGATATTAATTGTTATAATATCAGAATGTTTTATTAATGTAACACTGTCAGGGGCCACTTGATGTACATTCTGTACCTATAGTCTTTAATATTTATCCACCACTGATTCTCCATTACACTGTAATTATTCTGATCTTTCCCTGTTTTTCTGATGTGCTCTCTTTAGGCCAAAAGAGTTCTTGGACCTGCTCTTTAATCAAAACGACGAGTATCCACAAATTGAAGTCAATGAATATCTCTGAAGTTGTGTGGATGGATACTGCCTTTGATTGGCAATAAAACCATGAAGCTTGAGTGTTTGTAGTCGTGAGCTACTGACCGCAAAAAGATCACATTAAGTATATAATCAACTTTCTTTTTCTCACTGTATGTACTTTGTATTGCACTTCTCTCGACCTTTATCTGCTTTGCGATACCTGTAGTGTTAATTTACAATTTCTGGATCTGTGCTGGTGAAATCAATAAATGTTTGCATTTCAAATTTTCTGAATATTCTTAATTGGACAGGACACAGCAGCAGTTTAAAATCACATCTCCATCAGCAATAAAACTGCATAACTCTTCGTAACTCACAGAGCAAACACTGGGCTTTGAAATGTCTTCTTACAAACCAAAGATTTTCCTTCAGTGAATTGTGCAGCTTTTTGTGCATGTAAATCATCGATAGCGCAAAGCCCAAAGTCCACCCAAAGTGAGTTATTCTGTCCCACAGAAAACTGCCAGAATCATTTACAATGGCTCACATTAATTCACCTTAGGCCATATTTCCTTGCATGGTGTTGTTATGGGTAGATTACCATGACCCAACACTTTGCTGTTGTTTACCCATGACCAGAACATTTGGTACATGTCCTCTCAGGTATCCTGTCATTGCCGGTTAAATATCCTGTTATTGCAAAAGTATCAGGTCATCATGACCTTCCAAAAATTGTCAAGCGATATTGCATTAACAAATTCTACCACATAGTGTAAACCCTCATACAAAAGACAATTGATTGGTATACAGGTGAATACAGCAAATCAAGCTTTTTTGTGTAATGTATATCATAATGATCAAACCATATTGCTAAACCGAAGCTATATATTTTAAGCTATGGCATGAGTTAACCATATTCCTATTATTGATACTGATTAATTTACCCAGACTATATCAAACAGCCATGTTGTCGTTGGTTTTAACAGAGGGAGCAGGAGCTGCAAGTGGTTGTTCCACACTGGGTGCAGCACGATTCATTACTGCAGCTCGAGTCTTTATTTTGCATTTGTGCAAGTTTTCTTTGGACATTTTTGTCGCTCTCTGCCTCTGCTCATCCTTTCTTGCCTGCACAGCGTGATCACGAAATTCTCTGTGTGGCTTTGAGGTTCACCCCACATCATCCTTCAGTCTGCTCTGGACTGGGACAAGAAGAGTCTCAACAACTGAGGTTCTGAATAGTTGTTAGCACTGGGCTTGTTCTCTTGTTTCCATCTCTTCAGGCAACTGGATTTTCATTTTCAGCAGGTGGCTCACCTTTAAGCGCCTTTGGGTCTATTTTGGCGGGCTACTCAGTGGGATTGCCAGTTAGTCAAATTACAGAAAAAAGCTAAAAAGCTCCCAGTTCCTGAAAACAAAGATGCTTAAAAGACAACTTCAAAATGACCAAAACACTATCAATGGTGTGACTGCAAAGCTGACACACAGCTGCCGCTGAGCCAAATGACACATAATGTCTGTTGACTCTGATGCTTGAGTTCCACTTTTACAGACAATGACAGCAGCAAAATGCACTGCTGACAGGATGTTGAGTGCTGTTTATACACAGTTCTCACAAAAGTAATGTTAAAGATAGCACCATTTTGTGATAAAGGTCATACTACAGCGGTGGAACTATTTAGATCTTTAACTCAAGTAAAAGTAGCAACATTGCACTGTGAAAAGACACTGTCACAGTAAAAGTCCTGCTCTCAGATCTTTACTGAAGTAAAAGTATAAAAGAAAGTTGTAACACCATCATATATTATCTGATTATATTTCCCTCTGAACATAGTGGAGCAGAAGTTAAAGTAGTTTCAAGTGGAAATCCGTATAGCAGAAGTACAAGTACACTAGAATTGAACCCTTTAAACCATAAACACAGTTAATGATTGCTCGGATTCCTGGACATGATTCAAAAGTTGAAGATCCAGCATCATCATCAAGCCAAATGTCTGCTCTGTCCCATACGATGGTTTCAGGTGCAAAAATCCATCCCATCAGCCTCGGCTGTACTCTGTGTTACGTGCTAATTAGCAAATGTTAGCGTGCTAACACACAAAGTTATGATTCTAAACTTGGTATTATACCTTTTGAACACCGTGTTAGTGCTGCCATTGTGAGCATATTAGCTGACGTTAGCATTTAGCTCAAAGAACTGTTGTAATCACATCACGATAATGAGATGATAATCAACTACAGAGGCTAATATATTGATATATTAAAACAAGTGTTATTTTTCATATTACTGTGCAGCCAAAATGACTCGACCTGTCAAAGGAAGTTTCAGTTTAACTTTCACTTGTAGGTACATGGAAAATAAAGATCAGATTATTCAGATTTTAATTTTGTCATATATTAAAATCTGAATAATCTGATCTTTATTAAGCACAAACATACAGAACATAGAATTCATCACATAGAACCAATCACATTAAATGATTTAATTTCAACGTTGGTAGCCTTGACCCTCTTACTGAGTCCACAGGCCAAGCTGCATTATTTGGAATTTGTTGTCGACGGGAGCATGCGCAGCTCATTTTGACACATCAGACGAACCCACACCCACCCACACCTATCACCACAGTCAATCTAGAAACTTTGCAGTAACCACAAACCGATGCACTAAGCAGCAATGTGTGAATGTGCAGCAGGTTTGATGTAGAACATGTCTGATATAGACTGAAGAATAAAAAGTCTGGTTGTATGACCAGGAAGAATTCTCTCAGAGAGAAAAACAGGCCATTGTGAGTCACTTTAATTGTCTTTTTTTAATAATTCAGTGGGTTGAAGAAGAAATGTGACATCATGCACACTCCTAACATGAACCGTCTTTCTGCACAGAGACCCATAAATAACAACAAAAACATGAAACATAAGCTATTTACAGAGAGTGTCTGTGGATGTCACTGGTTATCTTTTAAAGATTCATGTGCACAGCCTCAAACTCACTGCTAGCAAAAATATTACCATTATTATAAAGGTTGTGATTTGATAAAACACGTCAGCTGCTTGAAATTCAGTGATAAAGGTCTGCCATCATCTCTGAAGCACGTTTCATTTCCCCTCTTCATGAGGAGGCTGCAGCAGAGAGCATACACTTGCTTTTTCGGTCAATGAAGTGTCCGTGCGAGCGACTGTTGTCCCAGCTCTGCTTTAAGGCCTGCCGGTCCAGTTTGTTGAGTCCCTGAGAGCAAAGACGGAGATCCTGGACCAGCTCTGACAGACCATCCAGACATGCACTGTCCCAGGGCCCAGACACCTGACAACCTGTGGCCGAAGAGACAAGCAGAAAATCAAAGTGTGAACTGACTTTCCCATAGCTCGTTCTTTCACAAAACAAACCCTTGTATTCTGTGATACACTACAGCCTGCATAAATAAATATTACACACAGACGAGAATAAACATAATATGAAAACTTAAACAGATGTGACTCAAACTGAACAAAAACTTTTACATCAACTCATGTCAGTTTAAACACTTCACATCTGATTCAGTTCAGAAATTGTCAATAATTCATATGAAGTATGAAGACTTTAGAAATTATTTCTCTCCTCTTGTTTTATATTTCACATACTTACCTTGAAGATTTAGAAGGGTCAAGGGTCGACAAGCCTCTCTGAGCGAGATCAGGATGTTGTGAAGTCCCGCCGAGGTAACAGACGGGTTTCCTGACAGGTTCAGACTCACCAGAGTCGGACATGAAGGCAGGCACCTGGAAGTCCAACGAGATAAATAGAGAAACTGAAAACTGCAGATCAAACCACTGAAATCTCAAATCAAAGCACTTTCACAATGAAAAAGAGCTCTTGGTTCTGTGCTAATGCAGCGAGCGTGAAATTAATCCAATCACACAAAATAAGGCAAATGAAATGTCATCACTAACAGCATAATTCTGCACACGTGTTCACAGATTAACAGAAAGACCTTTGGCAGCACGCTCAGAACAAATCATTACACCATCATGATGAACCATGTGTGCTCTCAGAGAAAAAATGGGGCAGCATGGACACACACGCACGAACACACACAGGCACAAACAAACACACACCTGGCCAAGGTGGCTGTGCTGCTGTCCGTCAACCCGTTTGCTGCCAGACTCAGGTGGGTCAGCGAACACTCATCCTATGAGGAGGTAAATGCTTTAATATATTTGTACTTCAAAAAAACAACCTTTGTAAATCAGAATCGGCCGAGAAAAGTGAAACCGGTGCATCTGAAACATCAAACTGTGTGTGTGCAGAGTACAGGACATCAGTCACATGTGTGTACCTGTGACAGGACATTGGTGAGGTGCTCCAGCGGCAGGTGATCGGCAGGAAGCCCGTGGACGGCCGACAGGTCCAGGTGTGTGAGACAGTGGAGGGGCAGAGTCTTTAGCACCAGCTCAAAGCCGGTGGAGCCCAGTGCATTGTGGGATAGACACACTGATTTCAGGTGGCCCGTGCCTGAAAGATCAAAGGACATTAATGAATTTACTCATTTTAAAACCTTCAAAACATCTTTTTCTCAAGCTGAAGCAGATTCCTTAAATATTGGCTTGCACATGAAAACTGTCTAAACTTTTTAGCCAATTAAACCTCTTACAAGCGCCTGTTACAGGGATTTGATGAACAGAAGACACTGATGCTGAGAGCTTTATTGACCGTGCTTCGTTCGCCACTTACTGCAAGCTCTCATTTCTGACCAAAGCAAACACAACTCCGTCCAGCCCTCACAGGACTCACCTGTCAGAGCACTGGCTAGCAGCAGTCGATGCTGCTGTAGGAAGCGAGCAGTGAGGCCGCAGGCCTGCAGGGACAGCTTGGCTAACAGAGGACAGCAGGACAGCAGACAGGACAGGGACTCAGACACACCGTCTCCCAGCGGGTTCATGCTGAGGTCCAGCTCCTCCAGGCACTGCGAGAGGTAACCACAAACACACACAATCTCAGATGTGCATGTTGCTTGAGGGGACGGCGTGTTTGGACGCTGTGGTTTGTGACATTTCCAGCAAAGCACAGCTCACACTTCACGAAAATGCGTCACACTTAAACTGCCTTTTTGAGTGAAATCGAAATCTGAGGACAATAAAGAAGCATTCCCCTTAGTAACAGGTTATCATAACCAAAAAAATCAACTGCTTGACTCAGCAACTGTTCAACGCGAACATGAAACCAAACTCTGACAGTCAGTTCCCCAAAAGAGCAATGAGAAGAAAGCAATCTGGTCTTAGACCGGATGGGGTTAGGTTTGTCTTTTGAGAATCTTGCATCATGTTTCTTCATACAACTGACACTATCTGCTATCACTATCACACTATCTAAGAGTAAAGGGAGTGAGAAAATCTATCAAAAATATTAGAAGCTACAATGACAGTACAGAATATCATGTTTTTAACCACACAAAGCTTCTGTTGAGGTTTTAGAAAGAGGCTTTGAATCCTAAAATATAGAATAAAGCATTCGGTACAGCCTTAATAAGAGTGTTGATTTCAACACAATCTGGATCCAAACACATTTATCCAATCAAATTATCTACAAAAGCTTTCAGCTGCATGAAATGTCAGCGGAAACACTGGTGACAGCAGGTGGGATGAAAACAGACTCGCCCAGCTGGGCTCCTCACCGGAAACGCCGGATGGCTGTGTCCCTTTAAAGCGCTGACAGCCCTCTCCAGCCCTTCCCCTGTAACCTGACAGGCAGAAATGTCCAGCAGCTGAAGCCGAGGCATGGTGATTGTTGTGGCAACCAGCTCGGGGATGAGGCTATCATGGAGACGGTTGCCAGAAATACGCAGCTCGGTGAGGCTGGTCTGCAGTTTTAGGGCACGAAGGAGCGAGTTGAGAGAAGAGGGGGCCAAGCTGAGGCCACACACCGACACGGAGGAGCTCCCATCCTGCACCTCACACAGCCGGGTCACGCGCTTGTTCTCATCTGCAGGGAGACACAGAGGTGCCATGCTGCAGGTTGGGTAGTCAAAATGTGTGTGTCTGCATTTGTGTGTGTTTGTGTGTGCGTTGCTCACCCACTGCCAGGCTGTCACAGGCCTTCTTGTAGCGCTCAGGAAGAGGAGGGAGATCCCAGGAGCAAACCTCAGCCAGAACCTACGACACAAAACACCATTACACTTCTGTAAACAACATGTAAGGTACTTTTCTTAATGTCTGGCCTCACCTCTTCATTGGTGTGCAGGACAGCCAGCAGCAGGTCCTGCGGGGAGAGCAGAGCACCTTCCTTCTGCAGTGAGAGGCGAGGCAGGAGGCCACATTTCTGGTAGTAACGCTGAGCGGCCTGCTCACACAGCCACGACACAGTGCAGGAGTCCGCCTCACTGGGGCACAGTGCAATGAGGGTGAGAGGATACGGATAACAACATGCAAAAACACCAGAGTCAAAACTCTTAAGTCAATGCTCAAAGTTGTTTCCAAAAAAAGGCACGTCACTGGGGCTGCTGCTGGAGCAGAATGCCCCAATCACTCGTGATTTAACAGCAGCACAGTTTTGAAGAAAATAAGTAATGACAAAGGACAAATATACCAACCTTTGTGGAACTGGGATGAGGAAAACATCTTCCTGAACTCTGACCCTCATTCTGATTGGCGGAGGCAGTGATGTGGGCATGGGAGCAGCCGAGGTTTGAGCTGCAGGCTGAAACTGGCAAATTAAATAAACACACAAATACGTCAAACTGTGAAGAGGAACTTTTACTCATCAAAGACTGTTCACAGGTCTTGGGGAGTACGGGTGCACATGTGAAAAACATTGTATTAAACCTTTTGAAGCTCTAGAGGGAGCTACATAAAATCTGACAAATGACCTCGAGTGATGTCATTTAAGTCAGCATTGGCTGGGTCGGACAACGAATGAAAAATACCTGTGAAGTTAGAAAGAGGTGAGTTAACCAAACCTCTGTAGCCTGCTTGATGCGAGCAGCTTCAGGCTACATTAGCCACTACTAGCATAACACACTAAAATCTCTGCATGAACTCGTGGTGGTGGAGTTGCATTGTGGGTAATTTAGGTGCTGCTTTTGGTGAGGAAGAAGAACATGTGCAATAAAGAAAGATGATATCTCTGATTTTGCTTTGATTTTTAGCCTTTTTTTACTGTCTAACATGAGTCGGACGGTGCAACAGAGTGCTAAATAGGTGCAAGACTCTTTTCATTCAAATCTATGAAGTATGTAACCGTTCACAGGTCTGGAGAGTCTGCAAACAGAGGTATACTGTATTTGCATTTCAGAATGAGCATATATTTACAAAAATCAATGAAGCTGATGAGGTGAAACATTAAATATATTGTTTTACAGCATCCCAGCATGTTTGGAGAGGGGTTATACCGCTGAGCCAAAATCTTACAAAGGCTAAATTCAAAACTGTGACTCATGCAAAGTTATGACATGAAATACACAAAGGCAGTTTAGATGGGAGATAAAGCTGATGGTGCTGAAGCCGCAGCAGTGTCTTAAGATGACGCTACCTTCGTGATCATCTCTCATTTACCACCACATTCATCACTGTCTAAAGTTAATCAAGACAAATGACAGATTCCTGAAAAATGAACAATTGTGGCTCCTGGAGATGACGAAACATTAATAACAGTCTAGCCGACAGTCTCCTGAATAAACTATGCAAATTTTGACTTTGACTACTTTCACCTTGAAATGAGTCATTTCATAGATACCATTATGTGTGTTTGTTTCTAGATGTGACTCCATCGCATAAGGGGGGCAGGAAACAGATTAGTCGTCACCTGCATGCGGACTTGTGGTGGCGGAGGCGTCTGTGGTCTCGTGTCGTCATCATCTGTAAGTGTGGGGCTATGTGACCTGTTGACCTCTCGTCGACCCAGCCTGACCATCCCTGGCATCTGAGTCATTTTGACCTGGTGAGGCTTCAGGGAGCCGTTCTTTTTCAGAGAGAGACTCCTGCTGGAGGAGGAAGAAACTGCTGAACCTGAGGGAGAAGAAGAGCACAGTAAAGGTAAAACAAAGAAATGTGGAGCGACATCAAATGAAAGAAAATAATGACATTGTCACCTCTGCAGGTCGTGTCTGAGTTGAAGTGCTTGTTTTGACCTCTTGTGGCTGAAGACAACACGGCGTTGTCCCCTCTAATCCCACTCTGTTCCACTCGAAACCTTTTCTTCTTCGGCTGGATTCCCTCCAAATCATCCTCCAGCCAGTCGTCAGCCACATACTCCTCCTCTGGAACCAGGGCTGATTTGCTGCTGGAGGACACAGCAGGTGTGCTGGAGAACTGAGGCTGCGACAGACCGTGGAGACGAGTTTTGGCGCTGCCTAAGCTTCGGATGGCGCTTTGGTATTCCTCTCGTGCAAAGACAGACGGCACAGGAGCCTCCCTGACATTTTCACCACTCAAGTTGGGAATCGACTTGGCTTCCCTGTTTGGGTGAACCTCCTTTTGACTCGGGGCTGCTGGGAAACTGCGTCTAGGGCGGACGGCACGGAGTGGACTGATGGGGCATTCAGAGTCGCTGTCATCTGAGGAGCTGCTGTTGTTCTGAGGAATACATATACGCACCAGTCATGTACTGCAATGCCAAATCTATAAAATAAAGCAGTTGTATAATCCCAATGGACCCAAAACATTTGTAAGAGGAAATAAGAAGTATTTTTATATAAATAAGCCTTTGCCAGAGTTTACCCCATACAGGACAGCAGCCTCTGTTCCTCTGGCTCTGTGACGCTGTGTCGAGCCATTGCTCTGCCACCGTTTGGGGCTGGCAGGTAGCGCCTTCACCTCCGAGCTCCTGTTGGTCCGGGGCCAGTCTTGGCTGGAGGAACAGCCCCCTCCAGAGGACGACAGCGGCTCTGAGTTCTCAGCATCAAACAGCTGGCTGTCCTGCAGGGCATCGAAAGGTTTGGCTGGGACCGGAGCAGCAGGCACTGTGTTAGACAGAGATAAGTGGGCAAAACAGCGCATGAAAAGATATTTAAAAGGCAAACTGAGGCTAAACTAATAAGACAACACAAAGGCCTCACCTCCGCCTGAGAAGGCCTTCCTCAGCAGCCGCTCTGTTGCGATGCACTCCTGCTTGGTGTCGTGGTCCAGCTCTCTGCTGTATGTCTTCTGCCACTGATGCAGGGTGTCCATGGCAGTGTCACCCTGAAGGAAGATGGTGACAGTATGAGACAGACGCACACATTAGCCCCGATCAGACGGGATTCAGCTTTCTCTGGAAGGAGGGGGGATTTCAGTATTCCCAGTCAGTGATTTTAATGGTTGTAATATTAAAGTACACAAATTCACCATTAACTATTAGTCATTATAAAGCACTTGTATTTCCTAGAATACCAACAGAATTTTTGTTGTGGAAAGTGGAAACAGACAACTTTTCACCACCTCGTCTGTGATCATAATTAAATTACAGTTAAATACTGGGCACGTTGTTTTTGTTGAGGGTCACATGGGTTTCCTCACAGCGTCATTTTCTACTGCAGAACCAGCTCCTGTAATTTAACCTGAAGCTCAAACAGACCACACACACACCTTAGAGTTGCGCAGGGTGACAGAAGCCCCTCGTTCCACCAGGAGCCGTGCCACTTTGAAATTGCCACAAGCGAGGGCATCGTGGAGAGGAGTCACCCCCTCACACAAGGGACCGCCAGGATCATTGATGTTAGCGCCGCGCTCCAGCAGCACAGCTACGATATCTGGGCGAGAGAAAAACATTTTAAAAGTTTTCATGACACTTTCATAAAACATCTTTTAAACAAAGCAGCATTCAGCTCAAATCAGTTACCATCGTGACCGTGGTTGCAGGCCTCATGAAGGGGAGTCCAGCCACAGTAGTCTCGTGGGTTGACTGGGTGACCCTGACATACAGAAAATCATTAATCATCACACAGTCCAGGTTGGCTGATGTTACAGTGCGTTTTTCACTCTGTCATCTTCATGACCGCCTTTTTATGAATGTTTCAAGCAGAGACAGCCTCTCTTCTTCATTTTAAAAGAAAAAAATGTGTTTTCTGTGTCGTAAATACTTAATATTTAACAGGCTGAGGCATGAAGCTCTTTTAAGTCTGAGAAGTCTGTTATTGGAGTAATGCAGAGTACAGTACAGATATTTTACTGTTAACTGAGGATTGTGCTCTCGTCTGTCTGCCTTTCATTACGCTTTGTGGCTTGATTTTTTTTTTAAAAACAAAACTTATCTCACCTGTTCTACCAGATACTGGACCTGCCTCAGGTTTCCATCTATACACGCTCTGTGCAAAGACGTCTCGCCCTTCTCATTCCTCTTGTTCCACTAAAGCAGGAAAACAGATACAAAAAGCAGCAGAGGGTGAAACCCCGAAGATGTGGAATACAAAGAAGAGATGATTACTTGTGGGAAGAGACAACTGATATATGACTCACCCTTCCTGTCTTCCTCCTTCCTGATACCATCTTGTCATAACCCTCCAGATCATCATCTATCATATGAAAAGTCATATAAGACAAACAGAAAATGGCTTAAATATTAGAATTTGTTTGTCTAGAGAGGTCAGGGGGCAGAGTGCCAGAAAGTCGATAACGCACAGCCTACCTGAGTCTGAGAGAACGACGTCATTGTCATCCAGAGGTTCACTGTTGTCCATCTCCTCCTCTTCTTCTTCCTCCCCATCGCTCCCGTCTGCACTCCAGCCCTCAGCAGCACACAGCTCCTGCAGCCTCGCCTCGGTGTTGTCTGCCATTGATGAGCCACATCGTCTCTGGGACGCCAGCCAGAGCCTCAACGCTCGTTTCTGTAGGAAGCGACGACAGCCTTCATTCCCAGACATCTTAAATCTCTGCACAGCGTTCAAAGGATTATTCTTTGACATAGCAGACTGTTTTTTTTTTCAGCTCCTCGTTCCAGCTCACCTGAAGTCTGGCCTGCCCAGAACTCTGAGCGCAGCGTGAGGCTTTACTGTAGCTGCCGTCTACGTCCTCAAAAGCGCAGCCACTCTCCTCCTGAGCGGCTGCGATGTTCAGCCAAGTGCTACACTCCTGAATCACACATATACGAGCGCTTAAATTGCATGCATAAGTATGGGCAACCCATGAAGATTTATTATAATGATATTATTGCATTTTTTCATATTGTAATTAGCATTAACATTTATACCTCAGTCGAGCTGCCCTGTCGTAAAGCCAGCTCCTGCCTGTAGTGCTCCACTGCTTTGCTGTGCTGTCTCAGGTCTGTGTAGGTCGCAGCCAGGGACACGTGGATGACAGCCAGCTCCCTGGCAGGCTTTCCCAGAGCCACAGCGCCCTTTAGCTACACCACACAGACAACAAAGCTTAACATGATTAATTGTGGTGACATTCTGCGATGTGAATAAACTCAATTTGGAGAGGAGTTAAAGCACACTGAATATTGGGGGCTGACGTGCACATTAAAATGTTATTTACCTGAGCTTGATATGCATCCAGAGCCTTGCTGTAGCAGCCGACCTTACAGTAGAGGTCCCCCAGCTGCTCCGCCAGGCCCACGGCCCGATGGGAGCCGAGTCTTTTGCCCTGATCCTCCCCCTGCTCTTCCTCCAATTTACAGCCCTGGTCCGCTATGAAATTCAAACAAATCAGGCCATCAACATCAGCTGTCCGAGTCCAAAAAAATCTTTTAAAGTGAAAAAATCAACAAGACTGAGTGGATGAATAAAAAAAGCTCTTTCACCATATTTGAAAGCTTTCTTCACTGCCTGCCTGTCCAGCGGCTGCTGGGAACCCAGCAAGAGAGCTTTCTTCAAAGATCGTCTGGCTGCTACAAAATCACCCAGAGACAGCTGCACCTGTGGATAAACGTCATGGAAGCACACACTTTATTAAATATACAGCCATGATAACAGAAAATGGGCTAGGTGGGATGAATGCAATTGGACTATTTTTGCGGTGGCCTTCTCAAGAGTGAGTTCATACCTTGCCAATGCAGTGAAAGCACTCGCTCTCGCTGAACTTATCTTTGATTTTCCTGGCGCACTCTTTGGCCTGTTCAAGGCAGCGCACAGCATTAGACTTCTGATCGTTACGGAAGTAGATGTTGCCCAGGTTTAAGTTTGCGCGGTAGAGATCCTCCAGCAGCTGACTCTTCCTTTACAGGATAAGGATGAAGTAAGCAAAAAGCAGTGCGTTATGGTGAGCCCTTTACTGATAAAGTGCACTTGCTGTATGTGTCATGTTAAGTTTAGTTTAGGATGTTCTTACTCTGCAATAAAGACACTGCGTCTGATAAACTCGCTGCAGCCTTTAGGCTCCCCCAGGTGATCATAGACCAGACCAAGATTGAGGAAGAGACGGGCCTTCATCTCACTAATCTCTCGCCTTGACACAGTCCCTGAAGGTGATAAAAATTTGAAATGTTATGAGAAACAAATAATCCAAAAACTATTGCCACTGGATAACTGAATATGCTCCACAAGAGGATGAAAACAAGCAGACCTTCCAGACAGTCGTCCACAATGCTCAGGCTCTTCCTGAAGGCATCCTTTGCTTGCTCTAAACTGTTCCTTGATTGGTCTGACTCATAACGGAAGAGGTATGTTCGACCAATTGTGGCCAGCGCCCTTTGCTCCTCAGCATGATCCCCGACAGAACGAGCCAAGTCCAGGTGACACTGCTGGTGCTGAAGAGGAAAAATGCAAAACAACCCTTTACACGCTTTCTGAACATCTTTGTAGGGTTTTAACATGAGCCTGCATGTTGTCCGGTGTGTTTTCTATCACTACTGTACTGATGTAAAGATGGTGCATTTTTAATAAAGCAGATCATTCGACTCACTTTCAAAGCAGCCTCAATGTTGCCCATCTCTGCGTAGCACTCTCCTATCTTACGATTGGCCACAGCTCGTCCAATCACATCGTTTAGCACCTCAGAAAGAGCCAACTCCTGCTGGTGCTCCCTGATGGCAGCCTCATAATCACCTGGGATACACAAGAACCAGACAAGAAACACTGGCTAAAAAAAGCAATAAAAAAGCAAATGTACTGTATAAACCAATTTTCTAAAAAAAAAAAAGAAAAAAAAAAAGGAAGACCGACTGATTGAAAACTTACCATTCCTGGACAGCAGCTCTCCCAGCTGATTGCAGATGTTGGCCTCCTCTTTTAAGTTGCTGCTGTTCTGCGCTTTGGTCTTCGCTTTCTGCAGCTCTGCAGAGAAAGTAATCACACATTAAACTTTGACATATCCACAGTGGAACACGACTTCCAACATGTGAAGCAGTAAGATCAATACTTACGTTTTATCTCCCGTGAGGAGCTCATGTTGACTCGGGTCTGAACGGTGCTAGCTAACAGCTAGCTACAATTTACAGCTGGAAGTAAATGACAACTCAGCGCGCTAACTTTAGCTTAGCGCTAGCTGACCGACAGTCAACTGCCAAATCCTATAATGAATAAAACAAACCGACTTCTCACTTCCCTCTCACCGATACACGTCCCTGCGTGTCCGTTGGTGTTCTCGGTGTCATTTATTGATCCGATCGGGTTCGGTGTCTCGTCAAATAGCACTACACAGTAAACATTTCAGTCAACATCCTTTCTCTTTAGCTATCAGTTGTCTGTAAACTTTACATGCCCCGCCAGTAATGCGCAAACCAATGGATTCACTGTAGATATGTGCGATTATTATCCCGCGCTTGCCTTTCAGGAACAAATTCCGCCTCATTCATCGGGAATAAGGGTCTCGCATTCAACCCTGCTCTTAATACCTATCATCTGCTATAACCGAGCAGGTAAACATAGCGTACTTTATTTGTCGATGTTTCGTTTCCGTGTAGCCCTACAACAGACCAAGCCTGACTGTCTGATAGGCAAAATTTAGGGCGTCAATACACAAAAATCCAGTGCCGACCGTTCATTGGCTCACGCCAGAGCATGACGTTCTACGCACAGGCTAGCTGGCGGATTTGAGGGCACGGGAGAAGCTCGTGCCCTCTTGTCACAGTTTAAACTAAAGGTTTCATGTGCTGTTAAATCCCACTCATGGAGGAATAATACAAAACTGTGAAAGCAAGTTCAGACTTTGTAACTGACACAACAGATACAGAGGTGACAGTGAGTAGCTTGTTCATTCCTGTCAGTCATGCCAGTCAAGGAAACGGGAGAAGAGATAAGACTGACTTCAATAACTGAGCTGAGCTTTGAAGAAAAATGGCACATTTAAACCTTTTGTCACTCGGAATTAGTGTTGAGGAAAACTGATCTCAGTTTTGTTTTGATGTGATTTTAATACTGAAAGGTGGGTGTGGAGAGTCTTTTCATGCCAGGCAAATAAAAAAAAAATTGAATTGATAGAAAAAAAAAATCTAATAAGGACAGATTAGGAAGTCAAAATCATAATGTGGCATCTCATAATTACTAGATATATTGTCATGGCTATATTTTTTTATTGTTTGCTGTATTTGTTTCGGTGCAGGCCTACGTGCTGGCTAAGAAATTGAAGTACAGAAATGCCAAAGATATGCTCCAAGCAGAAGCAGCATGGCCCAGTGTGGCCTCCAGGGAATGCTGAACAAGTTTATTCTATCAAGGGATTCACATCAAAGTCTGCAAAGATACACACAGATCCCCTCTATCCTTTGTCCATGCACATGTGCTGGAACTTCAAAACCAATATATAAGGAAAAGTGAGACATCTGCACAGCGCATCTTCAGCAGAAAATGTTGCTTATACAGTTAAATAATGCAAATTCTAATTAAAAAGTAAATGTTCTTTGGTGCAGAAGTCCAGGTGGGCAGAATTTTCAGCTTGCTGTATGCTTATATTGATAAATATATAAATGAGCTGATATCTCATATTCACATATTTTCACTCTGAAATATTGATATTGGCCAGTCTAATAATCTGGATAATAATCTGCATCTATGTTTTTTTTTTATTATTATAATTATTTTACAAAATCTCAGTGGAGTAACCCTTTAAAAATGTAGTATTTGTGAGAAGTAAGTAAGGTGAAGTTAATATGAAGTTGTAAGTCAAAATTCTGTCGTATGATGATGAGACGCTCGTTGGAGGTTTTACTTTTACCCCTCAATTAGCTGTTTTTTACCCCACCTTAACAGGCTTCCATTTACGCATCTCATCAAGTATTTCCACTATTTTTAATTTTTGTTTCAACCCAAATTGAACTTCAGATTTCCTAGCATTGGCTCCAATGTGATTACTGAATTATATCTGAACACCCCCATAGCCGGCTCACTGTAATTTTGTACAGTAACTAAAAGAAGAGCATTTAAATTATCAATATTATAATAAGAAAGAATGCATTCACCTGATTGCCTGATGTTCGTGCACTTGGTAGCTGCTATATTTGCCTGATCAGCTGGACTACTGTAAAGAAGGATCCACAAATCTGAAAGACAAACAATACCAAACATTACTTACACCAATTTTCAGATTGACGTCCATGGAGCTAACCCAAATTCATGATCTTATAATCCAACTGTTCAGTCTGCCAAAAAAAAGGCTGACACATGGCCTGGATGATGGTGACGTCAGCGCTGAGACGTTTTTTGATTGGCTTAGTCACATGGATGGCACGCCTTGACAGACAAATAGTGGTGCAGCCTCTAGTGTGTTGCTAAATTAAAAAAGACACAAGCACACCCCCATTATTTATCCTCTGAGTTTTTTGAAACAAGTTGATAAGTGTGTGTTGTGATTTGACTGGTATTGTGTATTGGGACTAAATGCATTTAATATTTCTCACAGAGGTGTAAATCATTGATGAAAAATGCTGTAAATATTATGAAGGCAGGTGCTTTAATGTCTGAATATTCCATATTATGTATATCCTCTAAATGCTGTAGATATGCACGTCTCTTGTTTTAAAACTCAGCTGGCCTTATTTCTGCTGTATTTGCCAATGCATCAACTTGTGCAATCATTTTTGGAGCATCCAAAAATATTCCCAAATCTGAGTCCCCTGAGCAAAAGCAAGAGAAAAACACCACGGCAGGTGGCAAGAAAATAACTCTGCAGTCATGAAAACCTGCATTCACTGTCCAGGTTTGCATGAAGCAAAACTGGAATCCTGCAAATACCAACAGGCAGAAATGCAGACTTGAGCGTGAAAAACCTATTTTAACATGCCAGATATGAGGCTGCAGCATAAGAAGGAGCCGAGGAGCCTTTTGCATCAGACACGCACAGAGCTTCCTCTCAGCCTCTGTGAGTCTGTATCTCTAAAGCGTTGACCTTACAAATGAGCACGCTGCATCATTGTGAGAATTGGTGTTTCTGGGCGGTGCAAAGTGGAGTAGAGCACATCAGAGTGCAGGATATCTGAGCACAGCAGAGCACAGAGAGGCAGGCACATCCGCCGCTGGAGGGATCAAATCTGTACCATCTGACGCTCAAGGATTTATGGGTTTAGTCAAAATTGCTTTTCCCACTGTGGAGATTAAGCACCGTAGGATGTTTTCCACTCAGGCCGTAGAATAGCCCAGTGTAGCTGCTGCTGCTGCTGCTGTTTTTCTCCCTCTTATCGGCTCCGGTGCTGGAGAAAGGAATGTCTCAGCAAGGCAGAGTGCTCCAAAGCCTGGAGGGGAGTAGATTCTGACTGACAGGAGAGGTCTGTCCTCTGGGGAATGTGAACCATGCAGGTGGACGCTGTTCTTGTGCTCTTCTGTGTTTGGCTCGCGGGTGCAGCTGGCAAGATGGCCCAGTCGAGGGGTCACAAGCTGGAAACCTACAAACAGAGCAGGTAACATCACAAAGGAGTCACCTATGTATCAAAGACAATATGTTTTTCATTGTCTCAACAGGATGTGTGATTTCATGAAGCTTTTAATTGCAAAATCTGCATCTGAATTGTTAAAGCTCTTTTTCCCTCATCAGGGCTTCATTATGTTGTTTAAGGTGTGTTTTTTTTAGGTTTACATGATGTTGTCCAGTGTTTCCTGTGTCACCTGTGCTGCTCCCTCCCCCTCTGGAAACAGACTTATTCAGACAGCAGATTGGAGAGCGGAGAGAGAGGGAGACCTAAATCCCCACATCTATTTATGTACGACTGGTGAATGCTGTGTTCTCTTGCCCCACAACTGCTGCAGGCCAGTTAATGACTGTTTTGCCCACTGGCAGCAGTTGTTGTCAATGTCATTTTCAGGTGATTATTTAGGCTAATTGCTGCCTTGTTAATGCGTCCATTGGATTAAATGTTTTAGTCAGGACTGAACTAGAACAGGGAATCGTTAAAGCGTCCTCAACTAAACATTTTATTGATTGAATTAACTGTGACATGAGACATGATCTAAACAGAAAGGACTGTGTTTGTTTTTTTTAGTAGAATATCAAATGTTTTTTGTTTCAAGTATTGGGACATTTTTACTACAAAACTTTAAATTCCTTTTTCATTCTGTTTTTCATACTTTTACTTTTTTTAGATATGCTGATTATATATAACAATCCAGTTAATTTGGAGCACATCATAAAGAATAAAGAGGAGGAAGTGTTGGATCACGTAAATGATTTCTTTAAATCAAAATGTTGACAACCATTTGAGGAGCTCAATGTTTACAAATTTGTCAGAAGGAATAACTGGAGGGTGTTATACCTATAATATCTGTGAGCAAAAAAATTAAAAAATCACGTTAGCAGAGCCAGGGAGATCAGCTGACAATGCCTTGTTTAGTCTGACCAGCAGTCCAAAACCCAAAGATATTCAGTTTAATGTCATATAAGACAAGGGAAAACAGCAAATATTCACATTTAAGAAGATAGAAACAGTATTTTTTTTGCCATTTTTGCTTAAAAATGACTAAAAAGTAATTAATTATCAAAATTCTTGCAGATGGATTTTCTGTCTGTCAACTAATTGTTTCAGCCCTAATAAGACTGATGTGTTATCGCTGCTGTTAAGTGCACGGTGCAGTGTGTGGACGTGCAGCCTGACGAGAAATATGACTTTCACATGACAAAACAAGCAAAAAGCAACTTTGACTTACATCAGAAATGCAAATGTGATCATTAGCTCAGTGATTGAGTGACATTTGGAGTTCATATTGACACATAAATCACTGCTGTAATGTATTTAAAATGATGAATGTTTACACCCACAGAAAAAATGTCATAATTTAAATTTGAGAGCTTGATAATTTGATAATGTGAAAATTAATTTAGCACCTTCAGATGGTTTTGAGCACCTGTCTGTGAGCAGGGAAATACTAGGACTACAACAAATGACTGTTATTATTATTTTCACTGTCAATCAATTAGTCTATTGATTGCTCGATAAAGTGCCTCTCACATTTTCCTAAAGCCCAGGCTCATGTTTTCAGATGTCACATTTTAACAGTCCAAAGCACAAAGACATTCAATTTACTGTCACAGAGGGCAAAGAAAAGCAATAATTCCTGATATTTGAGAAGATGGAGCCATCAAATGCTTTGCCTGAAAAATTACTTTAAGTATTAATCTGCTGTCAAAATAGTTTTTAATCGAGCAATCTTTTCAGATATAGTACAAATTCAACACCTTTAGATGGCTCTGACCACGTCAGCCCTGCGAGCAGGGAAACAACGCTCTGAACCAGACTTCATTCAGAAAAGACCAAATTTAATATTTGCTTTTATCTGAAAATCCATTTAATATCTATAAATGACCAGTGAAGATTGAACTCTTTTCCGGCATTTACAGTACAAATACAACTTGTATAAATAATCAGCACAGAGTTCAACTGTTAGCCCAAAGCCCTCAAGTCACAAACTGTTCTTGCATTAATCTCTGGTGAAGATGATAAGATTTTCCCAAGTACAGCGCCGCACGGCTCACAATGCTATCAGCGCTGAATGATTTGCATCCACTTAATATATTCAACAAACCCTGTCAAATCATAATCCTTCTGCCTTTAGATACACTATCAGTTTTCATGCTATAACTGTTGTTATTTATAGATCAGAGGAGACATCAAACAGCAATCACGCATCTCCTGGTTCATAGATGTGACAAACTCTCAGTGCAGGAGTGATCTGATTGAAGGCGCGTTTGTGTTAAACAGTTTGAGGTTGAAGCTGTCTTTTTAAATTGAAACAATCCTTCATGAAATTACAGTCATTTGAAGTGATCATCTCAGCCCTAAGGTGATTAAGATGATCATTAAGTATGTAAGAGGAGAATCATCTGTGGAAAATCTTCAAAAGACAGACAGCACTGGTGGCTCAAAGCTGCGCTGTAATCTCTAAACACCAGTGTCGCCTGTTATCAAATCTGTGCTTCACTGTTTTGTTTTTTTCCCCCAACTAGTTAAAAGTCATCTCACATCAGTCTTCTCTCTGCTGACACACACAGTCTGAGAATACAAATCGAATGTAAATCTCTCCTCCCTCTTTTAGTGTGGGGAAAATCTAAATATACTTATGCAGCAGTCGAACTCTTCTTCTCCCTGTTTCTCATCACTCCACTCCTCCTCTCTTGAGTGTGAAATTGCAAAAGCGGCTAGATGCTGCCGGCGTGGGTTGTGGGAGTTTTTCACTATATTACTTGGATGTTTTTTTTCACCCGCCGCCTTGAGGAGGAAGAGCTGGGAGGAGGATTTGTGTAGGACAGCAGAGTCCCACACAAGAAAACATCTGAGGAGAAAACCTATGTGAGGTTTGAGGGATAATTTCCAGCGGTCGCGGGATGATTCAGTTTGCTTTTCTGCTCAGTTTATCTTGTTTTTTCCCTCTTTTTCGTTTTGTATACACATAAGCATCTAAAGCACACAAGCAGTAAAAGTAACTCATCTGCATTTAAAGCACCTCGCAGTATCATGGGAGCATACTGCCGCACGAATCCAAAATGCAGTAATTTGTCAGCTATGTATTTAATCAGAATACGTATACACTATATATACTTTGATTTTTATTTAACTTTTTTTTAAACATAAATGTGCAGTTACACCAATACAGCTGAAGAGCAAACCAAATGGTCAGCTACAAAGCTCAAGAACCAGACCAAACCAAAGACTATTTTCATTATCACTTAATCCGCTGATTATTTTTCTTGATTAATTGATTAATCACCAAAGCATCAGAAAATAGTGAAAAATGCTCATCTAATTTTCCACAGTCCAAAGAGTCTTCAGATGTCTCCAAATCTCAAAGATCTTCAGTTTAGTATCTTGTCTAGCATTGACTAAGCTAAAATGACCCCCCCCCCCCAATATTTCCTGTCATTAAAATATACATTTTGTTGAAGTAAGATCTTGCTAAATTACTTTGTTAAGTTGAAGGCAGTAGCTAAATCTAGTCATGGATGATAAAAAATGTAAAAGGTCCTGCTAAAAGCGTAGCTAGCATAGCTTAGCAAAGTACTGGTAACTACTGTGTCAGCTTTTTTTTGAATTCACAATTTCATGTTGATATTTTAATGTATTACATTATAAATATTCCCTGTGAAGTTTTTCTCAACGTCTGTATGTCAGTGATTTTTGTTGTCAGTCTAAAAACTGATCAATTTAAGACATTTCGTCCCATCCCTCTGGTACAGGATACCCAGTCAGCCTGTAAACTTCAAACACCTTATTCTGTTTTTCTCTTGTGACTTAACCTATCTCTGCCTTTGTAAGGCAGCATACACTTAAGTGTCCAGAATGACTTTTGCATGAATCTGACCATGAATGCAGCCTGATGCATGCATGCAGGTCCATGACTGCAGAGCAGAAACAGCGTCAGGCCACACAGAGCAGTGAGTGTGCAGACAGGCGGCAGTCTGCTGTGTGGCGTAGGCAGGCAGAGAGGGGGATTGGAGAGGCATTTCTGCCAAGAGGATTAGGAACCAGCTGCTGGATGGACGCAGACGAGTAGCACCCATTGCCTATCAGAGTAGCTAGCATCCACAGAAACCCTCTTCTTACTGCCTTATTTTGCTCTAGTTGTGTTTTTTTCTGATTCTGTGCAGCCAGTCTTTGCCCTTTCTCTCTCTTCCTCTGTGGTATTTCCTTCATGCATGTCTGCAGTTGTCACAGGGATTTGGCACTGTCTGTCACAGCATGCTCTACTCTAATAATCCATTTTAGGGGTTTTGGAATTCTTTTTTTTCTGCTCGTGGCCTGAAAAGGCTGCTTAAAACACAAGTAGCTATGCAGAGGCAGACCTCTTGAAAAGTGACACCAGAGAAGAGCTGGCTTCCTCTGAGGTGGTGGGTGTAACGTGCATGCTCTTTTGAGCTTTGTGTGATGTATGGATAAAATGTGTGTGATGTAACATGATGTACGACGCTGTCTTAGTGAGAAGTGATGAGCCTCAGAACACAACAAAAAGGCTAAATTATTGTTCCTACTCTAAACCCGTGTAGATTTAGGCTTGAAAATGCCTTTCAATAATCATTTATCTCAAAATGAAAGCTGCTGCTATTGTTGTTTTACTCCATTCAATCTCAGACATAGTGATCAATGCCTAATGTGATTTCACAGTGAGTGAGGTAAAGATATTCAGTTTACCTCTGAATATCACAGAAAAACATCACCTCTGCACATTTGAGAAGCTGCAGCCAGCAAGTGTGTGCAATGTGTTTTTAAAAAATAGTTTTAGCTCAAGTCAAAAGATATCATATATTTGGTTTATTGCCACATGAGACAGGTGCTCTCATTTATTTATTTATTGCTGTTGCTGACTATCAGGTTACGAAGAGAAACCAGGATGGATGGGGGTGGAGGTCACAAATCTGGAGGGTGAGTTTTCATAAATCTTCAATTAAAACATTATCAAAGTATATTTGATGCTTAAGGCTTAGTTGTCTCCATTCTTTTGTTTTACAGCCCAATTTACAAACGAAGTCCAGACATGACGAAATCTCCAATGACCAAATCTGAGCAGCTCCTGAGAATAGACGACCACGATTTCACCATGAGGCCAGCGTTTGGAGGTCTGAAAATGAACTTTACTTCAGATTTAAGTGTTTTAAATTCTTTTATTTATACAGCTCAGACATGCTGGGTGCATAATTGCTGTAAAATGTTCAGTCATCAAGTGGTCAGATAAGATCTTTGTGCAGTGATCACTGGTTTGGGACAAACAGTCCCATAAGCATTAAGCTCTTGGGGATCCTAATGACACCATCCATGCAAGCTGTGCTGGAGTTTCCAACTGCAGCTCAGTTCTTTACATCACAGAAGTGTTTGTATGAGTCTTTTGCATCATTAGAGGGATTTGATGTCAGCTTTTGGGACTGTAGGATTATGCTCAGATAAAGGCACACAGGCTTTTGTTATGACCAGAAGAGAGTAAGAGAAAATATTTTCAGAGTCTTTTTTGTTGTCTTTATCTTTTTATTTGTCTTTTAAGGCAAATAACCACAAACACGGGAACTATATTTAACTTAAAAAAAATGAGGGCTTTCACTTTGAAGAGAGAAACATGTTTTTTTTTTTTTAATTCTAATCACGCAACAATCTGCTGCTGAAAACACAGCAAGTGACCCTCACACAATCCTTTTGCTGCGTCTGATTTCCACCATCAAATGCGTCTCAGCTGCAAGAGGAAAACAGAGCTGGATTGCACGGCTGCATCAACTTATTGTGACCTAATTGCATTTGTGTACTATTGGAGGATGATGATGCAGAGTAGAAAGGCTGAAATACTCTGGGTCAAAAGTAGAACACGGTCATGCTCTGCATCTGTGTGATTCATTGTTCTTTTTGGAAACGTGATTTCCACAACAAAAAGGTTCACGCAGTCTGTAATGCTCATCTTGACTGCTCTACCCACTGTCACATCCAAAATCAGGCAGAGAAGCACAACATCAACAAGCCTCCATGTACAAAATGAATGCTTTTGATCTGTCGTTTCAATTTTCTTTCAGGTCCTCCGATTCCTGTTGGAGTGGACGTTCAGGTTGAAAGTCTGGACACCATCTCTGAGGTGGATATGGTAAGTATGAAAAAGCTTTTTTTTTAAATGGTTTATCCCAGGTTACACTATAACACATCCGTGGTGGAAAGTAGCTAAGCACGTTAACTCAGTGAGGTACTACAATTTTCTAGTACTTGCACTTGAATATATCCATTTGCTGCTACTTTCCACCTCAACTTCACCACGTATCAGAGGGAAATATTGTACTTTTCACTTCATTCAAGTGACATCTGGGAGATTTGTAAGATTTCAAATGATACAAGCACATGATAGGATTAAAAATTGTACTGTTTAACTGCTGCCTACTCATGGCCCAATCCCAGTTTCCCACTTGACCCTACACCTCCATTATTGCTCACGGCTGCATAGGTTTAGGTGTTCTGTTTATTTTAGGGTATGAGGAGTCGTGAACATCCACCTTTCCAAACAGAGATTTTCAGATGCAGAATTCCCATGAAGCTTTTCCAGCAAACTGTAGTTTTTAATGTTTCATTCTGAAGGGTCACTTCCCAGTAGAGGGCAGTCCAAAACTAGGGGCCAAGGAAGGGGTAATGGAGTATTTTTCTTTGCGTCCTATAGGACTTTACCATGACATTGTATCTACGTCACTACTGGAAGGATGAGCGGCTGTCGTTCCCAAGCACCAACAACCAGAGCATGACCTTCGACAGTCGCCTGGTGAAGAAGATTTGGGTTCCTGACATGTTCTTTGTCCACTCCAAACGATCTTTTATCCATGACACCACAACCGATAATGTCATGCTGAGGGTTTACCCTGATGGCAACGTCCTCTACAGCCTCAGGTGAACAAATCTACAATCAGTTTACCTACAGGCACCATTCCAAAAGAGTAGTGACGCTGAACGAGATAATGTGCTAATCCTTTCTGACATATACTCAAATGAAAACAATATGAAGACAATTTACTTAATGTTTGACCTCATCAGCTTCATTGATTTTTGTAAATATCTGCTTATTTTGAATTTGATACAGCAACATGTTTCAAACAAGTTGGGACAGGAGCATCTAAAGACTGGGAAAGATGTGGAATGCTCCAAAAATACCTGTTTGGAACATTCCACAGGTAAACAAGTTCATTGGTAACAGGTGCAGTGGCGTTTCTAGGGTCTCTTGGAGCTCCAAGCAAGAAATCCCTGGGGCCCCCATCCCACCCCTGCACACTGCAAAAATTTGGTTTTTGCACACACTAATGCACAATTTCTGGGACATTTGAGATGAATACTGAAAAAATAGATTAGTGGTTATCAAAGTGAGGTCCAGGGGCCAACAGAAGTCCCTGAAAGCCCAGGCCTATCAATAATCGTTGTTGTAAATAAGTGGCCTGGGCCCCCCTAGTGGCCAGATGCTCTAAGCAACTGCCTGGCTTGCCTGTCCACAAGCCCTGCCCCTGAACAGGTGATAGTATCATGATTGGGTATGAAAGGGACATCCTGGAAAGGCTCAGTCGTTCAAAAGCGAGGATGGAGCGAGGTTCACCACTTTGTGAACACATGATTGTATAAAAGTTCTGTATCATTTCATAATCGTAATTGGTGAGTCCGACTAATGTGAAACCATTGTTAATCAGAGGAGGATACCAAATGCTTGAGATCATCATCAAGCACAAAACACACAGCTTGAGTCTATGTACACAAGTGTGTGTTATCCTTCACCCTTGCAGTAGTTGAATCACAGCGTAGGTTTTTCTTTGTGTCACGGCTGTTTGCCTCTGCAGAGTCACAGTCACCGCCATGTGCAACATGGACCTCAGCCGCTTCCCTCTGGACACCCAAACCTGCTCGCTGGAGATAGAGAGCTGTGAGTGGATTTATTAAAAATATCAACAAATACTTCTTTTCCCCACTGCTTACATGCTGATGCATCCATCCATCAAATGCTTTGGTCCAGAGCAAAATACGAATCTTGGTCACAAGAGCTCAGACTGCCATGAAATTTCATATGAAAGTTTCTGGTTCACAGGGTTTTGATAAAATTCAGACTTTTTGCTTAGTACGACCATTGGGTCACATTTAGCCACGACAAAGCATCTGAAACGAAAAAGTCTGCTTTCATATTCATGTCTGCCACAACCATACATACATACATTAGAACCTGTCTTACAGAGCAGCATCAACATGCTAAACATTTCACGTATACAAACCAGAAATATCAACATTTACTGAGCACATTTTCATACCCTCTTTGCGCCGTTTGCTCACCAGATATCTCAGGAAATCTCAGATGCATCGTGCCGTGAAAGTCTCTGAGCCCATTCATGCTTCAAAGAGAATATGCTGCCTTAATGTTAAGACCTTCTCCTCTAGATTCGCCCCCTCAGCTCCTCCACTAGTGAAGCTCTAAGACTCGCAAAATCAGACAGTGTAATGGACACTGGGGAACACTGCCTGGGAGGAGTACTTGCGGTGCTTTAAGATCATCGTCTTGTCTTTTTAAATCTTCTTTGTCACACATTTTGTTCACATTAACAGCCAGAATTCATACACATGAACTTGCTGTCACTTCCCTCCCCTCCAGATGCGTACACAGACGACGACCTGATGTTGTACTGGAAGAAAGGCAACGAATCCCTGAACACAGACGACAGAATATCTCTGTCCCAGTTCCTCATCCAGAAATTTCACACCACCACCAAGCTGGCTTTCTACAGCAGTACAGGTGCTGTAATCCACAACACAAATACTTGTAATACACACTATATGGTAAACTGAACAGATTATCCAAATGAGCCAAATGTGTGCATCATGCCTGTAATAACTAGATGACAAATGAATTACAACTTCAGTGCGTCTCATTTTATTTATATGCCTTTTCCAGCTAAAGGATTGGGTCTTCCTTACATGACACTGTTGTCCCTTGAATATCACACCAAGAAGACTGTACTAATATTTAATCCTCACTGCGTAACAAAATGAACTGGCAAACCACTGCCAACCACTTGTGTGCTGCTGGAAAGCCACTGTGAAAGCTGTGCAGCCTTCTTATAACCACATGTCACCTTCTAGCTTAGAAGAGCAACCTGAAGCATAAAAGGGATTTTGAGTCCTATCTCTTCCTGCCACAATAGCTGGGAACCTCTGCTTCAAGTGTTTGTGCGGTGCATCAGCAGCAAGAACATAACAATGTTTGTTTGACAGTGACATTTCTTCTTTCCAGGCTGGTACAATCGTTTGTACATCCACTTCACCCTGCGGCGCCACATCTTCTTCTTCCTGCTGCAGACCTACTTCCCTGCTACTCTGATGGTCATGCTGTCCTGGGTGTCCTTCTGGATCGACCGCAGGGCCGTACCCGCCAGAGTGCCACTGGGTAGGACAGAGTGTCCTTCTCCCCAGGCCACATCTTAGCAAAGAAACCTAGCTTTAAAAATAGATGAAAAGGGAAAGCAGGGTAGCAACACGCAGTGCTTCCCAACCTCTTTGTGAAACAAAATTTGGGGAAATATGCTTATTTGTTTTCTTGGCAGGAGTTAGATGACAAGATCAATACTAATCTCACATCTGTGTAGCAAATAAGAAGCTACAGATAGCAGCCAGTTCTCTTAGTTTAGCATAATGACTGGAAACATGGGGGAAACCACTAGTCTGGCTCCATCCAGTAGTAAGAAAAAAACACCCATCGAGCTCACTAATAAACTTATTTCTCGTTTCAGTCATGAGGCAACTAGCTGAGATTCCAGGAAGTTACTGGTCCTGGACAAAGAAATGGCCTTGCACAAAACCTGTAAAACTGCAAATTGTTGTTTTTGAATGGATGAGACAAACAAGATATAATATATTATATATTTTTCGCCTCACCTGTAGATCTGTTTATCCATCTGGATTGTTTTGATGAGATGTCTGCCCTCCATCGAACATACTGGCACTTTGCTTGTGTTGTTCAAAGTACCAAAAAAATACATTTGAAAAACATCAATGTCTCTCAAGATAATCGCCTTGTTGTAAGCAGTTTCATGTAGAAACTATTTGCTTTTTCAAAAACTACACCAACCGTATTGCTGCACAGAAGGAAGCATACGGTTCCTACATGAGTTCCTGCATGGAACTGCTCACAGCAAGGTTTGTAGTTTTTCCAAATGTCTTTGGTTTTGTGCTTTGAACAACACAAGCTGAGTGCCATCTGGTTCCATTATGTTTGAAAAACAGTCGCGATGGATAAACAGATCCATTTAGATCGGATAAGAGGAAATAAATGTATTTGGATGAATTTTGAGGTGAACCATCCCTTTAAAATAAGCAAAATTATCTGCCAACTGTTCCTTTCAGTTTAATTTCCCCCATTTTATTGCTTTTTTCTTGTTTTTCAGAGCTGAGTACACACATACACAAATAAATAGGCGTAAAAATGTATTACAGCAGCAGAAAATGCACACGTGCAGCCTTTCTACGATATGTAGCATTTGGTTTTAGCTTCCCAACCCGAAGACACAAGAATGTGACTAAACTGTTTGTGTGTTTTCCTCCAGGCATCACCACAGTGTTGACCATGTCCACTATCATCACCGGGGTCAATGCCTCCATGCCGCGGGTCTCCTACATCAAGGCAGTAGACATTTACCTCTGGGTCAGTTTTGTCTTTGTCTTCCTGTCGGTGATAGAGTACGCGGCGGTCAACTACCTCTCCACTGTACAGGAGAGGAAAGAGAGGAAACTGAGGGAGAGAGTAAGTGTTTTCATGCTGATCTTTTAATGATTCACATGAACAGCTAAACATCAATAAGCCAGTATAATAATCCATCTGCTTTACTGCACTTGAAGAAATAAAGTGCTTACAAATTCAACATTTGAATGCAACATTGCATTTTTTTTGGCCAACCTTTGGTCAAAATGTTCCAAAGACGATGGGTCCTTTTTAGCTCCAGTGAAATCCCATGTCTTTTCATACAGGGAGTAAATAATGAATGTGTGACTCATTCTTTCTTTTTTTCCACTTTTGCGAGTAAAATTAAAGAGGCAAATGTTGCTCTGATGTTTCTCATAAATGATTTAATGAAACAGAGCATCGTCTCTCTTGTTTGATGCTGTATTTCCTGTATTTAAGCCTCTCCACATGGATTTGAAGCTGTGCAGAGGACATCACATCCTCTACAGCTCTAACGATTGTAGTCAGTCATTTTATTTTTGCTAATTTTATTCATGCATAAATAAAAACAGTGTCTTCTTTGCCTTCAGGGCACTCTTTTTCAAGATTTCTACCATGACCAAAAATGCAAAAGTCTAAACTGACAATACTTATTTTCTATGTTCATATTCACTTAAATTTTCATTGCATTAGCAGTCTGTTAAACATCTGTTAAACAGGTAAAAGTCAAATAAAAACTTGGATAATGTATCATAAAAATGGTCAAAGTGGCTAAAATTCTAGTGTTTGCATCCTGTTAAAGCTGCAAATAAGTGAGACTTTCTCATTAAAAGCAAGAAAGGAGACGCTTGAGTCGCTCTCTCAACACAGGATAAGGCTGACCTGATTTTATATTAAATATTTTACACATTAAAATATTTCTAAACTGGTAGAAACATTAATAAATAATTTATCTGCATTGCCAATAAACAGATAAATATTTTCTAAATTGGCTCAGTTGAAGCTCTCGGGGCTATGGCAAATTATTTCTGGGACTACGGTTTGTGCACTATATTGCTATTCTTCATCTGCCAAATGCTGCAGCATATGGAGCCAAATTGCCCACGTACCCCGGGGATCATTTCCAGCATAAACATCCTTCTATAAATGTTTCATGCCAAAGTTATTTACATGCCCTGAGTGTGCAGAAAAATAATAAACACTTAACAGACTAATGCATTTTCAATTTTCGTTGTAGTTTGTTTTATGACGTTACAGAAAGTAGCGTTTACAATAAGCAAGTGTCAAAATGACTTTGTGTCTTCCTCTCACCTCTCCTAGCTGCCGTGTACATGTGGCATCGGCAACCCGGATGAGATGATGATTGACCCCCAGATCACTGGCTACGGGTCTATGGATATCAACACCACAGGGAATTATGGGATGCCAGAGAACGGCGGCCGCCAGGAGCGAATGATGGCCCAGGTGGCACTGAATGATCCGCAGATCGCAAGCCAGGTGAAGCCATCAAGAGGCTACGTGAACATTTGGATAGACACCCACGCCATAGACAAGTACTCAAGGGTTGTGTTTCCTGGAGCGTACATCCTCTTTAACATCATCTACTGGTCCATCTACTCGTAACCCGGATGCTGAAGTAGATCCTCTGTGAGTGTCGTCCATGATGAGACTCCAGGAGTTCGACTCATTTGTGGAAGAGCAGGAAAATAAAACTGCATTTGATGCTTTTCAGACAGGGAAACTGCTCATAAGATGCATGGGGACCAATGACACTGAGGTGACCACTGCCTTCTTGACCCAGCCACTTAAAACTGAGGAGTTTAAAAATGACAAACAGGACAGTCATCGTCGCCGGTTTTCTCATCAAATCCACGTGGTTTCATGTTGTCGCTGTCGTGCCGTCGATGGGAAGACGTTTGGATGTTGGTGTCACCTGAGGACTTACTGCACAGACAGACGCACAAACGTGGACTTTTGTGCAATTGTGCTGTTAAACTTCAGCTACTTTTCAGTTCTCCATGCAGTGACTCTTTGACCACATTTTCAAAAGTGAAGATGTGAACTGAACACAGATTTCTGACATTGCCAGCGCACGGACAGATTCCCCCTCCTTTACTCATGAACAGGATTTCACAATCAAGGACAAATTTAAAAAAACTTTTCAGGAATAGTTTTGCTTATTTGCTTTCTGGTGAAAAAGTTAGATAATAAGATCAGTACCACTCTGACACCTGTCCCTTAAATATAAAGCTGCAGTCAGTTAGCTTAGCTTAGCACAAACACGATAAACAAAGGGAAACAGCTAGCCTGGCCTACCAGCACCACAAAAAGTGATGTGTAAAAACAACAGTTTGGTGTTTTACAGGGGAGTTTCTTTGCCAGAGACAAGTAACTTCATCAAGTGTCCACTGGTTGCTGGCAACTGAAAACTCTTGGTTTCACGCTTCAGATTTTGAATGAACAAACAATATATATATATATATATATATAT
>JBBMOE010000021.1:3561734-3589613 GCA_037975065.1 Chaetodon trifasciatus
ATATATATATATATATATATATATATATATATATATTAGTGAGCTGGTACACAGACTCTGTTGCCTTCGGACATAGCCAGGCTTGCTGTTTCCCGTCATTGTGCTAAGCTTAGCTAACTGTCTCCTGGCTGTGGCTTCATATTTACAGCACAGACATTAGAGCAGCATCAGTCTTTTTGAAAGTGAATAAGTGCCGTTTGCCAAAATGTGGAACTATTCATTCAAAAACCTAATAATCAGATTATTTATATACTTAAAGTTAATTTGTTCTTTTGCAGCACGTTGATATGATTCAGTATGTTACATTTTCTTGTGATCTATGTATCAATGCCATCGTTTCGCTGTCAAGCTGCTTCCTGCATTGCATTTGTGCAATTTGACAAAGTTTAGTAAAAAGGCAAAATAACACAGTCTATTAAAAACACAAATGTAAAAATATATGTTTAGTAAATCCCAAACGCCTGATTATTTTATTGACTTTTTGAAATGTCCTTAGTTCTTCTTTTTTTAATACAACTGAAGCTCATCTCCTCTGTCTGGTGTTGTGAGGCTTTGAGATTCACTGTAACCTGTTAGTTGCTAGTTTTATCGTCTTTTTCAGCTTGAAACAACTTTATACTTTGTTAAGCAAAAGATCTATGAAAATTATCTTTTGGTGTTTTATGACAATTTAATGACCAAACATACAAATATGAAATGAAACTCTGGAAAAATGTTATATATGGGAAAATGTTTAATAAATGTCTTGTTTTCTGAAAATGTGAGAATTCTTTGAGCTGAGCTTCGGTGCTAAACAACACAATCACAATACTGTACGTTTTAAATCCATGTAATATACTTAGTTTGTACAAATGGAAATGGATTGAAATGCATGGCTGAATAATGCTTTTTTTCTTAATACTGCTTCTGCAGATGTCAATTAAAATGAACTAAAACAGCAGACATGTGATGTCAGTTGAAGCATTTGGCGGCGTTTTTCTGGTACAGCCTCCAAAATTTTCTATCCTATTTTCTTGCCCTCTTATACAGTATATTTAAACAGTGCTAGAGGATAAGCTTTCACAGTTATTAGACATTGGATTGCTACCAGCTGCAGGATCTCTCTTCTCTCTCTGGCACAGGTCTGATTTCTGGTGAAAATTCATACCAAATCATATAAACTGTGTTTCTAATACGACTAACTGATCACATATGGCGTAAAGGGATATATATATATTAAGCCAACTTTTCAAAAATATTTCTTTATTCCCTTGAAGGCAAAAGTATGGGTTACGTTAAAGGATACATATATAAGTCCCAAAAGTTCTGGTGACAATTCAAACTTTGTGCACCTTCACTCTTCAAAAACATGAACAAAGGCATCACTGCAGCAGAAAGACATGAAAAGGATCAGAAGCATCAAAGAGATGTCCACAAGCTGATTTTTCCAGCACATCTGTGACCTCTCAAGGGAAGCTGAGGTCTTCAATCAAACAGCATGCTGGTCAAAGCATGCCCAGAAACCTAAATGAGTGAACAGACCAATGGGAACTCCAAGTGAAACCACTTCCTGATCACGTCATGGTGGGAATATGGTCAAGGGTGCAAACTTCATTCTCTAGTTTAGCCATTATAAGAGGGTCTTGTTCATGAGCACTAAATGTGAACTTAAATAAAGGATTGTATTGATGTGATTAGTGTTGCAGGTACTTTGTTACAAAACGTAGTATTGGACAAATTAACATTTTGACTACCAATTAATCTGTGGGGAACATTCATGTCTGAACCAAATGTCACAGAAATCCATCCAGTAGCTGTTGGAACATAAAAACCAAAAATGTCTAATTCATGGTGGTGCTCGGGGAAAAGTCAGGGGGTCACCAAAGTTAGAAGGGTTTCATCTTCTGAGCACCACAAATGTCTGCAAAAAATCTTTAACCATTCCGTAATTACTGAGATATTTCAGTTTGGTCCAAAGTGGTGGGCTTACTATCTGCAAAGCTAAAAGGCAAATTTTCAGCTGCTGCCCTTTGACCAGATGTTAAATTAGCCATTAAAGCGACCCATTAAAAACCTGAACATTTGATAATTGGTATTAAAGCCATTGTTTTGAGAGAGCTGTGCAGGCTGCGTCGTTGCCTTCTTGTCAGTTCTCCTGTTTGAGTTTGGCCAGCCTGAAGTCCTCTCTCACTTGCCTGAGCAGAGCAGGGCAGCACACTACATCCACAGCTGTCATAGCCAGAGCTTTGGCTGTCCTCAGGGTGAACAACTGGGCCTTTTCAGCTCCTGGCACAGGAAGAAGAGCGGAGGAGGAAAAAATAAAGCATCGAGTAAATAGAAACTAAACAGACAAACCAAGTGACCTGGAAATCAGCTGAGATTGTCTGATCGCCTGATGCAGTACAATTTATTAGATGAAACAGCATCCTTTCCCAGTGGATGCACGCTGCCATACCTGCTGCTTCGGTGTATTCCTCAGTGTGGTTCAATGCATTGGTGCAGATGTAGAAGAAAGGATGGATACCAGGGACTACAAAGGAGACGTTGCCAAAGTCTGTAGAACCTGGCAGATCATCAGACAATCACTGTGATAACCATTGTTTGATGATTCAGTGAACAACAAAAAAAGACAATGTGTGGAAAAAACACCAGTTCTGCTATTAAATTTTGTTTTTTCCATTTCTTTTGCACAAACCGGGCAAAGACTGAGATAACAATGTCGGTTTCTATGAAATGTTTATATTCACCTACCAGAGAAGCTGGCTGGCTGCTCTGGAAACTGGATCCCCAAGGCTTTTCCATTATTTTCATACAGGTTTGCCAGCGTGGCATTAGGCAGAATGTTACAGTAGGCAGGGCTCGGGTAGATGATCTCCACCTAAGGAAACACAAGCACACCGTCATGCATAAAATGTAGGGTATAAAAAGTAAGACCACAACAGAGAAAGAGATTCTTATCATATATTAACAGTATGAAGCTCCATACAGGCTCCGCAAAGCGAGTTAAACCTGATCCAAGTGCAGACGTAGGAGAAAAACAGCCTGAAGACAAAAGTGAATGATGTAATGGCGCAGCACTCAAAGCATAATTACAGGAATATGTTAAACAGGGCATCATTACATAACAACACCGTCAACTTCAACATCAGGGATATAATGTGCGTCCATCCTGGAGGGGAGCAACTGGGAGACATTTTTAGGTGAACTTACTCTGCAGCCGGTGGCAACAGCAGCCGCCCTGAAGCAAGCCTCGGCTTTGGCCTTCAGCTCGCAGAGATCCTGAACCAGCGGCGTGCGCATGTAAAATTCTAACTCAGTGAAGGCAGGGATGATATTGGGCTTCACCCCTCCATGTTTGATGATGCCTGGCGTGGAGAAAAAGAACACAGTGTGCATTATGGGTTCACATGCCAAGACTGTGTGCTGTGCCTGGTTTCCATTAGAGAGATAAAACATGCTTCTACATTCAAAGGACACATGAAGACATGTTATGTGGAAAAATTGCCCAACAGATACTAACAAAAGCCCTTAGATGGTCATTTTCTGAGCAATATATTGCCAACCTTGAGAACAAACACACATACACATTGCACCACTCCTTCCTCTGCAGTGCTTCATGCGTTATCCAGAACATTATGCTTTATTTGTGCTTTATCAACATTTTCAGCTATCTTGCCTTCGTCAGGGTGGTGTCTGAGGTTGATCTGGTTTCCTGATATACAGTTCACTCCATCAGCCATCCATACTTTATCTTTAAGTCCTCAAAAAGACCTTCAACAGTAGGCTACATACAAACGAAGACAGACAGCCAATCATACTTTAGATGGATGTTTATGGACTACTCATCCATGTCGGCTTGACAGTCAACGGACTTTGAGACGAGATTGTTTTGAACGAACTGTGGCGCTCTCACACTTCCTGCCTGTCCCTCACCGTGAAGCCTCCACTCTGGCTTGAGCTGCTGTCTGAGTGCAGAGAGGTTGTTATAGGCCAGCACAGCAGCATCCAGGGCGTTCACTCCCTCCCAAGGGTATGCAGAAGCATGAGATGCCTTCCCATGGTACTTCACTGTCACCCTGTGTAACAGCAAGAGAGCAGGTTATTGGCTATCTGCAATAAGCAGAGGTTAGTGTGTTCATTAAGCAACAAGCCGTGAATCCAGATATGCTGTGAACAGGAACTTGCCCGTCGAGTGCAACAGTGGGCAGGAATGAAGCGTCTTGCTGAGCTGGATGAGCCATGAAGACGAGGTCGATGTCAGCGAAGGCCCCGGCCTGGATCAGGTCAATCTTTCCTCCTATATCCTCCTCTGCAGGAGTTCCCAGAACTGTTATCTGCCACAGAAAGCGTTAAGTTCGGTCATTTGACATTCAGATCTTGTGTGTCGGCATTCTGAAATAAGTCAACTGTTTGAGTTAAAACTTTGGTTTTAACTCAAGGTTCCCTTACAAGCTTTTTCAGAGCTTCCAACATCACAGTCTCCCTTAAAAGATTCACTTTGGCCACGTTTACATGGAGGCGAATCTCTCCCTCCCGTATTGGACTGCATGTCAAGTGCCATACCTCCACAGTCTCCATGACAACTGAGGAAGATGCAACTGACGGCGCCAGACAAAGCCTGTAACTCACCTCAGAGTTAAGGTTTTTTCTTCTTTTCTTTTTGAACAGATTTTGCTTTTGTCAAGCTGTCTGTGAAAATATCTACCACACATTCATCTGGAATATATTTTGGACACATGCATTTTTCTTTTCATAATTTACTATAAAAGCTACAACAAAAGTGTTCAGAGACTTTTTCTGCACCTGTTAATTTATATGACGTCTTTTTCTTATTGCCATTGTATTGAAAGTAGCACTGAGTATCGTTTTTTTAATGCTGTTGTATTGAATAGTTCACTAGTACATACATTCATCCCTCACTGCACACTGTAAACGTGATTTTCTATTTTGTTTATTGCCACATCAGTCTTTGTATGTATTGTTTGTTTATTTTATTTGTTTATTTTTTTTTTCTATGATTTTTCTATTTTATTTTCTATGATTCTGAAGGCACTGATTCACGTGTAAAAGGTGACGGAGTCATCAGAGCAGCTGGCTGAAGGATTAAAGGAGATTTTATTGGTGATTAAAACAGTGTGTCGTCAGTGAGTCAGTCTGTCTTGAGGCTGTCCGTCATTAAATGAGGAAACCTGCAGCCCTGTTACCTTCACTGGGACAGGGAGGTCAGTCTGGTTTTCTAACGCAGCTTTCAGCCCCATCGCGGCGGCAGCCCCCACCTCAGCTATCAGGTTGTGGCCGCACGCGTGCCCGATACCTGGAAGCGCGTCGTACTCGCACAGGAAGGCCACGTTCAGCCCCGGCTCACCCTCCCCCCCGCCGCCCCAGCTGGCCCGGAATGCGGTCGGTAGTTTGTAGTGACTCTCAATGGTCCATGTCGGGTCTTGAGACAAGAACCGGACCAGCCGGTCGTGCGCGTACGTCTCGTTTAGGGCGAGTTCCGGTCGGCTCCAGATGTCCCGACTCAGACTGTGCAGCTCGTCTTTACGCGCGTCTATACACCGCTGGAGGGCGTCTTTCATCTGCTGTACGTCCTCCATCTGCTGTGTGCAGGGTCTATTGACAAAATCAGCTTGCAGTCCTCACCAAATTGTAACCGATCAGAACACGCAGGAAGTGGGCGGGGCGCCGTTTTTAGCCGGAAGTAGTTTTACTATTGTGTTATATATGTGCTTTAAGTTTTGGTGCGTTCCGTCAGTTCTCTGGTTACACTCTGCTAAAACCTTCTCTTCACAGTGCTGGAAGAAGTATTCCAATCTTTACTTCAGAAAGTTAAAGTACTAATACCACACTGTGAAAATACTGCATTCAAACTTGCTTAAAGTATGAAATGTAAACTGCTCACGGTGCTATTTACTTTTGTGCACTTTTACTATTAAATGGTATTTTTGGATTAATTAGCTTGTTGTATTTTACTGCTGCAGTTGTCTGTACTAATTTGAACTATTTCACATATTGTTGGGTAACTGAATCTAAAGCAATGCATCATATTCTATAAGATCATTGTATGATTGTGGCGTCACTGTCCTGTGAGAAGCTTGTATCTCAGCTTTTCAGAAAAACAGTCCTGTCTTCAGCTTAGACAATGCATTTTGCAGCTAATCTAAGAAGGTTTTAAAATAGTTTATCTAAAGGCCTGGGATCATTTTGTCAAGCAGTAAATGATCAATTCATTCTTCAGTTTATGAGAAAAAATCAATTTTACACACTGTGGAGATGTTTTCACTCAACAGAGAGGATGTGAAGACTTGTCCTCTCAAAAGTAGTGAAAGCTGTCAGACAAATGTGGAGTAAAGAGTACAATATTTGCCTCTAAGATGTTGTGGAGTACAAGTATAAAGTTGTATCAAATACCCACAAGTACCACATATTTATAATCCAGTACAGTACTTGGCTAAATGTACTTAGTTACATTCCATAGGTGGTTAGGTGTTAACTGTGTGGTCAAGGTGGCAGTTTGTTGTGTTGTTGAATTATATTGTGTTATACTGACAGGCATTTCTGTTATTCTGCCAACTTCATTTATATCAAATTCTGAGCAAAACACTGTGAACATTATTACAAGGCTGCATATTACTTTTAGCAGACGAATAAACTGTATGTGACCTATGATTCACAGGAGTTTTGAGGGAATTTTACAGCTTCACATCTTTGAATCTGTTGCTGAGCTATCGGCGGTTTCAGCAGTCGCCGTTAACACATTCACACCTGAGTCACAAACTCATGACACCTGCTGGACATACACACATTTCACCACAAAGACTTACTGAGAAATGCACTAAGCCAGACAGCCTTGATGAATCGCATAATATCTGGTGAATTTGTCTCATTGTAGGGCTGTCGCAACGCTTGGCTACAGCTCCTTTCATCCTTTTCAAATCATGTGAAATGTTAAAATGTAAGAAAGCAATGTAAAACAGCACATAAAAAAATCTAAGCTATGTGCTAATGTCCTCCACATTGTTCTGGGATATGAAGAAAATGGTTTAAAGTGTAAAAAGGTCTTATAAAAATCCCTAATACATGCTCTTCCTTTTGCTTCAATTTTGAAAGGGAATTCCTAAACTTGTAACCTAACAAATATTAAATGCTTAAGCAAACTTTAGCTTTTATTTAAGTAGCCAACACTTTCAATGAAGGCCTCCTTTAGAAAATCATTACACACATTATATTACATTAAAAAGCATTACAAAATGACCTTTTCTTCTTTTCTAGAATACATAATTTCAGCAGATGAAGACTCTTTGCTGGCTGCACTGATCCTTTAGTGACTGATAGAGCAATAATTTTCTCTACATATTGTGACTTATACAGAAATTATGTTGGCCGCACTGTTATAAATCTTGACGCAGCACCGCTTTCCTCCTCTTTAATGCTGCATTGTGAAAATAATGCAGAAATAGGTGGAAAAAAGTATGCTAACTGTTGTTTGATCAGCATCAGACTCTAAATGAGCCTCTTTGAAGCTGGATCGCCATCTGCTGGCCAGAATCACACTCTTCTTTTTCTGTTCATCTGTTTGAACAAGCAGTTTCCATCAAGCTATATTCAAATATTAGATGATATTTGATATAAATGTGGAAGTATGTGTAGGGGGTTGATTCATTACACCACAAAGCTCCAGAAGCATAATCTCAGACAAACTAATGCACATTTTTGCATGTTAGTCATATGTATATATCAGAATGATGCTTCTCCACTGTGATGTACTTTGTGAAGATGAATCCCATGCCTCTTTGTGTTGTGCTGTACTGAGTGACAGTAAATGGAAGCTGGGACTAAAATCCTTCACATGTCTGTCTGTCTGCACACTAGAGGGACCCAGAGTGACACACTTTGGTAGAAGGCTTCCTCTGCACATGGTTCAGCGTTCATTAAATCTGCAGTGAAAAGAAATCAGTATTCTGCTGCGCTTCATGTTTTACCTTGAACAGTTAAGAGAGAGAATAGGAAAAAGCTTTTAAGAAGAAAACCTTGACAATTATCCAGGGGGTATTTTATTTATTTCTTTTCTTCTTATTGCCTGTGGCCGCTCAGATGATTGTACACATGTGGCAAGCAAACAATGCTTTCACTTCAACTGCAATCTGGCCCCGTAAAAACAAGGTCAATTAGCACTGAATGAATAAATACGAAGCTCCACAGCTGTCACACACCCAGCGAGTGTGTGTGTGTGTGTGCGTGTGTGTGTGTGTGTGAGAGAGAGCAGGTGTACATGTATGTGTTTTCTGTCTGTATTTGAGTTGTAGGTTAATTGGGGGCGGTTGTCAGTCACAGGAGGAGACATGTTGAGCAGCACTCAGCAAGCTGACACCAAGACTGCCTCCTGACACGGCCTGTCTGTCAGCTTACTTTACGCCCCGCCGGTGACGCTGACACTCTCCATTGTGCACCAATTAAGTGACATCGAAGGGAGGCAGCCATGTGTCACGTCATTGTCTTATTCGGGGATTTGCCCTATGAGCATGTGTTTAATTTCACATTATTACACGTTTGTAGCCTCGTGTTCTGCTTCCACAAAGAACTCGAGGAGATTCTTTTTAAGTGAATGTTGGTTTAAAGTTCATCTCCTGGTATTGATTTAACCCCTAAAAACTCATGTCTGTTCATCAAAAGTGCATATTTAATGAGGTTTTCCATGAAAAAGATTTCTTTGTGCCTTAAAAAGGCTTAAAAGTGACAGTACAGTTTTCCTTTTTACAATTACAATTACAATTTGTCATTTGGCAGACACTTTTATCCAAAGTGACGTGCATATGAGATTTTCATACATCACAAGCAAGGTTCTGGACAGGAGAGAACAACAAGAGTAAGTGCCCTAACGCAAATTTCTGGTCCAAGTGGACATAGGTGCTACGAGGTAGCGCTACAAAGTAATGCATAGAGTGCATAGACTCGTTCCACCTCTGGGGACCACAGAAGAAAAGAGATTAGCTGGAGACTTAGGGCCTTTTTAAGCTGGCAATACCAGGCGCCGTTCCTGGGCATCAATCATGACACTCAAGTGTCTGACAGGTTAAGCTGAAGGTGGCGCTCCTTCATCCATGCAAAGTTATCGTTGAGGCATGCCAATATCCGTGCCGAGACTGTGGGGTCACAGAATGAAATAGTCTGCAGCTCGCCTGCAGCTTCAACACCTTTCGGTTTTGCTCGCTCCTGTATAGTATACAATGACAGCTGGTGCTGTAGGAGTAATCTAGCCACACATGTTCAACCTGGAAACTAATTCCAAGATTAAGAACCCCAAAGTTGTGAAGCTCTCTGTCAAATTATCATAATGAATACAGCCAACATCCAATTCAGCAGTATCTGTCTGACAAACTAACATTTGCTGTAACTTTCTTCATCTAAGCCATGTAAAATGTCCTGTTAGCATCTGACATGAATCATTGTGTAAGTTAGCAGGCTAATATTGGCGAACATTATTTAACACACTGCAGGTCTGTTTGGGTACAGTCAACAATTTCAACACACTTTCCAGCATGTTGGCTTGTCTTGATTGGTTTGCTAGGTGTGTCACATTTGAAACACTGGCTGTCTGAATCCGTGTTTCTGAGACCGTCATTGGTCCACTGCAGCTCCAGTGTGGAAATGCTCAGGCATGGCACTAACTGCTTATTTCGCTCGTGATATGCCTTGTAGCATATAAAAAACACCATATGGATTTTCATTGGAGGGGTCTTCAATATCATTTCAAATCACACCAAGACTCGAATAATGAAATGAAAGTTGCTAGAGATAAAACTACATCAGCTCAGAGGAGGAATAAAACAAACCACACCACAAACAAATGTTTAAGTCATTGCATCCACAAATAAAAACCTCTGTTTGCCCCCCTGATGCAAACACATGATACATGCATTAACTCAATATTTCCAGCAGCATAGATATTTTAGGTTGAGCTACTAGTTGTCACACAGGAGTGATGCATGACATGTTTGCAAGCAGGCGTCACAGCAGCAGGACGCCCTACAGGAAGGCTGGCTTCACAGTTATGATGAATTGATGGGCTCCTGATGACAGCATGTCTTTGGAATTGGAGATGAAACAAACAACAGACTTTGCTTGGGTGTGTGTTTGTGTGGTCACAGCTAGAGTGTGGTCCATATTAATGAGCTTGTGCCTTTGCTCCAGACTCAACCTATGGAAGCCTATATTCACAAGTGCAAAAAAAAAAAAGTAACGCTAAAATTTCTCATGGTAAGTGTCAGTAAAGTGCGCATGTGAGTGAATCATGCCTTCATGTGTGTTGACTCAGCAGGAAAAACATTGCATGAGAAACACTGATGTACAGGAGAACAGAAATGTGAAAACAATGAATGCCCCTACTGCTTTATATGCCATTATATTTTCAATTGCCACCTGCTACCTGCATTTTGGGTTTTCCTTTGCATAAATAAACACATTTCCGTCATCAATTGGATCCAGAAAAGGCACAAATTGCTGCATAAAAATTCACCAGAATGCAGGAAATGATGTGTTTGACGTGTTTGGGACGACCCCCAGACCCCTCTGTTAAATATGTGCTCCCCTCCATCCTTGATTACAGCTAAACCATTTTCCAAAACATGCTGCTGTGTTTTAGAAATTTCAATGTGTGTTTTTTTAACAGTTCCCATCTGTTAATTTCCATTCTGCCAATATATGATTGGCAGACGAACTGTGTCATGTTATATCACAGTTTTGACTTTCTGCCTCACAAGTTGGACTTGGTAAGTCAAACTTACATTACACACACATTTAAGTTTTTAAGGAACAAGTTTTCATCTTTTTTTTCTTGTTTTTCTGGCATTAGTGGGCTTCCGTATTAACTACCAGTTCATTTTCCTTCCAACAGACACAGATGAGCCCTGACAAGTTGTCGATGAGCCTAATTCTTAAACATGAGGTTCCAGCTGACTGAAGGAAACTGACAATGTGTCAGCCGTGCTTGCTCTGTCCTGTCAGCATCGCTATCAAACAAAATGCACCCTGAGAGGAGACCCCCAGAAATCCAGCCAGCAGCGTTTCAATATCACACAGCAAGCTGCTTTGGTTGTTAGAAAATGTCACCCGCAGGCCTCAGAAATGTGAGTGTGCATGTGTGGGTGAATGTGCAACTTGACAGTCCCGTTTCTGTCATTAATGTCACATCAGTGCACACAGTGTGCCTCGGCGTTCTCCAAGCTGGAATACATTAACACCTCAGCTTATCAAGTCATCCTGCATGTTGAGGGGGGTGGAGTGGGGGAGGGATTACACTGTAGAACATTTGTTCTTGTTTTTATGATGGAACGTCGCTTCATCCTGGTCTCTAATTAATGTAAACCCTCAAAATGTGACTTTTTTCAGGCTTATATTGACATTAAACAGTTTATTGCTACTTCAACTCATTTTCACTTCATGAAAGCTTTTACATTTTCCGCTTTTAACACCCTTGTAAGAAATCCTCTGGCAAACAGATAGTGGCACATTTCCTCATCTCGAGTTACAACAGACGTCAAGTAATTTGTTTCTAATGCACAGAAGAACCTGATAGTCTGCACAGGCAGGGAAAGCCATTACTGCTGTGCAGGAAAGCTAAGGAACAAATACAAGAATGGAAGAGTTGGGGAAGGAGACGTCATCATGCTATCCACACAGGGCAAAAGCAGCAAGAAAACCTAGCTTCTGTTTGAACAGAGCACATTTTTCCTGTCTTCAGGTGGGGTCAAATATTTTCTTGTCTGTCCACAGAGCTGCCCTCGCTGCTTCAGAGGCAGCACTGCCGTAGCGGTGCCCTTTCTTTGTTTGACAGTGCTGAAAAGGCTGCTGTCTGCCTTAATAACATCAGCCTTTGTGGGCAGTGCCTTTAACAGTGGGAAGTGTACAAGTTGTCCCTCGAACCACAGAGGAGCCACAATCAGCAGAGTGTGTGCTAAGTGGAGCTGAAGTGCAGATTTAAAAATACTATCTCACTGAGTAGTTGTGCTGGATGGTCTTTTATGACAGCTACAAATACATTAGTGCATGATGATAAAAGGTAGCTTTGGTAAGAAATGCTTATATCCTCACATGGAGTATGCCCACTGTTCACCAGTGATGATGACGCTGATCAATCTATTTGAAAGTTTTAATTTCATGTAGGTCACCCCTCTTTTTCAGGAAGCTGTAGCTGAAAAGGCAGCACATCCAAGGAGGAGACTTGTTAAAAACCATTGCAAAGCCCAGAGACAGTTGGCGCATTGACTGTGCAAAACAGACCACAGCTTAGCCTGGTTTTCATATGACCCAAATGTATTGCATTTGAGAGGCTGAAGGTCTCCTTTGTACACTGTAAGCATAATTTGTAGTCTTCAAAATTTACTCTGTGAGTTCCTGAGGGGCAGGATTAATTTCAGTTTTCTGCTTCACAGGAGGGAAGAAACGCCTCCCTCTCTACTCTTCAGAGGATCCCCAGCTCTGATAATTGCCACGAGCAAAAACCGTTTAAATAAAACATGGACTCTGGTGATGCCAGGCAACTGTGGGGCCAAAAGTCTGCAGGCATGACGGAGAGATCAAACAGGGATCAGTGTTTCTCTGTTATAGTGAAAAGGCCAGAGACAACACAGGAGAAATGTCAGTATTTTCAATTCTTTCAAAGGAGGGAAACTGTTGCGTCAGAATAGTGGACCTGCCTACAGTTCGATTTGACACTGTTTGTGAAGCAGAACACAAGGGGAGCTGCTGCTGGTTAGATACAGGCTGATAAAGAAGAGCCTCACCAGGCAGTTTTTCACGAGAATAAAAAAGACTGCAAGTTTAAAAGTACTGGAAGTACAATTTAGCAAATTATCATGGTTTTTTTAGTGAAACATACATATATATATGTATATACATATATACATACATATATCTATATACATCTATGCCAGTGTTACAATTAGCCACATTCCATGGTGAAAATTACAAACAAAAGAGCAAAAAAACATAACAAAACAAAACATGGTATTCTAACATTAATCACAGAAACAATGTTACAGTGGTACAGTGGAGTGACAAAAGTCGACAGCTAGCGGCTCTGTGAGGCTGCTCAAAGCACAGCGGATGAGCTAATGCTAACGTCAGCATGATAGCATGCTTATGCTAACATACTGATTTTAGTAGGTAATGTTGACCACTTTAGCTGACAGTGTTAGCATTGGCTGATTAGCACTAAACACAAAGTACAGCCGATGTCATGAGTCTTTCCAGTATTTGGTCAGAAAGTGAAACTGAAATTTTAACCTGTTGATAGCGCTGGAGGAAAAGCTGAGGGATCACCAAAGACGAGGGGGTTCATTAATGTGTGTAACAATTCTTCTTATAGTTGTCACTTAAAACCACGTATATCAACCTCATGGTGGCGCTAGAGGAAAACTTCCAGCAGGTAATAAGGACCAAGAAGGTTTGTACAATATTTCATGGCCCTCCATCTCACAGTTACTGAGATATTTCAGACTGAAGAGAGAAAAATAAAATACTTAAATAACTTCAAAAAGGCAAAGGTTAGCCAGGCCATGTAAATAGTTTGTGTTTATAAAGATTAAATTCACAGAGTCACAGTGCATTAATTTAGCACCTAAATACCACAGTGAGTCCATATATCCACTTAAAAAAATAATGCATTCCTCTGTGTGTGTGTGTGTGTGTGTGTGTGTGTGTGTGTGTGTGTGTGTGTGTGTGTGTGTNTGTGTGTGTGTGTGTGTGTGTGTGTGTGTGTGTGTGTGTGTGTGTGTGTGTGTGTGTGTCTGAGCACTCTGCCTTTCTGTCTCTCCATATCTTCACATTCTTGAGCCAGCCAACATGTCAGCGAGAAAGCTTGAGTGTTAATTGGAAGCTCTCCCACGGGAACTCGTAGGCGTCTTCCTTGTCCTCTGCGTTTATCTGCTAATGTGATTGCCACGGCTCTCTCGGATTCATAGCCACTCCTGAATAATGAACATACTTAATATTCCTTTCAGACGTATGTGACCTGTTGTGCATGAATGATACTCAAGCATTCAAAAAATTAAACCCCAGCTGACACAACTGCATTTGTTGTATTACAACAGACACAGCTGTCTGTTGTGTTTTGGGATGGTTGCAGGGCTAAAGGAAACCAGCTTTGATGTATGCCCTCTTCTGACAATTAAAGTGTATTCATGTAGTCAAAAGATCCTCTCTGGCAAAAGTTTGATTCAATACTGGGCTAAAGGGTTCAGCATTTTGGTAAATACGCTTATTTGCTTAACAGTTGCATGAGAAGATTGATACGACAATGATGCATGTGCAGTAAATATGAAACAGGAGCCAGCAGCTGGTTTGCTCAGTTTAGCACAAAGACCAGCTAGCGGTTTCTCCCTGTTTCCTGTCTTTATGCTAAGATAAGCTAACTGGCTATAGCGTCATACTGTGCAAACATGAGACCGTATCAATCTCCTCATCTAACTCTGCCAGAAAGTGAATAAGTATGTTTCCCAAATATGATGATGCATGCCTTCTTCTGTAACTTTTCAAGAAATCCTGCATTTTTTTAATGCATATGCATGTTTTTATGATATGTCTTATGGTGAAACCAAGGGCTAATTTTCACATTGTGGATAAGAATTATTCATAAACCCTCTGGGTGTCATGGATTTGTGTGTTGGGTTTTTTATTTCCTGTTTTATATTGAAAGTTTAACTCATGTGTCATCTTTTGCTTTACTTTCTGTCTTTTCCCACCCTTCTGACTGTTAGATTTGTTTCACCTGTCCCTCATTAGTCTTCCCTGAGTTGGATCCTTTGGATTTCTGGACTCTGTTTGCAGTTTCTTCGGATTTGTCTGCCTTTGGGCTTGTTGCTCTGTTTTGACCCTCACCGGCCTCACCCTCCCCTAAGTCTTTGTTTGTGTCCACATTATTTTGAGAAATTTATCAAACTGCACCAGCTCTACCTTTTGTTTGGTCTGCATTTGGGTTCAATCCCTTGGTCCACTGTGTTTTCCAAAATGTCAAGCTATTCTGTTAAATGACCCCAACACTGGCTCGGGATTAATATTTGAGCCTGAACTCACTCTATGAGGACACAACAAAACAGATCGTTGTGTTTTGACCCGAATCTCATCAATCAAGCTCCTCTGCTTGGCTCAGCGGTGTGATTTGCGTTTGAGTGAGCTTACCTTTGACGTATTTAATTAACTTCACTCTACAAAGATTTCATTTAGCTTAATTAAACATATATCCCGCTCCTGCCATGCTGCCTACAGGCCGAGAGGTCATATTTCTGAAGCCGAGATATAAAATCTTTGCATGCATGAAAAAGCTTAAGTGAGATAATGTGTGGCCAAGAAATTACTTTTGCCTAATTAGATTCTGTGAAAGATACTGCCACAAGAGGCTAATCGTTCTCAGAAGAATTTCCCATTTGTTCTGATCACTTGATGGAGATGAAACACACCCTGATGTGTCTGAGTGATAAAGTGTCTGAACTTAGAAATGAATCAAATCATTATTCCAGAGCATGTTTTTTTACTCAAACGGTATGAATCAATAAGATTCATCAGACAGATCAATGTTAGGATACACTCCACACCACTGGTATTGACTTTTCACTTGAAAGCATGCAATAAGTAACTTAATTAGACGACCGTATAGTTACAACAATTGATGAACTGGCTCCTGCTAGAATTACAGGGACAGCACATCTATGTAATCATAGGTGGTTAGATAATTTATCAGTAACACTGTTTCAATTGCAGTTAATGCTTAACAGTAATAAAGTAAGTAATTTAAATACACGTTACTGCAGCTGTACTTTACACAGACACTGACTCAACAGCCACGATCACAGACTCAGCCTTTAACAATCAGACAATCATGATAGAGGATGTGAAGACAGAGTGACTCACCACAGGACGCCGTTCACAGCCTGATTAAAATGGGAAGCAGCAGTGTCAGATATGGAGCCTGTTGTGAAAAATGTTTCCTGCTTTTGGGTAATCACTGTATTATTTCTCAAAAAAAAAATAACATAATAACAAGTTTATTTAAAAAAAAAAAAAACACACACACAAAATGTGTCCAGTGAAGACCCTCAGCTCTGTATCTGTTTGATCATCAGATGGGCAGACATGATGTTGGGCCTTTCTATTACAATCTATTTTATCGATGTCTGCTTTGGTCTAATAGAATTTTTATTACATTTTCTTGCTAGTTGTCCCTTATTAAATACAAAAGTGTGCAAAAGTTTGGAAAGAGAAGAATGATGTGCCAAAGAGAAGCCATCATTTGTGTTGTGATGCATGTTTTGTGCGTGTGTGTGTGTGTGTGTGTGTAGACGATAAGTATTTGAGCCATTGTTGTTCGCATTGTTGTGTTAAATGTACATTTTTTACAGACGTTTTGCATGCTCAAAGATTTGTAATTTTTAGGGGCCAGTCAAGTTTTTGTGAGAATACTCATGGTCCTCCACATGTGAATCCTTATGTATTTGCTGATGTGGAGGTGTTTGACTTTATATTGCAGGCTTTTGTTGTTACAGGGAAGGAAAATGCAGTGTTTCCTCTTTCCACCTGCACTTGTCGTAGCTTTAATTTCACTTCAAGTGATTTGAAAGCAGAGCTGAGAAGCTGGCTGGAGCTTGAGGTTCAGGTCTGAGAGGAGAGGCGTTTGGTAATTTCCCCCATGAAGGCCAAATCACACAGACACTTGCTACCACTTCGGTTTGTCCTTCATCTCTACAAATTCTTCAAGACAAATTGACATTTTGGAATTATTTTACTTTGTCTGGTGCACTCCTGAATAAACTCTCCATCTGAATGAGGTTTCATCTTCTTAGCTATTAGCTCGCTCACCACAAAACTTGCCTGCATAACACTGTCTGTCAGAATGTGGTCTGTGAAAGCTGCTTGTGGGGCACCCAGACTCCCCTGAAAAGTGTTAACTTCACCCAACCGCATTTGTTCTCGCAGCTCATCCAGTTTAGTGTGTTTGTAGCTATAATGATTTGAGATTAGCCTTTTTCATCACATGTCCCCACAAACCATATTAGGCCTACTGGCTTGCCTTTTAGTTCAACAAAAAAATAATCCATTTCTCTTGGAAATGGATGAACTGCTTTTGTTTATTTGACAGTCGTCTGTGGCATGAGGTTCCCTAACCCTTAGTCAGTCAGTTGGTTCGGCGTTTTGGTTCAGGACACAATATCCCCACAACTTCTGGCCCAAAATTCTGACAGGCTATTTAAGGTTCATAAAGGTTGAGTCTTAAAGATTTTTAGACCTTCTGACTTTTGCTCTACAGTGCTACAAATAGGCCAAAGTTTGGACATAAGAAATATCAACCTATGGAGGGCGAAGTGCCATAAAATTAACCAAGCATCCCAGGGGATGAACCATTTATATTATTGACACTGCATTACCTTTCCTCTAGTGCCACCTTTAGAAAAAACATGTACTCTCATGAGAAATAACAGAAAGCCATGTACAGAGCACGTTCAGGCTAACACAGAGATGAACCCTTTTGATTTTAATGACCCCACAGTCTGAAAACACCTTCAGGATCAACTTGTCACAGCTTGCAGAATAGCAAAATCATGTTCTTTGCAGTACAATGCGGAATAATCAGCCTTGTGTCGCTTGTTTTGTCTTGTTTTTCTGACAATTACCTGCATTTTTGCATTTTCAGGTCTCGCTTTGTTTGTTTGCTTTCAGCTTCAAGGTAAAACCGCTCCCAAAACAAAAGAGAAACAAAGAAGGAAATGGTGATGTTTTCAGACTCGACCGTTCATTCTGCTTCCAGGACCAACCTCCTGCCACTTCATTTCCACCCCCTGTATTTATCTATTCAACAGCATGCTATGTTTCAGGACTGAAAGAAAGGTGCCTTCCTTGTGGAGGTCATGCTGTTGACGTCCCTTTAGGTTTGATTTTTATAAACACACAAAAAAACTCTGTGGGAAGGACTAAAATTCAAATCATACACATAGAGGCATTGATGATGCTAGCAGGAGTGGCATGCAAAGTCACACAAACAGACAAATTAAAAACATTACTAGGACCTGGAACAGTTGAAGCGTTTTTTTTATAGATAAAATTGTTCCGCCTTTATTCTCTGAAAATGAAAGCCGTATTTTAATCTTCTTTTTGTGAATAGCGTTAATGTTAGCTCTTTAAAGCAGAATCAGATGGTTGCTTGGACAGTAATGACACCTCAAAGATGAGATGAAAAACAAATCATCTCTAATACGTTTATAGCACGCATTAAGAGTTCACATGAATTAAATTTTCTAATGATCTTCACCAAAACCTGTCGGCTTTAATAATGTGATATTTGGCTGTCTGTCCCAAGCTCCCAGAGCTCGTACATCAAAGCAATGATTTAGACACCTTCTCTGATGCCGCAGACCTCCCAACACCAACTCTCTCACACATTAACACACACGTACACAGAAACACGCACTTGGCAAAACAAACTGTGATATGCACAGAAAGTGTCACATTCACCGAATCTGAGTTTGGAGATCATCAGAGAATAAAACAGATAAAATGCTGATTTCATCGTAGGAACAGGTGTTGTTGCGTGACACGTCATTAATCAATCACAACTTAACAATGAACTCTTGACTCTGGTGGTCATGACCTCTGACCTCATCCATGAACATTATTTGAGAGAGACTGATGGGGGTTGAACTTGGGGGGTGAACCCAAAACTGTGTTAAACCCCTGAGCCAAAACTAACATGTCTCCCAGCATTACTCATAGTCTGAAAAGAGACTAAAGCAAACCAAAGAACAAAAGAACAACAATGTATGAATATATTCCTGTGTTTGAGAATTGTTTTGTGTTGTGACTTCCAACAAAAATCAAAGGATTAGTGATCAGTATTTTACGTTTGTAATACCATGAAAAGACCAGTGAAACCAACAATGAATTCATCCAAAAAGCAAATGTTGTCTGTGTAGCCAAAGTTCCATTGTTGGCCAAAAATGATTCAAAACACAAACCTGGAACACGGTTGGATTGGGATGGATTGGATCAAAAACACAACTAAATAACTTTCGTCACTGATTTGGGTGAAACCTGATCATGAGTCTGGTGTCCCCTCCATCCTCCAGCTGCCCTGCCTCAGCTCTGGACAAATAGCTTGACTTGTTGCCCAAGTACCTGCTAACTGCTGCTAAGCGTAGCTGCTGTTAGCTGGGTTAGCCGTACAGGTAGTGGTCTTATTAGCTGACCCTGGGTTCCAGGAGCCAAACCTGGCATAAAAACCACTTCGGTATAATGATTATCTGTCAATCAAACTGGCTTCCATCAGTCCCTGAAGCTAATAGGATTGCTAACCTTAGTTGCATGGCAGGGGGCGGTGTAATGCACATTCAATGCAATTGGCTACTGTAAACACCAGCAAGTCCTTGTCTAGCTGCCTGTTTTGACAGGAAATACATCAGTATGCAGACGTAGCACGCTAGCCATTTCATGTGTAATTTAACACATCATCACCTTATGAGATTGATGCGACGAATGCTGGTCTTCATGAAAAAAAATGATCTAGCTCTTTGGCTGCTAAATGCCCCGCTTTGTTCACCAGCTAGTCGCTAGCTTTGTCTGCCTTTTGGTACTGAGCAGGTAGTATACACTGTTTTTGCATAAACAGCTGCCTGCTGCTGCTGCTTAAATGACACGATTGTAATGGTGAGAGTGAATCAACACAGTCATGCTTGCGGGTCAGGAACAAAAACAAAGAGCTGACAGAGGCTCAAGCACTCCACACAGGTGAGCTTTATCATTTAAGAATATAGATTAATAACAGCTTTAAAAAATTTAAGGATATGTTCACAACCCATTTTTAAAGATTGCATAAATCTTGCATAAATGAATGCATCATTTTATTTCTTGACAATAACAAAAAGAGTATCACCAGAATTATCTTTTAAATGTAACCACTGCTCTACATTTATAACCATTTTTGGCCAGAAAAGCAGGGGCCAGGCCTGTGCATGCAAAACGGCCATGTGCTCAGTTTTGACCTATTTTTGTTTGGATGTAAGCAAGTTCTTAAAGCAGTGAGTCACCGTGACCTTGAGCAGCGAGCACAATAATTTAATCTGTTGCTCCATCCCTAAAAAAAGAATTGGAGAGCCAAGAAAGGAGCCACTGGCAGAAATACAATAACATGTTGCAAACAAATAATTCAAGATAAATGGAGGTGAACCTGCTTATGAAAAAGCAGACATAACAAACACATAATAATCAATCGTTACTAATGGCTGTCATGCTGATGAGAAATTATTTTACTGGTAACGCTGTGTAGCACTGAGGGACTGTAGGGGAGGTCGTGTGCTGGCACACAGCATCAGTAAGCAAAGAAAAAGCAATCTATCTTGAAGGACGACGACAATCCTGGCATGGTGATAGGCCCGAATAATAACACTGATCACGACACACTCATCCACTGCCTTTCAAATCCACTATCATCAAACCAACTGTGGAGCGCTTCTTTTGTGCCATCTTCGAGTCTCTGCAGAGTTAAACGCACAGAAGCACACACAGAAGCACAATGGTGTAAGGCAGGTGACCTTGTGCCGTTGCAGTGCAGCACAGTCTCCATGGTGATGCACCTGAAATGCTAACAAAGGCAGCTTTTTGTGTGCAGTTTTTTTAGGCCGCGCAGCTTATAAGTCAGACATAAGACTGATAATTGTCTTAATTTGCTGCAGGGCTACAGTGTTAGTACAAAAACAAATCATTGAAAGGAAAGAAAAATTGAGATTTTGAGGCAACTTGAAAAACATTCGATTTAAATTGCATATGAGTACATGGCAAAAGTCGGAAACAACCCAGGAGTCGTTTCTTTACTTTATTTTATATTCTGACACTGGTTGTGTAATATAGTGCTGTCTCATATCCTCAGACGATTTGAAGTTTAGTCCACATACGTGTAGGCCTGAAGTCAATCAGGCCACAAGCTGTGAGGTGGTAAGAAGCGGGGGGTGGGTGGGGGGTTTAGGTAGAAAGTGAAGGACTCATCACTGTTAGCCAAGTTCAGCATGATGGCTGGCTGCCAGCAGGGTTGTTTATGCTCTGCAGCCATCAATCTATTTTCCAGCCCAGATGGCTGTGATAGCTGTAGGAGGAGGAGATATGAGTTCTACCTGACGAGGATTATTATCAAATCTTTCCTTATGTGCTAACATAGATATCATAATTTGACCATTGTCCAAGTGTTGACCCTGTGACATGAAAAAATGCCTTTTGATGTCACAATAAAGAATCAGCTGCTTGTGTCAGCATATATGCAAATGCTAACATGTTAACGTTGACCATGCGGGGATGGTTAAATCTCCCGTGATGCCAAATTCTCATGTCTCTCATGCCATGTGTTCTATCGCTGCATACACCCTGATTTGGCATCACAGCTGGTGTAATTAATCACAAGATGGTCTCTAGTTCTACCTCAGCCTTTAGAGAGGATGGGAATGAGTGAAACTGGGATACAGTGATCCCAGACTTAATACAAATGTGGGACAGGGGTGTGAAGTGGGGGCCTGATAGTTCCCTCCTTACTCCCCCCACCATACTTCATATTACCCTCGCTTGGACCACATCCAGTTTCAAACTCTACTTGCCTAAGCCTAACCTTTACCCCGGTCTTCACCCTAAAATGTAATGATTTGCATGATGGGCACTTGTGTTGTCCCCATAAGGAAGGCGAGTCCCAACAATTTGTCTGTTTAAACAGATTTATGTTGCCACAATGTGAGTAATACACGGCCACACACTCACACACACCAGCATCACCAAAACTGATGAGTTTGTCATGATTAGCTTCCTCCATGAGTGACACCAAAATTGTGAACAATTTATTTTAAGGGTCTGCGAATTCCTTTCTCCTTTAATCTTTTCTTTAATCGTTTCTCTGAAAAGAACATCATGTATCTGAGCTTGATTTGTGAGGAAGAGAGCATTAAAACTGGTTTACTGCCAATTAATTCCAATGAAATGCTAAGCTAGCACAACCTCCTTGAGTTGAGCACAAGTCCTCAACTCAATCAACAACTTTTAAAATCACACAATTAACTAAACTAAAATAAACTATTTGTCTCTAGATTTTCTCTAGCAATAACTTCACATAGTTCTGTGCATTAAACTATTTTTAGGAAACGTGTAGGAAATAAAGGAACAGTAAAACAAAGCACTGCCGCTACCTAAAATTGTAATTTGCTCATTACACTTGATGTATTTACTCTGGTTCAAAGAGCACAAAGCTCACATTATTTACACATTATACACAGAAACAGTGCTCCACATTACAGTAGCCTGGTTTTGGAATATGACAGCAGTTGAAATGTCATTTAAACAAAACCAATGGGAGTTGAAATGTCATCTGCCACATGCTCATCTTTGACCTCAACCTTTTATTAAGAAGGCCATGGCACACAGTATGCTATATTGGCATCACGGCCTTCAGATTTTATTCAACCTCCTGTGGCTGGCTGTATTCCCCAAAGGACTGTGCTTGAATGAAATCTTCATGGATAAATCACATTTAAGAAATACATCACAACAGAGTTTTGTCATAATTGAGTGTTCAATATATCTAAATGTATCTATTTGCCAGTCACATTTTTATGCATGAAAGTGGGGAGCATCAATGCTAAAACATTAAAAAAAAGAAGAAAAGCTTATCAGCATCAGGCGGAGCCTTTTTTTAATTGAATTCATCAATTTTTGTTCTTTTAACGCTGATGAATTCACACACATTCAGTCAATAGTAATGATTCATGTGCATTTGATGGCAAAACACTTGGCAACATCCATCAAGAAAGATGAAGTCAAGCTGCATCAACCTGCTCTTTACTGCTCATCACAAATGCATTTAGACTAATGGACACTATCTGCTAGACTAGAATTACTTTGTTTGTCCTGCAGCATGCAAGCAAATGCACATTGCACCAGTGCAGAGGGATGTATTGCAGCATTTTTTTTTTCTGTCTTTGCATTGAATTTGAATTCCTCTCACTGGGCTGAAAGCGGCGAGAAGCGTTAAAGCAAATGCAATGTACAGTTGTTATTAATGTTATAAGAAATACAAGAAAACAAATCTCAGTTTTTAAGCTGTTTGCTCTTAAATGTCAACTCATTTGTGGTGGAGTCTCTTCATCTTGTGATTAAGCTAAAAGCTGAGACACAAAGGACCTCTGCAATGAAAGAAAGTCTTCCGGGATGTGAGAGCACTCTGAATTTGTTTGCTGGATGCATTTGCCGGTAATGGGTAAATAAACATGATGCAGTGAGCAGAATGAGGATGGATAAGTGCTGTGGTGGGTATTAAATGTTTCCATGTGAAATGTTTCCATGGAAAAACCTCGTAGGAATCAAGCTCAAACTGTGATACTTTTACAAGCTGCAGTGGTTGAAAAATCACGACATACATTTAGTCAAGTGCTGTATTTATTTTTGATTAGATTTGTTATTATAATTTTTTACATTTTCGAGGTTGTTGGATAAGTAATGATTAGTAGTTAGTAGTAGTCAATAATGTCACTTTATATCTTATATCTATCTTATATTTTCAGATGAGCAGGCAGCTGTTTTCAAGTCTGTCCACCAACAGCTGGCTGACAGACATAGTTAGCGACTAGCAGGTGAACATAGTAGAGCATTTAGCAGTTAAAGAGCCAGAGCTTGTCATGTGTGGTGTGTGTGAGGCAGCAGAGGAAGGAACCAAATGCAGATTATGGAGGCAGGCAGGCAGAGAGTGTGCAGAGTGTTTATTGTGAAGAGGAGACAGAAAAGCTCAAAGGCATGGGTGGCAAGTCCAAACAATCCCAACAGTAGTTGTATTAAGTCCAGTGCAGGGATGAGATAAGGAAAGGTCTAGACAGGCAAGCAAGCAGGCACAGATGTGGTCCAAGTAACAAGATTCAAAAACCTGAAGCTTGAAAACAAGGACAGAAAAAGCAACATGACAGCTACAACAGACATGGGAGCAAAGCATTTCAGTCAGTATCTGAAATGAGAGGCTGCTGATGAGACGAGGTGCAGGTGCGGAGCTGGGCAGAGAAGCTCAGGTGACGGGAATGAGCTGATTGAAGTGCTGCAGGGCAGACAGGAGTGGATCTGGAAAGCAAGGAGAAAAGTCTGAGTGAATCTGCTGGTCACCATATCAACTTAAAACTTCAAAATATGTCCGTGTTGTGTTCACATCTTGTTTCCAAAGCCCACAAGTGACCAAAAGATCAGCTGTTGTAGGTTTAAATCATTTTTACACACTACTGGCGCAAATTATTGCAAACACTGAACAAAGTAAGACATGTATAAAAGGAGGTGAACAGCTAAAATTAAATTGAATTTCACAGCTGTTCTTCTTCCTGACAATCAAGGGCCATGTGATTACAGGAGACTGCTGGTCTCATGGCAGTCAGGACCATTTGGGGTTCTCGTCAGTCTCTGCAGCTCTGCAGCTGGGCGTAGGACAAATGAATTATGATCTGGCTCTGAATCAGCCAATAACACTGCAAGGCCATTCCAGATCATCGCTGGTCTGGGTTGCCATTTCCTCTGAGGCCACAGGGCTTCTGCCGTAGGTAACGAATCACCTGAAAACCATGAGGACACTAGGAGAAGCAGCTCAGCTGAGCTGTGATCTGAAGCTCTGCGCTGCTGCCTGAGTAATTCATCTGTGCCTGTAGCGTTCATTTGCATAGTGTTTGCACAAGTGAGCATTCACTGAACCACCCGCTAAGTCTTTGTGATTACCACTGTGTTCTGCCGAGATAAAAAAGGTCTTTATATGACTAAATGGTGCATGAAGGGGACTCTACCCACTGACCATTATGCTGTTATTCTGTGTGTTCTGCAGCAAAAGGCACCATTTCAGAGAAATTCATGCATTGAAACTGATCAACTTGCTTAAATTGTTTATCAGAAGTGAAATAAATGCCCTGAATTACCTGTATGATATTATTTATTTGGCCAGTTGAAAAAAAATGAATCATCTGTCTTTTTACGCTGGAGTTTTTTGGTGCTTTTAGTAGAGAAAAAGTTTTTCATCCAGGAAGAAATTCAGTCACAGAAGGCTTTAAGTCACAACTTTTTCATCCTCTCTGCTGTGCTGTCGCTCCCCGCGAGGAAGATCTGTCCAGAAAATCTGATGCAGGAGAGAAACGTGATGGGGAACTTCCGCACTTCACTTCTCCCTGCTTAATTTCTCTGCTGATATTTCCTGGACGCAGAGTTGTTTGCTTAATTAAACATCTCTGGAAAATGCATCAACAAACACCTCTGATTTGCTTAATGAAGGCAGGTTGATACATCTAATTGTTTGATGAAGTGAATAATGAGGATGCAAGCGGCTGAAGGCTGATGATCGGCGGTGATGCACGTCACTCTTCTTGGACTGGAGAAACATGTGAAACGATGTTGAATAAATTTAGTAAACACTGTATTTGGGCTTTTTCTCGTTGCTGAACAGATCTGAACTGAGCTCCGTCTCATTCTGCTGTGCCACCTTGGCCACAACATGAAGTGCCTCCAGCTGGGGAGGAACAGAATATAGAAGTGGCAGATTAGGAAACCGTTAAGAGCTGTCAGTGTTCAGCCACAACCTCCTCCCCTTCCCTATTTATGCATCTTTTCCTCCTCACCCGCCCTCCCTCCTTCCCTCCCCACTCTCTCCCATCTTCCAACCTCTCGACACAAACACATCAGAGACAGACAGCCGGCTTTAGAGTCTCCTCTTACAGCATGCTCTGTGTGGAACGACTAAAACGCTTCTTCCTCTGATTTCACAAAATAAGTAGCATGTCCCCTCAGAACGGTCTGTATCACAGCTCAAAGAAATCACACGTTTTTGCATGTGCTGCTCGAATGTGTCTATTTTGGAGCATTTGAAGCCTGCATGTACTGAAAGTAATGATTTCATAATGCAGGCGGCCACTCAAATAGCAACCGACTGTAAACGGAGAAGGATCAATATTAAATGAGATGCATTATGGTGCTTTTTCGTGAGGAATCCTGCGAAAAATCAATCACTGTGAATCACTTGCGATGTTCACCACCAAAGGCAGATGGACATGAAACAATAGCAGCAGCCTCCCATAACTGCGTGGCCCACATGGTGGAAGAGGATTTAGAAAAATTGACAAGTCGCTGTCACAGTGGTATAGATGCCTTTTGTCATCGCAGACAGCTTTGTCTCTCTCACTGACGCTTTGGTGAGAATGACACTGAAATATTGATGATAATTATTATGATGGATTGTGGATTACTCTGCCCCCTGCTTTGAGAGATGATGGATGCTGCTTTCAAGCCAAAGTTACAGTAAAACTTTACCCCGATCAAAAGGGAAACATCAAAGAGCAATGAAACAGAAGTCACTTTACATTCATCTGAATTAATTATAGACGGATTACACAATCAGCACTCATTAATAAGATGTTTCACTTACCCTGTCCGTGTCAACTATTCATAAAAATGTACATATTGGTTGTAGTCTTTTACCACAAGTGATCAATGGTTGCTTGAATCTGCTTCAAGCGCAGCATAACAAGTGTTCAGTAATTAGTTGGATGACTCCTCAGCCTCTTCTGTTCTGCCAAAACTGGAGGCACTGGCATCATGTGCAATGCCTTTCATTGTTTTCTCATGATGTTGCATCGCCAAATGTCATGTATTTTCCACAACAAGATACATGTAATTTGGGAGATAGCTCTGCTGGGAGTGCATAGTGGAAATAATTGCGCAGCTGCGCAGGACAGGAAAAGGACTCTAAATAGTGTGTGCATGTGACCCCCAACTGCAGTAAATAAATAGATAAATAGTGGAGGATATTCAGGATGGACTTTTAGCAGCACGGAGGCTTTAAAATTGCACTGAAATTACACTGTATGGTGTCTTTTTTAATTATACTGTCAGCATGAGGTAACATAAAGCAGTGGTGGAGAAAGAATCCAGATATTTTTCTTAAGTATAATTAGCAATACAATACTGTAAATACCAACTGTGTTATAAGTGAGAGTCATACATGCAAAAGTTCATTCAAATTAGCATAACTATTAGCAACAAAAGACACTTTAGGTATCAAAAGTAACACTACTCATTGTGCAGAATGTCCCCGTTCAAAGTGACATTATCATACATTTCATAGTACTAGATTATTGTTGATGCATTGATATGTAAGCAGGTTGTTGATATTGTAGCTTGTCAAGTTAAAGCTCATTTTAAATACACTCTAATCTTAATGGATAACAGTCCATACTTACATACATACATACTCTAAACTCATCATATGAGTTGTAAATTCGTATGTGAAGTAGTAACTAAAGCTGTCACATACACGTAATGGAGCTAAAAGTACAATATCTCCCTCTGAAACATAGTGGAGTAGAAATATAAAGCATCATAAAATTTAAATGATAAACACAAGTACCTTGTAAATATTTCAAAAAACATGTAACATCTAACCACTAATGACCATGATTTTAACCACAGCAAAACATTACATATTCATTGTGCTGTGCCACATAGTTAAATACAATGAATTTTCAAACACTTCATGTCCTTTATTGGTGCAGCAGCACAGCAGTTTGTTCATACCACATCTGCATTTCATAATCTGTCACTTCATTGGTTTAAGAACATCTCACCAAAGGACTGCATACATAAATGCTAAATAATGTGAGTTGTCCTCATAAATAAATTAGGTGAAATTAAACTTTATTTCCCAAAACATTAATGACTGAGCAAGATAACACACTGTACATTTTGCTGATTGTGAATACATTTTGGCAGTATAACATATAGCCCATAACAATTAATTTTTTTTCTTCCTTGTAAAAATGATTCAGTTTTCCTTTTAATTGCTCCCATTAGTGCAACCTTTATATATATATATATATATAT
>JBBMOE010000021.1:3589996-3661258 GCA_037975065.1 Chaetodon trifasciatus
TATATATATATATATTTTTTTTTTTATTATTGTATTGCCTCTATTTATCGTTTTTACTCTAAAAACTATGTGTGTACTGTGGAGGTGGCAGTCTTGAACCCTGAAATATTTCCTTATTTAGCATAAAAACAATGATTTAAGATAAATTACAAGTTAGTGGAAAATGTCAGGGTCATCGCTTCGGTGTTTTTTCTACATGCTGGATTTTAATCAAGCAAGCAAAATTTTAGTTACATGTAATTATTATTCGTCTGGCACTTAACAGGTAAGGAAGTAAAGCCAGTCTCTGTTGAACGCATGTGTTAAGGCTGCTTTCCATGAGCCGCCTGTCTGTGTGAAGAGGTGTGGATGCTGCTCAGGGATGCGCTCAAACACCTCAGACCACGTGACCAGCAGGCGCACAAAAAGCAGCCTTATAACCGCCCGCTCCGCAAACGATCTGCACCGGCTGCATGTCTGCCTTTACTGTATCTGACACTGACAGCACAGAGACCGTGAACACACCATCATTCCCCCGACAAACCAACAGAACAAGAAGCTTTTCACACCGGCTTCCGGCTCTGGTTTGGAGTTGCTTTAACTGTTGGTGAAGAGAGTAAAGGCAACAACAACAGACTGGTTTACTCCTAGTTTAGTTGATTTTTTTTTTTTTTTTCCCCCCCCCGGCATGGATCGAAGCGAGATGTTTACGCTGAGAAAATCAAGGTACGTTTTTTTTTTTTTTTTTTTTTTAAGCCTTTATCATTTTTTAAAAAACATTTTTAGTTACGAATTTCTGTGTTGTATTCGTTTCCTTTAATTTGTTCTTGGAGTGTTATTTCCAAATGTATGAGCCAAACTGGGTTTACTTAACAGGTTTTACTCTCAAATTAATCTCATCTGCAACGGGTCATGTCATGTTTAATTGATGCTGGGGTTTTTTTTCCTTCAAAAATGTCTTATTCCAAAATCTTCATGTAAACTTGACTGTTAATAATTGACATCATCATTACTGACATAGAAATGTAAAATGGATCATTGGACAGTTATGTGTGCTCTTTATCTAGTTCCTCCCTTGATGCCTAATTAATCCAGTGATTATAGAGTAAAAGCAGCTTAATGCTTAATGACCTCCTTTAATTAATAAGAAAGCCTGGCTGTCCTACATACTTAATGCAATGATTTCCCCTGAGGCTGGACAGGTTTGTCGTCAACTGTTCAGTTTCCCACTATTGTCTGGGATGCATCTGCTCTGGAGTCAGCTGGCTGATACACAGATTCCCCCGTATCTCCCAGCAACAAATTCATTTTCCGCCATATTAATCATTAATAAACACTGATGCTGCTTCATGCATTCAGATATTTTAATAATTAAATTTAACAAGATGTGTTTTGTGCTTTTCTTAATGGGAAAAAAAATCTCCTTTTTTTCCCCTATAGGTGTCCATTTGCATGGGTCTAATGCTGTTACACCACACATCCACTCAACTGAGCATCTCCACAGCCACAAACCAGCCATGAAGTTGGCTTTGCACAGGATAGCAGGCACCACAATGAGCACCTTAACGACGGGTGTCCCGTATCTCGGCTCTAATGACGCCAGCTACGACGACCCGTCCATCGACTCGACTCTAATCAAGAACAGGTTCCACTTTGAGAAACCTCACTCCGCCTCGGCGAGTCACTCCCTCCTCGGACTCGTTCCTGGAAATAAAGAGGCCATCCACAGCGGCCTCGCTCCCATTTTCCCCACCAACGTATCAGACTTTTTGCTGAGTAATGGCACGTCTGTGGAGGGCGGAGGGGCGACACAGTGTGGGGAGGACCTTGTGGACAACATGGAGTGTTTCATGATCCTCACTCCTGGTCAGCAGCTTGCAATCGCCATCTTGGCGCTCACCCTGGGTACTTTTACGGTGCTGGAGAACCTCATGGTGCTGTGTGTGATCCTGCACTCCCAGACGCTTCGGTCTCGGCCTTCCTACCACTTCATAGGGAGCCTGGCTGTGGCTGATCTGATAGGCAGCATCATTTTTGTCTACAGCTTCTTGGATTTCCATGTCCTCCACAGGAAGGACAGCCCCAATATTTTCCTGTTCAAGCTGGCCGGGGTCATTGCCTCCTTCACTGCCTCTGTTGGCAGCCTGTTTCTCACTGCAATCGACCGCTACATCTCCATCCACAGGCCCATGTCGTACAAACGCATTATCACAAAGACTAAAGCAATCATTGCGTTCAGTGTGATGTGGACCATCTCCATCGTCTTCTCTCTGCTGCCGCTGCTGGGGTGGAACTGCAAGCGTCTCAACTCTGTCTGCTCAGACATTTTCCCCCTAATCGACCAGAAGTACCTGATGTTCTGGATTGGGATGACGACTATCTTGGTCCTGTTCATCATCTACGCCTACATGTTCATCCTCTGGAAGTCCCACAACCATGCTGTCCGCATGCTGAGCCGCAGCTCCCAGAGGAGTGTGATAGTCTACACCGCAGAGGGCACTAAAGTGCAGACAGTGAGGCCCGAGCAGGCCCGGATGGATCTCCGTCTGGCTAAAACCCTGGTTCTGATCCTGGTGGCCCTCATCATCTGCTGGGGCCCACTCCTTGCCATCATGGTTTACGACCTCTTTGGGAAGGTGAACGACTTCATCAAGACTGTGTTTGCCTTTTGCAGCATGCTCTGCCTGCTCAACTCCACCGTGAACCCTGTGATCTACGCCATGAGGAGCAAGGACCTGCGCAGGGCCTTCGTCAACATCTGCCATATGTGCCGGGGAGCAACACAGCCTCTGGACAACAGCGCTGAGAGTGACTGGAACAGCAGGAGTGTGAGAGGCACAGCAGGCGGGGTGGGGAAAGATGGAGCTGCCTGTGGAAAGACTCGAGTAAAGGTAGCCCAGGTTACCGTTTCTGGAGTGACTGAGACTTCTACAGCGGAGCCAGTCTAAGAAACAAGCTGCCCTGCTCTGGTCCAACTGTGACATGAAGATATTGTAGAATAGCCTTCCTAGTGCACTGCTGTGTTACTGTGAAATGTGCCAAAAAATGACTTAGAGACTGAACTGGAAAAGAGGTTTTTGTTGCTTTAAAGCTGAAATCTGTAATATTTATATATTGTTATATCCAGCTGTCTGGTGGAGTGTCATGATGAACATGCCCTCTTTACTCCTTCCTTGTGAAACGGTTTGTTTGGTCACACAAGTCCGGTTGATAAAGCTACTTTGATCTCATTTCATCCAGTAAATAATAGCCACATTCACAAGAACCAGTTGACTCGAGGGCATATTTTTGTGCAACACTCTGCTCTGTCATCTCTGCTGTTTGAATGTGCATAAGTTACAGATTTCAGTTTTAGGGAAGAAAAATATGGTGTTCCCTTTTTTTGTTTCTTTCACATGTTATCATAGCAATATTGTGGCAGTAATACAAGGTGAAACTGTGTCTACCTTCATGCAACATGCCAATTTTGAGTGACAACACACTGCTTGTAAGTAAAATTAGCATCAAATTTGAAATTTGAACTTTTGTAAGACCATGATATTGTAAAATTTGGCATTTTAATGTTATTCTACTTTACTTATTGTATTATTTTTAAACATGTGCTTTGCAAATGTGAATGGCTTTTTGATCAAATCAGAAAACTTAAGTCTGAAGTGATCTGGAAATGTAACATAGCTGCTTAGTTAATACACATGTGCTTATGAAACAGTAACAGCATTTTGTGAGAAGCTACACTTGTGAAACATCAGTTGTGTCATTGTGTTCCATAACAGTGTGTAAGCAAGGACAAGAATTCAATAAATATATAAAATATGTCTATTTTTATCATATTTTTTGTCAACATAACTGGTATTTTTTCTAATTAAAACAATTAAATCCCAGCAAAACCCTTTACTAGATATATTTTCTTTAAAAAAGAAAAAATAGGGGAAAAAGTTTGTGAGTGTGTGTCAGTCTGTTCACACCCATGGCCTTAACCTTTTTTGGTTTGTTAGCCCAAAGCTTAATCTGCTAGGTCTTAATGTGGACATGAATAATGAGCAGTTCAACCACATGAATTTTTCAATTGATCAACTTTTAAGGCCTTTGATGACATTATTTTTCATAACAAAAAGGAAAAAAATTGAGAAAGGCTATGAAAAAGACACAGATAAATACATAGAAATGTATTTGTTACTGCTTTAGTCACCCTGTGACCCCGAACCCTTTTGGGAGCCACTGCTCTATGAAGTGAAATCAACTGTTATGTTATGTTGTTTTTTGTGTAACACTGCCCCCCTGTGGCTATAAAAGAGACATCATCCATCTATTGTCTATTATTCCTCATGGATTGATCATACTGACGAATGGAGTTGTAGTTCATCGAATAATATAAGGCCATAATGTATCTCTATTACATTAAAAAAAATGATGTATGAGTAATTCATAGATTTAGGCCAAAATTAGGACATCAACCTTTCATTTCTCGCCATTTGCAGGTTCACTACATAGCCCAGAGTGCATTGCAACGTAATTCACACGTGACGTCAGGAGCCGGAGAAGCCGACAGCCTCATATCAAAAACAAGCAGCTAAGTTGCGTTAGCTAGCCCCCCTAAAGAGCAGACAGTTGGCCCGCAGCCGGCGGATCGTCACTTCAACTTTTGGGAAGCAACTTTTAGAACAACACGAGTGTTAAACTCAGTCGGACGGACCAACCTCCCCCCTCCCAAAAGGTAAGAAACAGCTTTATTCAAATGTATCCCACAGCGCACTCTTCTGCCAACGGTAGCCAAAGCTAACGTTAGCTTTGTTTTCTTTTTGATTATTAGCTAGCAAGCCCAGCTAACGTTAGCTTGCTAGCAAATATTTAAAGCCTCAGCTGCGCAGTAAGCTCAGCATGTCCTCCTCTGCGAAGCAAACTGGTCTCACCGGAACAATTCACACTTAAATTAGCAAGTCGTGTTAAAGAGTAGCCATTGTTAGCAGTTATCTGAAATAACTGCTTACTCGCTTCATTATTGTCTTGTTTCGGTATTTTGCCCCACCACCCCCCCCTTAACAAACTGAAGTCATGGCGTGTGGAGCCACCCTGAAGAGGACCATGGATTTCGATCCGCTGATGAGTCCCACGTCCCCTAAAAGACGAAGATGCGTCCCCGTGTCCCCATCGTCCTCATCCTCATCCCCTAGGAAGTATCTTAGCATGGAGCCCTCGCCATTTGGGGAATCTTCATCAACACTTAGTGCAGGTAATGTTACTTATGTTGGCTAAGTTGGCCTGCTTGGTGAGCAGCCAGGGGCTTTAGATGCATTAGAAACACGCTGAACCACAGTACAAGAAACCAGAAAACAAACATGCTTCTCTGTGATAAAGTTGAGTTGTGGACTCCTGGCATTACAGCTGTTTTTGTCTTCTTTTCTCTCCCTTTTCCTGCTTCCTTTTGTCCCAATAGAACAAATCCTCAACAGCATCAAACAGGAGTACAAACGCATTCAAAAGAGGAAGCATCTAGATGGAGGCTACCAACAGTCAGAGTGCTGCTATTCTCCAGAGTCCCCATCCCAGTCGTCTACTATGAATGTTTCCAGCATGCCAGGTTGGTTGAGGAACACGCTGCCTATCGGAGACACTGCTCCAGAATCAGTGACATGTACATAATCAGTAATACCACATGTGCCACGAGTCTTCAATTTTTTTTTACGATTTGTACAGGAACGTCCTCTGGAGGCGTTTCTCCCACCAGAAGAGAACAGCCATTATTCACCCTCAGACAAGTTGGAATGATCTGTGAACGTCTGCTGAAAGAAAGGGAAGAGAAGGTGCGGGAGGAATACGAGGAGACCATGACTTCGAAACTGGCAGGTTGGTACACACTGAGCAGGTCTCCTGTGTTAGGACTCCAATCACCCCACAGTCCAAAACCTGAAGATATTCAAGTTACATTGATGCAATACAGAGGAAAAACAGCAAATGTTCACTGATAGCTAATGAGCAGAATTGTTGTTTCTCAGTTTTTCTGTCAATTGATTGATTATCTTCTCAGCTCTGTAAGTTTTGTTTGGATTGGCCAAAATGAACTGTCGTCATGTTGTAACAGGCAAATATTTGGTGTTTTTCTTGTTAAATTAATCTGCACTAATATGCATAAATATGATTCTGTGTGTCTGTGAGTTAGTTCAGCAGGAGAGCCTGTTGTTAATGAGCAGCGCTGAACAGGTGCTGCTTTTTACCTCCCAGAGACACTTAAAAATGGAAATTGATCGACTCTTGACTACAAGAAATATTATCTGTGATATTTGTCAGGAGTGTGTGTGATCTGTACCACAGTTAAAAGTCAAGTCTCTGAGAAAGACTAATTCCAGTAATAATAATAACGGTCCTTCAGGCTGGACATTATGTTGTACAACAATAGTAACTCCGATTTCCTGTCCTGTGTATTCCAGAACAATATGACACCTTTGTGAAGTTCACACACGATCAGTTAATGCGACGATTCGGGGAGCAACCTGCAAGCTGTGAGTTCTTTCATTCTTCCTAAATTAGGTCCACATTCCTGTTTCTCTGGCGTTCTGGATGTGAGAAAGTCTTGGATCTTGGTCTGAGCTCTGCCTTTGAAGTTTAAAGTAACAAGTCTGGTTTCTGTATTTTGTTTCATCTCCCTCTTCTCCAGATGTTTCCTGAGTGTGGCACAGAAATCTTTGCAAGATGGCCTTCTCTTGCTGCAAGCTATCATGCGATATCTCAAGAAAGAAAAAAAAGCTCATCGTTGTAAGAGATTCAGTTTAGCTAGTTTAAATGGAACTTTTCTTACTGTGCCATATTTCTGTCTTTGGGCAAAGGTTTATATGGAGCTGTTGTCAGTTGTTACCACTCTGTTGTAAGCAACTAGGTGCTTCCTAATGTAAATTAATGGACCCTATCTCTACCAGTGGCCTATGTTCCTCCTGCTGTACGTGTATCTACAGTTATCTCACTTTTGTAATGATTCCCAGCATTCCAGGCTTTGTCACTTGTTTTCTTTGTTACATGTAAATATGATAAAGCAGCGCAGAGTTTTACTGAAGGTTTGCTGGTCAATCTGAGAGGAAGTGGAAAAAACACAGCAGAACAGAGAGAATGTTTGCAGTTTGTCCTCTGTTCTTTTCTTTTTAAATTGAGCATAAAGTGGGCTAATTTGATTTGATTTTTTTTCCCCTTCCAGTGTTTTATTTATTTTGACTTTTGTTTTGCTGGTATCACTTTGAAACCAATGTACTTATTGGACAAAACAATAAAAATCTTTTAAGAGTTGAGGATTGTTGTCGTGTGGTACATGTATGTTTAATGACCTGAATTTGTTCACGAGTCAATATTTTAAGATAGTGAGGTAAGTTACACCATGAAGTCTCGACATGGATCACAGCCTTTTCCAGAGAGATACTTCTTTTGTGAATTGCCCAAAACCGGATGTCAACAATGACTCTTACAAAGCTTGACCACTGCTGTAATCTGTGTTTCAATTATCTGTACAATGCATCTGTAATGAGCTTGAGTAGAGCAACATAATGGCTCAACCACAGATCTTATCACTGCAGATACACGTCCAGCCCTTGACTTGATTGAGGTATAACGTTTTCACACAGCTATGAATAAAAATAAGCATGTCCATGATTATCAGACACCGCTCGCCTATAGTTTATTAGAGGGAAAAATACAGTACAAGATATAAATCCAAGACAAATTTACATGGGAAGACAGCAGCCACAGGTGTATGTAAAGGTGTGTGTGTGTGTTTTCTTTTTGACTGTGCGGTCAGCAGCCTCCCCAGGTGAGTCGAGCCACGTGGTCGGTCTTCTGCTTGGTGGACTTGATGAAGCCCAGAAACTCGAGTTCGGACACGGCTTGGATGAAACGGGCGCTGGAGAACAAGCTGAGGAGCAACATTTCACAATTGTGGAGTAATCAAAACATAAACAAGACTTAAAATGTTTGAAGAGCGTGATGGGAAAAAGATGTTGGCAGATGAAGTTACAGAAGGATACTGTTTGACTTCGTCCACTTTGCCAAAACTGTCCGGGTTGTTCCCCTCAGCAGCAGAAACCACAGTGGCGTAGGCCTGAAAACAAACACAGGTTCTCATTCATGTCAGTATCCAGTTCAGTCTGGGCCAACATTTGATTTTCAGATCAATAACATGACACATTGATCCTCACAATCAATAAAGCCTCCTGTAGAGAATGAAAAAACAAACTCCTACCATCAGAGTATGTAGGGAAAAGTTCAAAAGGTGCCCTACATCATTAGCCAATATCAAATTCGTACAGTACATGAACTCACTTCGAGCCAGTCGTACAGGTTAATCAGCCTGCCGCACTCCAGGTGGAGTTTGTACGCGATGCAGATATCAGGAGCTGCGTTAGAGACGCTGCCGTCCTCAGTCTTTAGGCTCTCATTCTGCAGGAAGAGTCAGAGGGACGAGGTCTCACATGCTTTTCCAAAGATTTAACATTGCTAAAACATCACTATACTTAAATACTCGCACTGCTGGTTACACAGGTGAGGATATTAGGCAGATGTACCTGAAGATAATAGTAGGGGCTGCTGAGTGCAGCCTGGATGGAGGTGCGAGGCGTTGCGTTGAGGTGGCGTCTCACTGTGGCAGAAGAAGTGTAGTAGCAAACTTCATTGAGTGTCTGAGACTCAGGGGGAGACAGGTGGCTCCTGGGTGGGAGAGAGCTGTTAGCCCGAGGAGGATTTCTGACATTTAAGTGTATGAAAGTGTTGCAGCACACTTTCAGCAGAGCAAGACGATGTTTTTACTTCACTAAGCTGTCGATAAACTCTAGAGCTTCGTTTCGCAGAACCTCAAACGGACTCAGTTTCTTGGCTCTCCGAGACTCGTTCATCTCCAGCAGCGTCTAGGACACATGAGAATAACATGACGACTCCTGAATCAAAGCGTTACAACATATCAGAAATGCTGTGATGATAACACTCTGTGAAAACCTTCTGAAGCTGGAACAGATCTGTTTTCTTTTGCAGATCCTTCACTGGAGAGGTGATGCAGTCTTCTGCACAGGGGGGAGTTTCAGCAGCTACTGCTGTCAAGAACAAGACGCAAGACAAGAATTTCAAGTACTGCTGCGCTGCATATTCCTCCTATAGCAATAAAAGAGAGTATCCCTGGGCAAAATGAGGGAAAGAAAGTATAAACAGAGAGTGTTATGAGGGTTGCTCTTACTTCATTTTCACTACTTACTGTCCAACTGCTTGAATCTGGTAAGCAGGTCTTTGAGCTGGACAAGGGCGGCCTTCATCTTCTTTGACTTGACAGGCTGCAGGATCTCAACACACCGCTGGAGCAAAGCAATCAGCTCATTTTTAGCCATCATCCTGGAGGGAAACCACATGAGCTTTATAACTGAGTATGTACAGTGGCTGTCTTCACACTGGGCTGTTGCTGGACTACAGTCTGGTTAGTTCAGGGGAGCTCCTGCACAATAAAACCCAGTGTCAAACAACAAAGGCACAGTATTATTTTACTGTGTACTACTGGCTATGTGTCCACCAGGAGGAGCAACAGTCCTCTGAATGTCCCTGCAAAGGTTGCCATCTGGTGGCAAAATGTATAAATAAAGTTGACTCAAGCGCATACTTGGAGGAGTAACATTTAGTTATTTTAAGATGGATGATGTCGTCCATTTGTTGGTCCCTCTTGATGACACACAGGCTACACAACCAGACTTACTTGAGGAGTTTCATGGCTGTCTGGTAATCCTCATTCTCCCATACATGCTTCTCCAGACATATTAAATGGAGCTCTCTGATCTGAAACACACAGATAGTTTGGTGGAAACAGCCTGAGAAAACTACTTAAACGCTAAAAGGGAGCGTTTCATACTGTGTACAATTGTAAACGCAGTCATTTCTTGCCTGTTTTCCGAGGGGGTACCGAGGTAAAGACGAGGTCAGAGTGTGGAGACACCTCAGGACAGGATAATAGTTTTTGTGGTATTTGCGTAGGTCTTTTATGAGCTTCTGACACACCACCTAGAAACAGAGGAAAACACCTAAAGCATTGGATTCTGTCCGGGTATGTGCACTCAGTATTGGCTAAAGCCTCAGGTGTAGAGATAAAAACAAAGAATGTACCTTTAAACGAGTGTCATCCGTCAACAGATTCACTTGTTCCTGAGGTTCCTGTTTCTCTACATACCTGTGAAAAAAACACAGGTTAGCCCTGATTTAAAGGCTCACTTTAGGTTTGAAAAGGTAAAAACAAACATTACATCACACCAAAAACAAGCATTTTATGTTTCGTCTGCTGAGTGATGAGCTCGAATTGTGTGTACCTCTTGAAGGACGGCAGATGCCGGATCCTCTCTAAGTTGCGGTGACTGAGCTGCATCACATTGAGCACAGCCTCCTTCTTCCTACAGCACAGAACACTGAGAGGCTGAGAGTGAAAGTGCTCCAGCAGGGCCAGCTGCAGCAAGACAGAGCAGAGCGTTCATTCACCACATATCTGAACAAGACCCACAGACAAAGAGACACACAATGGACAAAGCGTTCAGAAGCTGCTCTGTACCTGAACGCCCTTGATGAAGTTCCTCACTGAGAAATCGTGGTAGAGGAAGATGCTGATGAGCACCTGCATCACTTTGCCATTGAGCTTAAAAGGGAACTGAGGCGTCAGGATCAACTGGAATAGACAACACAAAAAATACACTTGACTTCCTGGGGTTGCATTTACACTCCCACGTTTACAGGGGACATACTGCAAAACATAAGCTTCCATGATCAATAATACAAACTAGAATTCAATTCAGCACCTTCTACACACACTGCATTGCTTTGAATTTAGCTGTTTAACCATCTAAAAAAAATCAAAATAATGCAAAACAGCAGGAAAGATGTACATTTTGTGCTTGATGACGTAAAAATAATTAACAAAGAGCTCATTTTCAAAAAGGCAGACGTAAGAAAAACTTCATCTGAAATCTGTATTGAAACTGTTTTACTTGTTACAGCATCTTCATGATTAAATACTGCGCAATACTATCATACAAAACTGTCTGGAAGATTGACAATGAGACAAACAATAAAGTCTCATATCTGGTGAGTCACTTCAGACAAAAACAAATGAGCTCTTGTATTCAATAGATAACATGGCATTATCTTAACAGCAACACGATGTCGCCATCCATCATATTTCCTGAGCTGCAGATGCATTTCTTCTCCACTGTAACATACCAGAGAGCGAAACTACCTTGTCTATGACCGTGGCCAGGTGCTGTGTGCAGGACAGGGACTGGAAGAGCTCTATGCACAGCAGGGAGGACACAGAGTGGGGCAGCATATGTTGGATGGTGCTGGGTGATGTGGCGATACCAAAGATGAACATCAGTGGAAGACGTTCAATGTACCGGCTGTGGAATAGAGAAAACATTTGCAGAGGTGCTGTTTTTCAGCGGAGGCGGCTACAATATCAGACAATTAATCAGTTAAACTGTTCAACTCAGAGTTCCTCGCTACCTGCAGATGAGTATGAAGTCCTGGAGAACTTTTGGGTTGAAAGCCTCCAAATCTTTGAAGATAATTACAACAGGAGGCTGCTGAGGATCATCTCTGCCAGGAGAACAACGCTTTTTTCCAGGAGTGCCAGAGTTGGATTTCTGAAATACACATAAAAAAAGTGCTTTCAGATGATCAAACTCTTTTTATGCACCACATGTTAAATCATGTACACTAACTAGGATTTCTGGTCCCACCTTTGTTTTTGTATTGTACCAATCACAGAGCGTACTGAGGGAGCAATGCACACTCTTGTGGAGCTGTGTACTGGTCTGCTCCGCCTCCTCCTCTTCCTCATCATCCACAGTCACAACAGTGTCCATTAACCTCTCCAGGACCCTCTTCATCAAGTGTTTCAAAGCTGAAATGATGAAGCAGAAACATAGAGATACAGATAAAGATACAAAGACGAGTTTCTTCAAGTGTCCAAAAAGACAGTAGCAGAAGTCCCATACCTCCGCACTCTTTGGCCTGTACAGAAGCCACATGAGGAGTGACAGAGTGCTGGAGCAGGTCAGACAGGCTCTGGAAGGTCATGTCGTGGTCTGGGACATTCACACCTACGGAGGATGTATGATACGATGTCAGATTAGGCCACTTATCTGGCTGTGAGACTGGCTGTGGGTCAGAGAGCCAATCAGCAAGTGTTCCAAACATACCAAGAACAAGAGCCGCTGTGGGGATCTCACTGGCCCTCATCTGTGAAGCCCAGTCACTGTGTTGGCGGGTGGACGAGCACTTCCTCGTGAAGTCCAGCAAGCTGTCCAAGATCTTCCTGTTGAGCTCATCCTGTAAAACCTTTCAGGGGCAAAACATTTTCATTCAACAAACTCAATCCATAAATTGTTGATGAGATGCTGTTTGGGTCAAATATTTTCAGGATATGTTTACGGGGTCCTGACTATTCTAGTCATTTCTTTCCCCAACTGAATGGCAAATCAAACTAGAGCTGCAGCAGTTAAGCGATTTTTTACTCCTCTATGACACCACACTGAATATGTTTGGGTTTTGGACAAAACAAGACATTTGAGGACGCTTTCGGAAACAGCAATGGACATTTTTCACCATTTTCTGTCCTTGTACAGATGACAAACAAGTAGTCAATTCATATAGGAAACAATGAACATAATCTTTGGTTACAGGCTTAAATTAAACAGTCCTTCAGAGGGTTTTGTTTTTGTCACATTGTTCAAATGGGACTTGCAGATCATCCCTGTTCTTCTGAATTCTTATAACGCTTACCAAATCATGACGCCACCACATTGAAAGAGAGATAACACGTTGAATACCTGTTCTTACCTCTGTGTCTGTCTTAATTTTGTCCCACAGATCATGACAAAGTTTGAATCTCGTTTCACTGTTATCAGCTCCTTCACAGCCATGGCTGAAGTGATCCTCTATGGAGAAAAGGCATCAACATGTCACCTGACAGCTTACAAGCAAAGTGAGGACCTCTCCTATAAACATTAACATAACTCACCCAAACTCACTGTCTTTTTCTTCTTACAACTTGGCTTGAAAACAAAGCAGCCCTGAAATATTAACGGTGATAAATTAAAAACAGTAGCGGCTAACTGCAAATATGAAGAAAGACAGTATACCCGGGGTGGCCATGTTGCTTCAAGACTTGAGGCATAACGTTAAATGAACAACATAACGTCAGAATATCACGTTACCTTTGACACAGATGACGTAGACATCTCAGCATTAGCTACCTCTAACGACAATTTTATATTAAGGATAGTTCAGTCACCGACTTGACAACGCTTAAAGCTAGAATATTTGTTTAAAGTGTTGTTTGCGCTGTGCTTACGAAGTGACTATCATTTCCCGCCAGTGTGACGTTTACGGAAAAGGTTGTGTTCACAGCACGTCAGCGGCCCCTCGGGCGTGTTCATAGTTTAGTAAAAGTTTTAAGCAGAGATCTGCAGAATCTTCGTTTTAGACTACTGGGCATGACAAAAAGCATTGACTGTTATAACCAAATGTAAAAAGTCAAATGGTAACGTTTTAAACCTAATTTGAGCTCAATTACAATGTTCTTCTCTACAGCTGTAACTGCGGTGTGACGTTTTTAAACATTGTTGATCTTGAACACTACCGCACCGTGAAAGCATCCTTGCTCTCCCTGTTGAGGCCTCCCTGCAGGTCCAAGTCAGTTTCCTGTTGCGGTGTTTTAATATTCATGTTCATAGATGTCGGGCATGTAAAGAAGACGCTTTCTACTACCAACTAGTTGTTGTACATTAGTAGTATTTGAAGTAATAATTAATAATAGAAGTTTATCGGCTTTGAACCTTTACTTCAGTATGTAATGTTTACTTTTGTATGTAGTTATTTATGTGGCTTTATCACTTCGGTGTTAATGAATATTAATATACAGGTCAAGCACAGGGACATTCTAATATTTACTAATATTTACTGTCTTTAGTTTGCATTGTGCATTTTGTTGACTGTATTTGTCAAACCTAAGCTAGGCTGCTGCATGAAGTTACATGAAAAAGTGATTTATCTTCTTGTAAATTAAGTACAGTAAGTGTGTGTGTGTGTGTAAAGACACTCAGCAGACAAGTAGATTCATTTAAGTGATGTTGCTCTAATGTGTTGTCAGATATTTAGCAATGGCATGGTGTCAAGCTGGCTATTACAAGTCTATTTTCCATACGCAAATGAATATATCTGTCATTATTTATTTGTAATTGTATCGTATTACAGTGCATGGAACTTTACTGTGAAATAAATAAACTTGCAATCAAGTGAGATATCGAACAAAAAACACTGCAACACAAAAAAGATCAGCAGACAATACTTTACAAAAAGAACCAGTAACATTTTATTGAACACTTTGTGGAAGACATGTAAATATTACAGATAGGTCTACTAGTGTTGAAAAAGGATGAAATAAATACAAACAGAACTTGAAATCCCATAGGGATATATAAAAACATTGTTTTTCTTTAAAAGTCTCCATTTAGCAAAAAAAACAAAAACAAAAACAAAAAAACATCTTCAGTACTAAGCATAAATACAAACATGTTTCTAAAATCTATGCCCTATAGATTACCTGGTTATTATAACTAACATACATACTTGAAATCATCCGAGACATTTTTTCATTAAGTACAAAATAGGCCATTTCATCGTTAACTGTGACCATGACTGTTATCAGCTGGAAATCTGATGCATTAACAAACAAACCATTCTGCAGCATAACTTCTCAAATCCTGAGTGAGATCGAGTTGAAAACAAAATATCGGGCTATGATCCGCTATAAAGCCACTTTTTTATTATGACTATGGGCCTCATGTCTTGTAGCTGCTTTAGCAAAAGATCAGCACCGTCTGAAAATGTTTTATCCATTACAATCTTGACATTGCTCACTGATTTGAGATTAAGGGGATTTCTGAAGTCTACGAGATTTTCACAGCCAGTTATTTTACTTTTCATTGCAGACTTCTGTTTTTGAGTCTGTTGTCTTTTGGACGGCAGTTCAGCACTAGATTTGTCATTTAATTTGCGTTTGGAAGAGTTTGTTGACTCTGAGGTTTCCAAGAACTTAAGAAAAGAGTCCTCAAGTCCCAAAGGCTTGAAAGACCCTGGAGTAACCCCGTCGTCACGTTGTTCTTGGGCTGTGGGGGTACCCGGATTTGAGTTCTCTCTTGAACTGTTAAAAGTCGAACGATTCCTAAGGGTCTGCATCCTCTCTGGACAAGCTGGTGTAGGTTGTGCAGGTTTTCTGGGACGGCCTCTTTTAGTTCCTCCTTCGGTCCCAGTGGAAGCTTGAGATTCTGCACTATCGTCGTTTGACAGCTTGCTGTCTTCTTGGCCTATTCTATCCACCAGCTCATCTGTTTTCTGGTCACTGGGCTTTTCGCCGTCTTCTGGCTCCGTCTCCTCAGAAGAAGAGCTTGATGCGCCCTCAGATTTGTTTGAATCTTTGAATCTGGCGCGTGAGTACTTTTTACAGAAAATGAACTGGCTTCTCTGGTCTTCAATGTATCTTTCTGTGAGGCCATGAGTGGTGTAATGCTTAAATATACTTCTCTCAGCCCTCTCCACTGCGTCACAGCCTATTATCATGCATGGATACTGAAGGGCAGACTTCTTGGTGCACATGGCTGATGCCTCCTCATGGGATTTTAGTGTAGGCTTTCCAAAACTAGTCCAGTGTTCAATGGACTTTCCATCTTTCTTTTTAGTGTTTTTCTTCTTCACTTTGAATTTGTTTTCCACATTCTCTTTCCCGTTGTTAACACCTGGGAAGAGCCCTACTGATTTAGTCCTCCTTCCATCACTTGTTTTAGGATCATAAACATAGTCATGCTTTTTTATCAGGTGACGGAGAAGGTTCGATTTCGTAGTGTATACGCGATCGCATGCCTCATACTGGCACTTGAAAGTTGGATCCACTGAGCCGCTCTCAGAGATGGCGATCTCCTTGTGGAAATTCTTAATGTGCTCGATGTACTTTTCCACGGAGTTGAAGGGGAGAGCGCACTCTGGCCGGTCACAGTTGAACGTCCCTATGGTCATGCTGGCCATCATGGCGGTGGCTTTGTCACGGGTAAACTTGTGGAGTAAGAGGTAATGCTGCACTAACCTTGTGATTCCCATGAACACCCTTGAACAGTTTTTCACTTGACACCTGACTTCATTATCTTTTCCTATGCTCTCATCGGTCTCCTGTCCATTTTTCACACTAGTCTTTTCAGTCTCAGCTTCAGGTTTACTGGGGGGCAGGGATGCCTGGTGCATGGCCCTGTAATGGAGAATCAAATTGTGCTGGATGGTGAATGCAGCAGTGCATCCTTCATGAACACAGCGATATGGTCTATATGGACTGTAGGCGTTGTCTGTGTCACACATTTTGAGGCTCAACCTTTTCTGAAGTTTGTCTTTCCTCTGGGGTTCATCCTTCGTCGGTGTGTTTTTAGAGCTGCTGGGTTTCTCTGGGGAGGACGAGGCAGATGTAGTAGGAGGGCTGGACTTTGGCTCTTTTATTTTGCTTAATGATGCATCTGATCGTCCTTGCAGGTCCTTTGCTTTGCCAATCGGACTTAGTTTCTCTTGTATTTCTGTTTTTTTATTTTTGGATTTCAGTTTCATATCCGGACTCTTGTTTACAGCAGCCACTTTAGGCTGCTCAGGGGCTTCTTCGTGGGCCGATGGTGCCGCCTCACCAAATGACCTGTCAGTCAAATAGCTGTGAGGTGATGGTAGCTGTGTAACAGTTGATACGTCAGGAGTGAAGCCCTCTGTAACTGCACCTCCTGGTGAGGTCATCTGAGGAACTTCTGGGTTTTTCTCATTATCTGTTTGAGAAACAATTGCAATGTCAAGCGGTTCTTGTTTTATAGCAGGTAATGCGACTGCAGAAGGCGTCGAGCGACTGCTGTTGGCATCTGTGGCTGCACGGCTAATAGTTGCTTCATCTTTGTTAAGCCTAAATGCACGCCTGTTTCGAGCACTGATCCTCAGCTTCTGCATTTCTGCCTTTGATAATCGATGGACTTTTTCATAGTGAATTCTCAAACCTGTCGTTCTTGTGAATGTTTTAGGGCAAATCTGACAAGGATACGGAGACAGTTTGGATGGGGTTCGTTTTAGTTCTTCTATCATCTCAAAAGAGTAATCATGCATCTTACTCAAGTGTCTGAATAATGCCTCCTTTGTCATGAATGAGTACTCACAGTCATCCTGGTCACATTTAAAAGGTTTAGGTACCTTTTCTGAGGGCCTGTCATCACTTTTACTCAGTATTTTACTTTTCTCGCTGTCAGGTGCTGTGTCACAACGACTGACATTTTGCTCCAATGACAGAGCACTCCGCATCTTCTCTTGTGCAGCCTCAATCAAATCCAGCCTTTGAAAGGCATGAGAAATTTCCATCAAGTGATCCTCTTGATAAGGTACAGTGTGGGCTGGATTATCCAACTCGACTGCCTTCTCTTGCTGGTTTTCAGGGGAAACAGACAAGGAGTTTGAATAGTCCATTATATTTGTATTCTGGGGCTCTTGTTTCAATACCATGGGTGAAGTCAAAGTGGTCAAGCTACAAGATTCCTGTGAGAAATCACCATTTGACATGTTGTATATTGCTCCGTTAGTGTCAGGGACATGGGGGTCATTGAGAAAATCAAGGAAAGATGTTGGCAGATCAGCTGTTAGGTCGATTTCGTCTACAGGCCTGCACTGTGAGCGTTTAGACAAATGACCCCCGAGAGACTTAGTGCTTGTGAACTCTCTGAAGCATCTCCTGCAGATGACCTTGCCATCCTTTATGATGGCTGGCCATTTGGTTCGCTTGCTCAACCTGCTGCGTTTTGCTTTCTGCACATCAGGGTCACTGGGCTTTTCATCTGAAGGGTTAGTCTCACAGTCAGCATTAGCACTGTCCTCTTCATAAAGGAAATCTGTTTGAGTGACACTGTGTGGACTGTGCATGCCATCCGTGGAGTTGTCAACTGGTTCATAACCAGGAGTGGGCATATTCTCTGTTTTAATGATTTCATTTGTAGCTTTTAATGCAATCTGGGCCTCTGGGCTCAGACATTTCATGGGGATATCAACTGATGAGCCTTGAGTATGGCAGGGGTTTCCACTCTGAGGATATGGAGTGTGGTAACTTCCTTCAGGGAGGCTGTCAATTGTTGAGATACTGTTTCCATTATCCAACTGGTTTGTCATACTTGCACCACTTTTTCTCACATCTATGTTGTCTCCACTGCCCTCTGGATTAATTAGCCCATACTGATGCCCTCCATTATGTATTTGTCCTCCATTGTCAAGCATCAGAGAACTGGACACATACTGGGACATCAAACTTGAATCTGAAGGAGCTTGTGACATAGTTGGACCATGCATAGCTGCCATTGAATGATCTCTATCAGCTGGGAGAGATGCTGTGGTTTGATAAGGGTCTGCTTGCCACTGAGGATAGCTCCGAGAAGGGTACTCATTCATGTTGAAGGCATCTGGATAGCAGTTATTCATTGGAGGTGAAGACCATGACTGGGACATGTCTGACTGCATCATTCCGCTGAGATTATTTTGGCTTCCCCATGATGGGTACAGTGTGGGGTTTACCATTGGAGTGATGGGCACGGGGTCCATTGATCCAGGATAACACTGCGCAGGTGAGGTTGAACATCCTGTTGGGTAATCCATTTGCTGCATCCCAAGTTTGTTGCATAGTATTCCTGGCTGATTTGACGGTCTGTTCCCCTGGTTCTGAGGCTGATATGGTGAAGCTGGCCCACTTGGTGCCTTTTTTGCTGTAATTTTGGCCACTTTATTATATTTCTTTGCCAATTTCCAGTCTTCAAATATTTCAGGGTGTTGCTTCTTCACATGCCGAGACAGACTTTTGTTTGTACTGTATGCCCTTGTACAGTCATTATATGGGCAGCAATGGAGGTTCTCCTCATTGCCAGAGGTTACAGCAGGTGTGCTGGAAGGATATCCTTGCATCGAAGATGGAATTTCTGTCTTGATTTGACTTGGAGAAATTATTTGTGGAATCACTTTTTGAACTTCATTTCCTTGGACATTATTAATCCCCTCTTCCTGTTGTCTTGCCACAGGAATTGTGGCACTGGGTACAGGATATACTGCAGGGATCTCATCTTGCTCAGCCACATTTGGGGTCACAAGAGGGGCCTCAGGCGCTGGTTTCGCATCAGCTGGTGCTGGAGTGGGGTTTGTCAGAGGAGTGTAGCATTTCTCTGGTTCTTCTATTTCATGATCTGCCGCAGGATTCAGCATGCTTTCAATCGAGTGTTTGACCCTCACAGGACCAACTTCTTTAGCAACGTCTGGTAATGACCATGGTGACGTGTTTGCCTTGGACGCCTCCATCATATACGCATCTGTATTAATCCTTTCAAGGCTTGCGGTGCTCTCAACTGGTGGTTGCACTTGTGGAGAAACAGGAGGGTTTTGATTCGTCATAGGCAAACTGTTTGCTGCATCATTTGTATTATGATTCTCTTGGTGAGACAGGAATTGAGACTGTGAGTAAAATATTTTGCCACAGTTATCCGTTTGGCAGGTGTAAGTGAGGTAATGCTGAGCCTCATGATCATACAACAGGTAGGCCTCACTGAAAACTTTGCCACAGTTAGGGAACATGCATTGAGCCTTAAATTCAGGGTGTGTTTTTCGATGCATGAGGAGCTCAGAATTTGAGTTAAAGTTGGCCTTGCAATCCAACTGTATGCAGATGTATGGTTTGCTGCCACAGTGCATCTGCAAATGATCATTAAGATGTCTGACATTAACAAACTGCCGCCTGCAATACTGGCACACCACTTTCTGTTTTTGTATCTCCAAAAACCTCATGGCCTCTTCGTCGTCCTTGTGAGATCTGACATGAGCCATGAGGTTACGGAAAAACTTGAAAGCCTTGGAACAGTTTTTGACAGGACAGAAACAGTCTTGACTAATGTGTGTGTCAGATGTAGTTTGTTCTATCTTAACAGGAGATGCCAATTGGTCGCCAATTTGAGATTCCACCTTAACAGGACTAATGCTCATCTTGGCAGCAACTTTCGAATTTTTTGATGGACTTTTAGGGGACTGAGGTGGTTTGGTTACCTTTCTAGCAGCTTTCATTGCAGCTAGTCTCTCTTTGCAAGATTGCTTTACATGTGATGCTACATGTGGCTCTAAAACCTCCCTACTTTCAAAACTGTCAGCACAAATTGGACAAAGATATACTCCATCTTTGAAATGCTTCTGCGCGTGGCGGACAATTCTGTGACCCAGGAACTCCTTGTCACATAAAACACAATACTGCATGTAGGCTCGCCAATTTCTGAACCGAGCAGACACAAAACCCTGCTCCCGAAGTTTTTTGGCCTCTCTGTTTTTTTCTCTTTCATCCGTGATTTCATTGAGTTCATTTGTAGTGGTTAACAGAAAATCCTCCAGGTCTCTGTATTCGGGGAGTTTGCCAAGTGCACTTTCCACCTCTTGTTCGTCTGTGTCATTGAGTGTGTCAATAGATGACACAATAGCTGCCTCCTCGCCCATCAGTGCCAAGCAGTTGCGTTTCAGTGTTTTCCAGTCCCAGAACTCTGGATCAAAAGGCCACTGTGTCTTCAAGGCCAGCAGTAACTCGCAGCGTAAAGAATTGGGCACTGGTAGACTCCCATCCTCCTCTGGCTTTTGGTCAGGTTCGTTGTACAGTGATTCCACAGCATAATACGAGTCAATGGTAGGCTGTAGGAGGAACTCGGTCAGCTGGCATGCACGCTTAACCTCTAGATCAGTTGGTAAGAGGCAGGAAATAGTCTTGCAGATGGTAGACTTGCTATCCTTATGGTCACTAGAGGTCATTTTCAGAGCTTGAATGCACATTTCCACGCACACTGGAAGCCCCACCTCTCCAACCTGCAGAAACAAAATGTAACATGAATGCCAAGGCTTTGATTTTTAGGTGCCTTTAACAGGTACAGTATCCTATGAGTCACTGTTAGTGCAAATGATTACGAGTAATGCTTCTGCTATCAGCTACAAATCTATTTTTCTTACCTCGTTTTGAATTACTTTGATTAGAAACAGAATATGACAGACGCTTCTGCAGAGAAGAGCCATCTCTTTGCTGTGTCCAAGAAATGCATCAGCTGACGACTCTAAGCGCATGAGCAGCTTACTCCAGAAAAGTGTGAGTTCCCTGGAAAACATCGCAAACACAAGCATTAAAAACAACTAACCATTATTCTTTGATCATTTGTCTGACTGAACATTTGAAAAAAAATACCCATCATAATCTCCTAGATCCCAAGGTGACATCACATGTCACAGCTCAAAAACCCACAAATACTCAATTTACTATGAGACAAGAAAAAGAGGATGATTCTCACATCTGTCAAAATGGGACCATCATTGTTTGGTATTTTTGTCTGAAAAAGTACATAAATTACTAAAATAGATGACAAACCAATAAATTGGCTGAGTTTTGCAGCTCTTTTTGAAATGAAAAGTATATTTATTAAGATTACAGATAACTGCAAATCTAAAAGTGTACTTGCACAGTTTTAACTAGACTGTTGCTGTTGCAAAGCAGTCATGGATTAAAGAGAGTAAGTCATTTATATTCTTACTCATTCAGTCACAGTTGGCCCATCGCCCTTCATGTATTAAACTATTAAGGGACTTTTGACTTTCAAAAACACATGTCAGCATCTGCAATACCGCTCAGCACTGATGATATCTTTGTGCATGTTTATTACAGAGGTTGCTTCAGGTTGGATAAAAGTCAATTGCCCAATAAATCTGTTCCATGACAACTGTATCCCTGAGGGTAATTTTGTAAGTGTTCTAAGAGTATTTATCGGAAAGAAACAGCAACACTTACCAGGCACAATAAACATCTCCTTGGAGAAGCTGTCGCTTGAGAAAGGCAGAACATAAGCAGAGAGCTCCTTTCTCATCTCCATCTGACTCCAAGTTGCAGATCATTTCAAGAGCATCTTTACAGTCTATTGATGCAATCTATGAAGGAAAAAGAGAGACGAGGAGAGAAATGGTCATTTAAATTGAATCAAACAACTATCTGTCACATTTGACATTAAAGTGAGTCCAATAGTCAATTTGTTTTAGATATGTTACACAAAAAACTTAAAAAAGCAAAAGTGATCTCAATTTTCTGTTTGCTGATTGGGCAATTTGCTCAGTTAAAGATATGAGAACTTGAATAGGTACTTGTTCAAGTGCTAAATTGTAATGACTTTGTGCCTAAAAGGACCTGTGGCATTTCTTACCTCTTCCATTAGCTGCTCCTGACTTTTTGTCATGCAGATGCAAAGCAAGTAGGTTTGTTTGAAGTTTCCTTTTCCTTCATATCCCGGATACTCTGAGCATATCTTTGCAAGGACAGCGGCTTTATCAACACTGTCCATTTTGATTAGGTGCTTTATTCTCATGTTCAGAAGTGTGGCACCTTCCAACTCAAGATACGCATGGACTAAGAAACAAATAGTAAAAAAAACAAGGAGAAGACGAAAGGTAAGAAACTGCAGAAGAGACGCACTCAGACAACCGCAATACACACATTGAACAAATAGAATATCCTGCAATTACAACTGTATATGTAGTATCTTCAACAAGTAAGAGCTAACCTTGTTCAGTCTGAGGGATTTGATTGGACAGGATGCTGCTTAGTGTGGTGTTGGACCAGACGCCATCCTGCTGTGCCAGAACTGAGAGCAGGCAAAGCTGTGTGCTCCCACTTTCTTGCAAAAGGCTGTGTGCCAACTGCAACAGAAGATGAAAAAATATGTAGTAAATAAATGAGCAAAACCTCAGTGAGTCACACTTTCAATGTCAGACAGACAAGAGTTTAAGGTAATTGTTATAACAATGTTATTTCAGTGAATTTGTGTCACCATTCAACTGTTTACATTTCCTCAAAAGCAGCAGTGAATGCAACATTTCTTAAAATGTTCCTTATGTGAAGAGCACCAACAGATGAAAACATACAGTCCATTTGTTTTTATTACTTTTCAATGATGAGCGAAACTGAATGCATTCTAATTACTGAACAACTTTTCATTGCTTATCGCTGCAAAAATAAGCCTCAGAGAGCGTGTCCTAACAGCCCAGGGGATACTGACCTTCATGGAGGACTGAAACTCCTCCCATAAGGCACCAGGGACATGCTGGGGCAGTAAGAGCAGCAGCTCCGCACAGCTCCTGCAAATCCAGCACAGCCATTTGTTTAAGCCACATTTAGGTCAAGGATGTGCACACACTTCACAAATTAAGGGCAACCATACACGAGTAACTATTCATAAAGCGTGGTGCTGTAACGTCAGTGTGACATTGTGGAAACATAATTGGGGGGTGGGGCGGGTGTAAATCAGCAGCAGTGACACCTTAGTGACATGGATCAATATAGGTGTTAAGTGTAGGTGTTATTAAACAGGAAATCATTTTGTGTATGCACTGCACCTCCATGTGCAAATCACACTCTGTAGCTCATCCCAAATATGTCGAAGCTCCCCAAGAGGTAGCCTGCATTTCTATTCTGTATTACAGCCTCAAGGCTTCCACAACTACTTCAAGTGCACATTGTACAAATAGCTGAACAGTTCCTGAATACTGTTTGCAGAGTATTTCCAAACTTCTCATATCTAAATTTCCTTTGGGATTTGGATGTGTTTGGTTTTATTCTTATTGTCAAATACTGTGCATCTTTCATGTGATATCTAAAGAGATGTTGGCCAGAGGGTAAACTACACCTGTGGAACTGCAAAGCAGCTCATGTTTGGTCTGATGTTATGTGCAAATCAACTTCACACTATTACAGGAAAGCTGAGACTTTGTGTGTAATGTTACTATGGGTCAGTGTTTCTACTCACAGTGCTAACTTTTCAAGTAGGAGTGGCACGTTTTCACATTCGGAGGAGAGACAGGAGACGGCCTTAGCAAAGCTGAGGATGGCCACAGTGTAGACCTCCAGCAAAGGCAGCGGATCCTCGTCAGTTTTCCAACGGCCAGCATGCTCCACAAGGACCTGTAAAGCATTAACAGACTACAATCAGAATAAACAGACAGTGTTCTTTAAAGGCAGACAAAGTCAAGTTAAAGCGTTAAAGTCTTTCTTCAGGCAGCAAAAATGCATCAGATTCTCAGTTTCTAGCTTCTCAAATGTGAGAATTTGCTCTTTTTTCTATTTTATGTTATTGTAAACTGAATTTCTTTGGGTTTTTGGGCAACTTCCTGAGTAAAACAGCTGATCTGGAGACATCGCCTTGGATATTGTGGTAGACTATTTCACTATTTTCTGACATTTTTATGGACTCAAAACTAACCAACAGATTAATGAATAAAGAAAATAATAACTGGTCTGAGCCCAGTTTTTCTTATTTAACTATTTTTGACCATGTTAAAGACAGATTTATACTCTCTTTAGCTCAGTGTACCATAACAGTTGTGTATGTGTAATTACATACAGGCAAATTATGCCTAGCGAGCCTCTTTTTATCAATAATATAAGCAAGAAAAAAGTCGGTCTTGGCAGTGAAAGACAAAATGTAAGTTTTATAATGACAGCGGCTGATGACTAAAACCAAACATGTTAAGTGAGTAAATAAAAATCTCTTTCCTTTGTGCTGGACTGAATGCAGAGCTTTAGGATCATTGCAAACATTAAATCTTTAATCTCTGTGCTTCACTTTGCTTTGAAAAAGCTGCAGCTAACTTTAAGACGAAGACAGAAAAAAAACTCTCACAATCTATCAATGACACCAAAAATGGATCTACATTTGCTGTGAATATATACAAATTCAGCCCAAATGTGGAAACCAAACAAAGCACCAAAGTTACGTGCAGCTCCGCAAAAACGCCTTTTTTTTAATCCTCCCTCTTTTTTTCCCCTTTTCGCTGAGCTCAAGAAACGAATCACCTCCATCTCTGAAAAGTCCATTTCTACCAAACACACACACACACACACACACACACACACACACATCCCTGCAGATCAATATCACTCTGAATGACAGTATTATTCCTGCATTTGTACTAGTACTTGATAAACCCCCATCATGTCTGCACACAGCTAACGGCATGCAGTCCGAGGCTCGTCCCCCTTTTCCCCAAATAACTTTTTAGCTGGATGCATTCCTCTCTGCGGGTTAATGTGGGATCCACACGAACCAATAATCTCACACTAATTTGGTGCAATGGCAGTAATCCACGCAGTATCAGGGCAATCAGGTGAACGGAGACCTCTCCTGATATTTACGTGGTCAGGGCAAATTAATGAGGAGGATGTGTAATGGAGTCAGTGACCACTGCCACACTTTCCCTTTTTAAATCTCAGCCAGCTGCAGGCAGATCGACTGTAATAACACTGACATCGCTTCAACATCTTTCCCCGGTGCTCGCTATATGACTGTAATAAACATCCCCGCTGATGTGGTTAGCTGCATTAATTAGTGCACAAGGCCTGGGCTAGCACCTTGGAAAAATCATTGATCTTTCCGTGCGATAAAAGAGCTCCACAAAAGTAACCCCTTTTTACATCAAGCTAAAACTCAAACGAGCGCGGAGACGCGGCGTTATTACATCTGAATGATATTTTCCACGGAGGTTACAACCATCTCATTCAGTGCATATCAGTGCAATCGCCCTGTAAAATCTCGCTAACGTAGCTATCCGTTTTTTGCACAGCATGACCACTGCACAGGACAGGGGGACCCTGCATAACAGCTAGCAACATCCATCTGCTATTAGCTATCTGGCCTGGAAAATGCGAGCAATACATGCACAGTGCGCGTACATTGGCGTGACCTCTCAACGTGTGGATTGTCAGACTTTGCAAATATGTTAAAGCCACGGACAAACATCATTGAGACAATGGCTGAAACGCACGGACGAGTTTTTTTCCCCATCTTGAAATGCCAGGCAGCTAGCTAGGCAGCTAGCTCCTTAGCTACATTGTTGTAGCAAACGTAGACGCGCATCCTCGGCCAGGAAGCCAGAGGGGCTGCAGGCTGCCCGGGATGAGTAGCAGGAGAGCGGGCTAACCTGGCAAAACTCCTGGCAGAAATGCAGGGAGGCTTCCAACGAAGACTGCGAGCTCTCTTTCAAAGCTGTGGTCAAACCCTGGAACCGCTCTCGGAGCTCCTCGATAGCTTTCCGTGTGTCATATTCCTTCTCTGTCTCCCCCTCCGCCATCTTCACAACAATCACGACCGCGTACGCACAGATGTTACGCTGCCAGACTCGCACACGCACGCAGGGGGGGGAGGGGGGGGAAGGGGGTGTGGGAGAGCACACAGTGTGCCCCACATACACATAGCCCTGATGTCAACAAAGCATCCATGACCTTACAGTGACATAAAATCCCACTCTGCACAGGACGTGGAATGTTTGCTCATGAGCTCGTCTCAGGATGACCGGATCCCCCCTGAATGCTCCATGCTGGGGCAGCCATGCACAGATGCTGCAGGTCAGCTATGACCTCCAGGCAGAGAGCACACAAACAACCTCCAACATGAAGCAAAATCTGGTAATTTCCACAAAAAAAAAAAAGTTTTAATCAACCTCCAACATGGCCAAAGCAAGGTTTTCTTGTCCTTCTTGTTCCTCCAGTGTGCAGCCAGGGTCAGCTCCAACAACATCCCTGATTCAGTGGTTCTTGGTCAGGGACACTTCAGCAGGGCACTAACAGCTGATTAATCACCAGACCTAAAAGGCAACATGTAACTTAGCATGTTATTCTGATAGCCTGAGTGGTGTAAAACCACTGTGTTTACATATGAGGAACATAAAAAATTAGAGTGTTGTTGAAATATCACCAGTTATCGACTACGTTACAAACATCCTCTACAGTATATGTTGACTTCTTGAAGTTTTAGATTACATATTAACATCCATGTCCACAAATTGATGAGTTTACACTGCATTTTTTTTGTTTTTAATGTCACAAGCCAGTACTCAACCTCAAAGTCAATTTTCACGTATCCTATTCTTCCTTCCATCACATTAACAGACACGTTTGTCCAAAGCAACTTACCAACACACACACACACACACCGCATTCCCCTGCGTTTCAGTGGATGATGCATTCATGAAATTCAACATCTGGGTAGATGTTTTAATGGAAAAGTTTGTGCGTATTAAAAGAAACAATTTGTTGCAAAGCTGAGTACTGCATAGTAGTCTCCTGTTCCCATCTGTCCTCTCCTATCTGAAAAGCAGGTGCTACAGTGGCAATCAGTGTGGTTTCTCAGCCTTATGCCCACCACTTCACCACCAGACGAGGAGGAAGAAACGAGAGTGAATACAGAGAGTCAAGTCAATCTGCAGCAGCAGCCAACGGGAATGATCAAATGCTCTTTCTAGCAGCGGAAGGAATTGAAATGTCTGCACTTCTAAACACCTTCAAACTAACAGAAACCAGAACTGTTGTAAACTGCAAACTCAGTGAAATCACATTACTCTCCTCCTTTCAGCTGCTAGTGTGAGGGGTCTCCCACAGCAGATCATCTGTTTCCATCTCCTCCTGTCCTCTACATCTTCCTCACCACATCCTTAAACCTAGTTCCAGTTCACTTCCCTCCAGGCTCTCCTCAACCTGCTCTCTGCTCTCCCTGCAGATCACAATGCCATCCGCGAACATCATAGTCCACGGAGACTCCTGCCCAATCTTGTCCATCAAACAGTCCATCTCCGCTGAAAACAAGAAAGGGGTGACAGCTGATTCTTGATGTAATCCCACCTCCCTCTTGCACCCATCTGTCACTCCAACCACACACCTCACCACTGTCACACTGCCCTCACACATATCCTGCACCACTCTTACATGCTACTCTGCTACTCCTGCCTTCCTCAAACAATACCACACCTCCTCACAACGCACCCTGTCATATACTTTCCACAGAGACAATGCAACTCTACACTTCTCCCTTAACAATCTCAAAGCAAACATTGCCTCTGTCACGCTCTGTCCTGGCATCTTAACCTAGCTTCCACCTCTCTTTCCCATAACTTCATGCTATGGCTGATCAACTTTATACCTCTGTTACTGCAGCTCTGCACATCACCCTTATTCTTGAATATCAGTAGCATTTCTTCCCAACTCCTCAGGCATCCTCTCACTTTTCAAGACTGTGTGAATAACTTACTTCACCAGTCAATTGGGAACAAACTGTTAATCAAATTACAGAAAGCAAGAGTCACTAGATGTCAGAAGGGTGCTTTAGCACAACAGCGTGTGTTTCCTCACCTGCAAAAAGTCACCAGGATTAGAATTTCCAATCCTGAATTCAACCCGCCTACAAGTATAGTAGTAAGTGAAGTTCGTCACCCAGGACACTTCGTCAATTTTCCATCATCATTACACACCTTCAGATGCCAAACAGAAAATGGAGTGAGATCAAGAGTAGATGTCGTCGCAGGGACGATATATTGCCATAAGATCAGCTGATCATCGGGTGGATGGGATAAAAGACATTTTCAAAGACTAAAGAGCTTAGGGCTCAAATCTTGGTCACATGAAGGCAACCACGATCACGTTAGTTTGAGGAAATGTCAGACACTTAGCGTGTTCAGATGCATTCTGGGGTAATACCTTACTTGGTTAGGTTTAGGCATGAGGAATGATGATTGTTTAGGGTTAGGGTAAGAATAGCAGGATTAGCCTGTCAGAGGAAGAGTAAGGAAACATCATGCAATCTGAACTGATGGTTCAGTGAAAGCTTTAGTCCCCAAAGCAACAGAACAATGGAAAGACAAGTTTCATTCAAGGAATCAGAAACAAGATGAGAGTACCGAGTCATTCATCAGTGACATGCAAAGCTGAAAGTTGCCAGATTTGAAATGACGAGCTTATCTGTGACCAGGTTGTGTGCGGCGTTACCAGTGAAAAAATCTGTTGAGAGATCTTGAGGTAATGGTTGCCGAAGACATGTCAATCTGTTAAAGTATTGAAATGACAAACAGCATTAGCAAGACGCTAGCCACACAAGTCACCAGTGTTGATGCAATAAGGCCAATTTCAAACAAAAAGCACCAATCAAAACCCCGATCATTCTCTGAGATTGTCACAAAGTGCAATAAATGTCATGCAGCTAAATGGTGAAGTGTCCAATCTTCAGACAACAATACTGTAATTGCGAAAACCTAAACTGTTACAGAAAGTGCTGCAAGTCTAAAACCACAGAGCCAAGAAATTCAAACAAAGACTTTCAGACATCAGAGTGCACACCAAGCTCCAGTCAGCTCCAGCAGCATCGCTGATTCAGTGTGACTTGGTCAATGACACTTCAGCAGGGTAAATATTCACTAACAGGGTGGAGACAGCTGATTAATCAGCTGACCCTAGAAGGCACCATGAAATTTAGCATCACAAGCCCCATGCACATTCAAGATGGGGTGGATGGTCTAAAACTACAACTTAACAGCATGTTGCTGAAATGGTTTGTGGAACGTCAATCCCTTTTTCAAATGAATGAAAATTAAATCCAGTAGTTGCATGATTAGTTATAAACCAAGCCAAGGGAGTCACTGTAGCATCCTATTCATTATTGGTAAAGGAGAGCTGGTAAAGATAAGTGAATGACATAATGCTGATTTCCACAACAACAACGACATAATAATAATAATAATAATTGAGCAGGCACTGTTATGTGACATCGGCACAGTCTCATCTGTACTCATGCTCTGTGCACTGTGTTTGAAATTACAGCGATTACCAAGATGGCAAGTTTCTTCCCTCTGTGTTTTTCTGTGCTCTCCTAACTACAACACAAATAATTGACACGAAAATCTCTAAATACATATACAGTTTTTACCTAAATTTAAAGTGAGCGATTACTCAGCTGCAAAAACTGATTCAGTAAAGTTTTAAAATAATGCCCCCAAAGTTTGTTTTTCTTTCTGCATGACGCCCGTACTGAGCACCTCAATCTGACATTAAACCATTATGATTATATTTGTAAATTATAAAGAGCATAAAAAACTGAAAGTGGGTGACGATGAAATATCACTGGTTACCATATCGTACAAACTACAGTATAATGTGTGTTATAGTAGATGCTGACTTCTTTAAGCCTTCTTTATATTACCATCAAAGAGAGACTAAATTCATTTTCAGAAATAAACTGATGGGTTTACCTCACGTTTCTTCACAACACAGTCTACACACACTAGAAATGGACATTTCATAAGAATTTACCAAGCAAAAAGTTTTTGTTCATATCACACAATCTTCATGAGCAGAAGGAGTTTGCTTAAATATCATAGAGTTGTCGAGGTTAAAATGACCATAATTCTTCCTTTTTTTGAGTACTTTCATGACTTCTCTCTCTCTGTGTGCTTCAATGTCAGTTCAGTTATTCGTGAATTGTTTGGCTGCCAGTTCGGACTAGAGAATCATCTTTTTAAATGATCAACCTAAAAGTCAATTTTCACTTATGTTACTCTTTACATTACATCAGTGAATGCATTAAATTTTGTCCTAAGCAACGTACAAACACACCTAAAACATTTCTCCACCAACGCATACCACAATCCCATGCATTTCCATGTAAGACACATTCAGAAAAATGCAATGTCGGGTTGCACATTTTAATTGCTTTTCAATCTACGATTAATCATACACATCTACAAATGGAAATATGTAGGCTCATTACACATCACAGACACTGAATTGCTACAAAAATATCATCTAGAAATATCAGAACATACATTTTAAAACAGAGAAGAGCTTGTACATATTAAAAGAAACTAATTGTTGCCAAGCTGAGTGGTGCAGAAAGGTCTCCGGTTCCCATCCATCATATTTTATGAAAATAGCAGGTGCTGCAGTGGCAGTCTGTGTGGTTTCTCACCTTTATGCCAGCCACCTCTGTCTGCAAGAGAAACAGAAGCCTTTATTGGATAGGGACAGCTGAAGGAGAAGCAGGGGAGAGAGAGGGAATGTCATGCATCAAAGGGCCCAGCCTGGAATGGCCACTGCAGAAAGGACTCAGTCTTTTGCACAGTGTGCATGTGTCCTACCAGGTGAACTGACAGTGCGCCTCAATAATACTGAAACCAAAATGAACTGCAAGCAAAATATTGGTAAAAATAACAAAAACAATCAGATCCTTCACTTCAGTAAAAGTACCATTACCATAATGTGAAAGTACAGAAGTATTATCAGTTTAGTGTATAGAAGATGGAGTGCTGGACTTGCTGTATGCTAACATTAAGGATGCACACAGCTCTTTTCCCTCCTCTCCCCTGGGTAGGACAGAACCTGGTGCAGCTCAACCCCAGCTATGTGCCTCTGGCTGTTTCCAGGTGAGAGACTGTGTGCTGCACAGAGAGGACAGTGATGGGTTTGCAGTGTGCATCACAGACTACATCAACTTTGTGTGGACAGCACTGTCCCAGCAAAGACTGTCCATTCTTATTCAGATAACACCCCGCGTTACACTTGAACACAAAGAAGAGGACTCTTAGATCAGAACAACATGAGAGATGTCTGGAGGGGCATGAAGACCATCACTGCCTCAGACCCACTGGCAGCAGAAGAGCTGAAGGCAGCTTGCATGAGGCCAGTGAACTTAATCTGCTCTTCAATTGTTCAGAGACGATGGCCACTACTCATCCCCCCTTGACTCATCTGTTGTCTGCCTCCAACCACTACCTACTCCACTGCCCTCATCCTCCTGCAAGAGTCCCACTCACTCCTCCTCAGATTCCCAGATTAACTCCCCTCTCTAACCTGATATCTCCACCCCCCACCCGTAACTACCTCTATAATGTGCTTCACAGCTGACCATTTGAGACAGTCACTTTGCTTTGGAAGCACCTCATTCCTCTGCCAAATACACTGCATCCCAGTGACCCCAGGTACTACAGACCAGCTTTAACCTCCCACATCATGAAGACCCGCTGCAAGGGTCAAGTTTTTTGACTTCCCCAGTGCTTTCAACACTTCCACTGTACAGTGGGTAACGTTGTCACATGATGTGGGCAGAACCATCCTCAGTTCAGCTCACCGTATATCAACTCACCTCACTCATCTGAGAATGACAGGATCTTTTTTTCCCCATTTTATCCTTCAAGGTTAGCAGTAGTAGTGACAGATGGGACACACTGTGAGGAAGAAGGGGCTAGATTTAACTGACAGGTATTTTGTGTATTCCTGTACCTCATAGCTGTGCTTAGCCACACAGCATGTTGCCTCTGAGGTGATGTTCTTTGGGATCGTCATTGTCTTCATGGCCTTGAGAGGAGTGGGGTACGCTCTAGAGAAGCAGCAGCCCATGCACTGATAAATCGGACGGTCCCTCGAGAAGACACTGTTCTTTCTCAGCGTGCACTCCTCGCAACCCACTGCAGAAAGATGATACAGCCTTTACAACCAGAATCAAAACCTATTGATCAGGGACAGCTTGAGATACAGTGCCAGTAACATTTGAAAGCTGAGATTTAAGAAGCAGCATTCAAGCTTTTTGGACAGAGATAAACACAAGCAGATGGTACTAATTTACTAAAGGAAATCCTTTGTGTACTCACATTACATTAACTTTTCATGAATTCATTTAAACAGTTAATAAATTGTGTTAAGAGTTTAGATTTGGGAGTAGTTCTTGGTTTTATAAACAAATCTTACTGTTTGATAAGTCAATGTTGGGGTAAGAATTGGCTACGTATAGAAGGAAAGACAACAGAAGAAGAGACAGTCCAGCTGATTTCATTGAGCTCATCGTGGTTGCAGCAGTTACCTGATCAAACAGAGACAAATGAAGACGGTCAATCAAAAATCTGCTGAATCAAAGCACAAGTAAGTCAAAGACAGAGACAGAGCATTACCATGTTGAGAGGAAATTCCCCCTTCATCGTACCTCTGTGCAGGACAGGTTTGTATTGAGGAATTCAGCTTCTCTCCGGGTCATTTTATACCCGCATCCCTCAGTCTGTGACGACTTCCTGGATTAAGTGAAACCTACCAACCTTATCAATGATCTCACTGATTGACTGGCCCCGTTGCAACCTTTCTCATAATCCCTTTAAAGCACAAAATGATAAAGACAAACGGTGGAAAGTCAAAACATACTTCTATCATCCTTTTATCATGGATTATGCATTTAATCCCTGGGTTTTTGTTACTTAGTAACTGGGGGTTGTTATCTTTTGTCATGTCACAGCAATGGAAGGGTCAATAGCTTGGGCTTCTTGGGCATTATGGTTTACAGCAGAAAGACCTTTTGCAGGCTCTGAGTGGCCTGAAAGTGTTTTTGAATAATGGAGAGTATGATGAAGTATCACTTTTTAAAGCAGTGTCCTCACTGTTGGAGTCACAGACTTATTGAGACAAATGTTGCATTCACTTGTCTCTTCAGTCTTCCAAAGAATAGCATACATTTATAATCTAATTAAATGTGTGTAAATAATGCTACTGGAGACAGTCATGAAGGTCCTGACCTTTCAGTGTGCTGAGTGGCTGCTTCTTGACACAGTAATACAATAATCAAATTGATACAGTAATCAAATAAAAGAGTTGAGGACTTCCTTGAGTTTCCCAATTTCTCAGTTTAATAGAAAATGATCCCACATTAAAACCTTTCAATCAGTCTAGAGCTGAAACGATTTGCTGATAGGCACATATAAATTAGCATTTGAAGATGTCACCTTTGGCTCTGGAAAGTTGTGATGACAACTATCTCTCAATTTTTTAATATTTCACAGACGAAACAATCAACTGGAAAAAGAAATCTATCTGCAAACGAATCATAATGACATCATAATGCAGTTTAATGCTGGTTACTGTACATATATTAATGCAATTACAGTCATGCAATGCATATTGGTGCTCTGCATGAGAGCATCATCATACATATAAATAATGCATATAAAACAGTACAGAAATAATTTTTTGAAGGTACTTGTTTTAATCTATCTATCTATCTATCTATCTATCTATCTATCTATCTATCTATCTATCTATCTATCTATCTATCTATCTATCTATCTATCTATCTATCTATCTATCTATCTATCTATCTTATTGTTATCATTATATATTATTACACACACACATCCATGGTTCCTTCAAACTGGAGGAACTGATGGATGAAAAACGTTCTGAACAAATGGAAAGATATCTGATAGTTGTTAAGGAGCATCCATCTGTCCACCTCCAACATCCGAAATGTCAAGGATGAATATGAATTTATTTCCTATTTCATCTGTCTGTTTACTTAAGGACTCATGTCCTGTGTCCTTGGTTGTGCTGGTGATAAATCCTTGGCCTCGGACTCATAAATCAAAGTGTGGAAAATGAGATGTTCAAATCACAGACGGGTTTTTTGGGCTTGTGTCACAGCATTTGTATCATTCCTCCCAAAACTGTAACACTGCCATGTTGTAAATCTTGTCGTAAAAGGTACAAGTTGTGATTCCTGCTGATAAGACTGACATCAAATGACTGCTGCATTGTGTGCTGTTGTTTTGATTATATGTAATTTTAGTGACATCAAACAAAACATTTTTTCTGTATTTTTAAGCATAAAAACATATTCTCAAACATCACCTGATAAAAATGAGAAACACCTCATCTCTGAAGATCTCACAGCTTTTTAATCATATCATGCTTATTTGTCTGGGACTCTTATGTAACATCAGACTTGGTTCTTTGCAGCAGTGTCTTAAATGACTGCTTGAAATCAGGATGGAGTAATAAGTGAGTTACTGTATCTAAGCCAGGAGGGTATGTTTAAGATACTAGAAATTAGATATTATGAGATATTTAAGATAACTGTTGTGCATTTAAAGCCACACAGCTGTTCACAGACAAACAAAGCCAACTGAGGGATTAGTTTGAGGACATGCAGCTCCCCCCTCTTTGTATTTGAATTCTCTTATCGACCTGAAAGCAACCTTTCTTGTGTGCTGCAGCACAACCAAGATGCTCACACTCTCTTTGTATGGCACTGATCTGGCAGGATGAGGATGAGAACCACAGCTGTATGGAAAGCCCCAGAATAAACGATGGTCATGCTCAATGAAACCCCAGTCAGATATATTCTCAGGCATCAACACTATGACTGCTGCTGCTGAGGAGAGAGCGCAGGAGACGTAGTAAGGTTAGCAGGTCATGTCTATTCTCAGGCATGCTCTGCACAGCTCAAAGCCAACCGTCAACAGGTCAGTGACAACAGACAACAAACAAGGTAATTAGCTGATATCTGCACTTTTCTTTGCTATGGAGCTAATGAAGCTAATGATAATATGACAGCAATACTGAGGGCTGACTAATAATCATTAAATGAAAGAATGTTAAACACCTGAGAGTCCCAGAAGGCTGATATAGCCTTCTGGGACTCTAACCAGATGATGCCATGCATGCATAGCCTTTGCAAATTTTAACATGTTACACTCTGGAGCAGTGCAGAAATTCTGTAGCTCACCTGTTCAGGATTCAACCATCATTTCTTCTTTCTATTATTATAAAATATTTCAGTTTTTCCTCAAAAGCAAAGCATCATATTGATGGGATATAATCTAAGTAATTCCATAGCATGCAGACATACATATCTACTATATCATTTCATATATTTCATTATCATATTATGCTGGACTAAATTATACTATATAATGTTCTAATAGTATGTATGTACTTAGTCTGTCCTTTTGCTGCTTTAACACCCACAGTTCCCCTCTGGAGGATCAAAAAGAATTATCTTATTTCATACGCTCTCATCCTATTGTATCATAGACATCAGTACAAGAATAGCAAAAAGGACCACAAAAGACTGAAAGTTGATGAAAAGAGGTTTTCCATTGCTTTGGTTGATGAGTTCACAGAGACAATCTCTCCACATGGTGGCATGAGAGATCCATAATATAGGAACAATTATGGCCCTTATCTCAGTCAAGAGTTTGTGGTGGAGCTGCAAAGTAGAGGCTCTGACAGCCATCAGATTGTATCATACTGTAGATCTATCACTGGAAACAAGGCAGATGCTGTCAGAGACAGACAAGCATGCTTTCATAAGCATAATGCATATTGAAGATGGTCATGTTAATGGCATAAAAATCAACAAAAACAGAATACTAAATGTTCTCTGTGGAATACTATATTTAGTCTGTGTAATCATTATCTACTCAAATAAGGTTTTTGGCCTCTTGGAACAAAGACCGGTGCTGCTGTCATTGCATTCATCTTAGATACTCAATTTTCATTTTAGAATCAAAACCAACCATAAATTTCCCTTCTTCTGTTATTTCTATTTAAGGAGTTGTACCTCTATATGTGTAATGCTGCCTTCAGAAACTGGATCTTCATTTGACTTTTTATGGCAAAGTAAGGGTTCTTTTATAGTTCCAGCACAAACTCTGCAGACAGCGTTTTGGCTGATATACCTGAAAACTTACAGACGACTTTTTCTGCAGTCTTGGCGCCTGCTGCCTATTAGTTTTACAGCTGAATGCAAAACGTACCAAATCAATTGTTTTGTACAAGAAGATCTGCCTGAGCTATGCTAAAGGTGAGGAGGAATCTTCAGAGGCATGAGAAATAAACATATTATGCTCCCATAAATTAAAAATAGACATTACGATCTACAGTTGCCGTTGTTCTTTTTTGTCTTGTGTTGCATTTCTTTGTGAAACAACTTGCAGCACACCTTAGATTCTGTCTATTCATCAAGCCGTATCACTGATTGAGAAAATGTGGCAGGAAATCATTCTGTAGATCTACTCCTGAACAGCTGTGTAAGTTATTCCTCCAAATCTTCCGCCGGTCAACATCCAGCTGTTAACGCCTCATACCTGTGGGGGTTGTTGGAGTCACTTACCTGCTAAAGTTTTATTATTTCAGCCATGAGCAAAACATTAAGCCCATAATTCACCCCAATGGTGATGAAGATAGCAGATAATCCAAATCCCAAATTCATACCCTGCATTGTATTGTGCCTGTGAAGTATTTGTATTACAAAAAGTAATTTACAAGTGATAATTACTGATAGAAAACTCATGTATTAGCCTTGGACTGTCCAAAACTATAACTTAAGATACCAACAAGTTGGATCTGACACAAATAACATTTTCTTTTTATTCTGATCAATTTGTAATGCATGCATGATGACAAAATACTACTTTTCTGACCAATCATAACGATGCAGAACTTTACTTTCACAAAAGCAGTAAAACCTGTTATGTAATTTTGAATTACATAACTGAAGAACCAACTGTTGCCCCTCACCTTGTATCTGCAGTATCAAAGAAATAACCCCACTGTGGTCTATGCACATACACACTCTCTGACATTTTCTTTTGTTCATGTGGAAGGTGAGTGTTAAATCTATGAGAAGAGTGACACAGTGTGGTGGAAAGTGGGATCTGCCTCACTGCTTCCAGTCAAGTACTCATTCAATACTGTAGCCTAGTATTGGGAGTACACACTACAAGTGTTGGACTGGTAAGGTCCCACCTACAGTTATGTAGTTTTAGATTGAAATATGTGGTGACTGGTATTTCAATTGCCTTATAATACTGGCCATATTGCAGATATGTTTTATTATTATAATTATTATTGGTATTTGGGCTAAATTATTAATGATAGGCTAATTGATTTCATTGTTATAATTGCTTGTTTTATTTCAATATTGTCTTTTGTATAAAAGATTATATGTGTTTTTTATTGTCAACGTTTTGTTTCTGTAACGACACGTTTAATTGTTCTGTTAAGTACCACTTTTATCCGTGAAATAAACGGTAGTGTTGTCGTGAAATCGTAGTAGTTCTGATGGATGCTGTGAATGACCTGCTGCTCTTCTGTAAAATGCATACAAGGCAAGCCCGTGCAGGGCTGTCCAAGAAACCCCATCGACGAGACAAAACTCGAGGCGTGAACGTGGCAGCCATTTTACATCATCAAGAGTGAATGACTGAAGCCGGATCAGTGCCGGGAGTTTTACACTTTTTCTGTCTTTTAAATATCACATTTATCTTCCTAAATAATCAACACCATACACGTTGGTGATCCAGCGGCAGGTAGGGCGAATGCTATTAATTGGTCACGTGATTGTTGCTTAATTGATTGCTAAAAAGTCTGAATCGTGTGGTGCTGTTTCAAACAATGTGGAAACTGGTGGTGGTTGGGAGCGAGTTGTCCAGACCGGCTTTTTGAAAATGGACTCTTCCTATATGGCGGCACGTTGACAAACCACGCATCTAGCAGGCTAAACCTCTAGCTTTCAAGGCCTCGTTGAATCTAATTGCATTTTAAAGCCATAGTTTGGCAACCGGTGAAGTCCGTACCGACAATTGACGTTGTAACAATGGCCTCACTTAAATTCCGTTCGAATTAGCATGCTAGCTTAAGCTAGCCTATTTTGACAGATCATGGAATTGACATGCTCATTGTCATCGTATGCTAAGAGCAGCTAGCTGGCAAAAGCCACTTATCTTGGCAAGAATTTTCGATCCTGCGTTACTAGTATGCTAACTGACATGCTTCCTGCCCAATAAAATATTAAACGCAGATGCATTCGTAGAAAGTGCACACTTGCGCGTCATGTTATTGTCCTGATGAAGGTCTCTAGTTAGCTCGATTGCTGTAACGTTAACATTAGCTGTGCAAACTAGCCCGCTAGCTAGCTAGCCTCAACGTGTGCGAGTCTGTCCCTCCCCGCTAATTCTAACGTTATCATTAACGTGAACCTCGGTTAAAAATTTAACCTATTCCCAAAGATTTGTCAATGCTAACGTCCAGATTCGAAATTCAATGTTGTTGTGCACGAGGGGTTTACAGTTACTTTTAACGTTGCAGAAATGTTTTTAACAGAGTAAGCACGTGCTTACTGATATGAAATCGATTAGTAGACACTACAAGGGAATGGCTGCAGGACGTATTTAGGGCAACGGCTGCGAAGTTACCGTTAGGCCAAAGCAGAAGATTTCCGTCCACGTTTTGCTCAGTTCAGCGTTGCCGGATTCAGGGAGAGCAGATAGATTGCTGCTTTGCACAAGTTCATGCCTCAGTTTGTGTCGACACAAACGCATGGGAAGTAATGGTTAGCTTGGTAGTTAACGTGATAATGAGAGTATTTACTTTAGTGTCACAATATATGCTGTCAAAGTGTCAAGAGACTAAATGCTAAAGGGTGCATACTTGGGTCAGCCACCGGAAACCAGGGCTCACTCTCTGATGGAACACGTGTATCAGCTATCTAGCCTGTGCTGAAGTCAGCAGTGAGAAGGTAAGCTAACATGTAATTTAGAGACCAAAGCAGACCAGGCTTCTGCACCAGCAGCGACCAAGAGGGCTGTGATACAGGCGTTAGCAAGTGAACTTGGCCCCATTTGCACAAACTTCTTAGCCCAGAACAAACCAGAATGGAAAATATTGCCACATGGACACAAACCCTGTTGTTTTCACTGTTTTTACAAGATGTCATTGAAATGATTTCTGTGGGGAATTTGGTGTGTGCATTGTCTGTCTTCAGCGCAATGTTGAAACATCTGTCAACTGCCTATACACAGGTTTCTGGGCTTCTACCTCATGCAAGCTGAGAGCTGCAAGTGTCAACTCGGGATAGTTTAAAGTCTCCAGACTGTGAAGGACCACATAACTATGATAACTTGTTTTGAGCATGGCAAATAGCCCTGTTTATTGATAATTTATGTGTAATTTCAAAGTCACACTTTTTCCAAGTTCATAAATGGCCTCACTATTTTTTGTCTTCTTTTTTTTTCTAATGATTTTCTTGACAAGTCTGAGACTTTGCACTCTCCTGAACACATCCCAAGTCTTGCCCTTGACCCAGGATTAATTTGGCTCATTGCATTTACACAGATTTCTGGAGACATGGCCACAGAACATATTAATGGAAATGGTCCAGAAGAACCAATGGACACCTCTGCTGCAGTTACCCATTCTGAGCACTTCCAGACTTTATTAGAAGCTGGTTTACCACAGAAAGTTGCTGAAAAACTAGATGAAATTTACATAGCAGGTAAGGCACAATGAATATACTTGCATATTCAAATATGCAGTTTTCTATGTTTAACAATTTGTTGCATGTACTGTCATTTTATCACCTTTATGAATGGGGGAATTGGGATCCTGAAGCAACTTTTTGTGGTTTCCTACCAAAATGGGTACTGCAGTGCTACAAAATATTTAATTACACATTACTAGTGTGAAAATGTGTAAATGATTGCAGCATTTGCATTCCCAACATGGTTGCATGATCACTGGTGTCAGGGCGAATGAATAGTCCTCTCCCTGGGAGTGTCTTGGTGAGCCTGTCCAGTCTCTCCATTCATTTCTATGAAGTTTTTGCATCCCATAAAATTATTGTGGAGGGATGAATAGGTGTAAGTATGATGTCAGCTACAGCTCAAGTGTCTGTTGCTTTGGTCAGATCTCTACAAGTTAGTTTGCGGTGAGCTGCAGTGACAAAGTTTGGGGGTCATTTTAGGACTTGTTTAGTCGGTCAGATCTAGAAAAGTACTGGTCTGGCTTTTTCAGCCAGATGGGACTGAGGCAGAAAGAAACAATGGCAGCAGCTGTCTGGTGTGTGGCTGCCTGGGACAGGTGATGGCCCCCTCCATAGAGGAGAATGCAGACCGGCTCATTAGAAACTCCCAGCCACAGTATAGAGGGGCACTGGCATATCGAGTTGCACTGTCACATCTGTTGTGATTAGTTCTGCAAAAACGTGCTGGTTGGAGAGTAAAGTGCAGCCTGACTACTGAATACAGCTCCATTAAATTGGACTGCTCCCGCCCTTTACTCCTAATTGTAGTTAGTAATCATAATTTCTTCATTTTACAATTTAAAAGATGTTTATGCAGAATGACTTGCATGTATTTGCTTTTCTTAAGTTGTTTCTGTTGACCTTTAATTTCTGTGTTTGAATGACAAGGTAGTCAGGAAAACTTTGTCTGTCTTTGTTGTTAGTAGCTCATCATTTCTCTCTTTGTTGTCCCCCCCCATCCCCAGGTTTGGTGTCACACAGTGACTTAGATGATCGAGCAATTGAGGCTCTGAAAGAGTTCAACGAGGAAGGTGCTCTGCAAGTCCTTTTGCAATTTAAGGACAGTGACCTCTCACATGTTCAGGTATGTGTGTGGTATTGTATTGTTTAGATGAAACATGGAACTTGGATTTCTGATGCCTTCATACAAAGTGGATGATTGTCCTCTGCAAAGTGTAATGTATAATGGCATTATGTATTTGGATTGTGGTGGCGCAATAGCTTTTAGCTATCATTGATCTTACCTGCAAGACAGACTCAATCTTGTGTAACAACTTTTTTTTCCAGAACCAGGAATCAGAAGTTGTCTTAATTATGTTGACATGTTTTTAATTATTGTTTGATGGTACTTACATTTTTTTTCTTTCAGAACAAAAGTGCCTTTCTTTGTGGCGTGATGAAGACGTACAGACAGAGAGAGAAACAAGGGACCAAAGTGTCAGACACCAATAAAGGACCAGATGAAGCCAAAATCAAAGTGAGAACTAATCTCATGTTTAAAATAAAATTGCGATGTATCTGATTTAATGCTGAGGACAATGTGTGAACACTGACGTAGTGCTTTTGAGTGTCTGTATTTAGGATGCTGTTTGACAAGAAGACACATGTGAATAAGAGATGTCCTTTGTTTACATGCTTTTAATAAAAGAAGCTTCTTTTGATTTATTTAATTCATGGCTGCTAAACAGTATCCTTATTTTTTTTCCATGTTTTCTTATAATTAGGCTTTGCTGGAGAGGACTGGCTACACACTTGATGTGACAACAGGCCAGAGGAAGTATGGAGGTCCCCCACCAGAGTCTGCCCACTCAGGGGCACAGCCAACCATCGGTACAGAGGTATAAAACTTCAATTCGTATGACTCATTAAGCACACTAATGCAAGAATAATGTGCCTGAGTTTACCTACTGTTGAGTTTGCAAGTTTTGAGTCCAGTGCATCTAGGTTTCATATGGTGTCCAAATGATGAAACTTTTACTATCCTCTGTAGTAACCATGGTTACACTGATAGTTTACCGCTAAGAGCTGACTGGATACTTTTCTACCTAAATGTCACCAAACCTGTGTCTTTATCTTGCATGTCAAATGAAAGATTTGCTCTCTTACACCATATTTCCCTTTCCTCTCAACCTGGCAGATATTTGTAGGCAAAATTCCCAGAGACCTTTTTGAGGATGAGCTGGTTCCGCTGTTTGAGAAAGCTGGCCCCATCTGGGACTTGCGCCTGATGATGGATCCTCTCAGTGGCCTGAACAGAGGCTATGCCTTTGTCACTTTCTGCACTAAAGAAGCTGCACAGCAGGCTGTCAAATTGGTATGCCTATTCTACTGCAAGTATAATCAGAAAGAAAGGCTCCGATGGAAGTTTTAGTTAAAACGTAGACAGTAGGAATTAGGTAAGATGACATAGTAAGCTAATGTAGTATACAATGTCCTTTAGGATACGTTAAACATTGCTAATTGAGGAGACAGTAGTCTTAACAAGCTGCCATAAGCTCCATTGAGTTGATTCTGCTGTCTTTTTCTTCTTACTTACACTACCCTCTTTTTTTTTTTCTTTTTCTTTTTTTTTTTTTTTTTTTGCAGTGCAACAACAATGAAATTCGACCGGGTAAACACATCGGCGTATGCATCTCTGTGGCCAATAATAGACTGTTTGTTGGCTCCATCCCCAAGAGTAAAACAAAAGAGCAGATTGTTGAAGAATTTGCAAAAGTCACAGGTGTGTCAGCACCATCCTTTCATGTCTCATTCCATATGATATTTAGTCAACAGCTTCATTCCTGCATTTTAATATTATTTGGATTAGATTTTACTCTGCATTTTAAGATTTGTAATGAAAGAATCAGTGGGTGAAGCTTTGACAAAGCATTTCCTGTTTGTGTCCAAATGATGACCTCATGACTATGCTGGAGTGACTCTCGTTACAATGATGGTTTACCGCTAAGATCTGACTGGACACTAAATGTAATAGTAAAATGTAATTTTTGACACCAGACATATTTTTACTAAAGGTTAGGTGTCTTATGGACAAAAAATCAATGTAAAGTCTTAATTTGTCTTTACAGCTGCTACTACTAAAATGAAACCTTTTTAGTAATTTTTCTGTTTTTAAATCAATTTTCAAATTATCTGATTGAGGTTGTGGCTGTTTCTGAAGGCAGATTTGATGTCACTGGTTTGTTGGAGGTTGATTGATGTAGTGATTTCTGTTGAATAACTCCAGTTAACCACTTTGTTTTTTCTCCACTTCTCCTTCGTGTCCTGTCTCTACAGAGGGTCTAAATGATGTCATATTGTACCACCAGCCAGACGACAAGAAGAAGAATCGGGGCTTCTGCTTTCTGGAGTATGAAGACCACAAGACAGCAGCTCAAGCCCGTCGCCGGCTGATGAGCGGCAAGGTGAAGGTGTGGGGAAATGTGGTCACTGTGGAGTGGGCTGATCCCATCGAGGACCCAGACCCCGAGGTTATGGCCAAGGTAAGGCACAAGGCCAGAGGTGTATGTGTGACCAAAATAGGTTTTCATTGTGGCACTCTCCTGCAGTTGTATTTGTTCTCCTTTCTGCAAAAACCCTGAACCTCGTGTTTCCATAACCAGGTCAAGGTGCTGTTTGTGAGGAACTTAGCTAGCACTGTCACAGAGGAGATACTTGAAAAGGCCTTCAGTCAGTTTGGCAAGCTGGAGCGGGTGAAGAAACTGAAAGACTATGCCTTCATCCACTTTGAGGAAAGAGATGGTGCTGTGAAGGTACGGACAAAAAAAATGTCACCACACGGACAGACAAGATACTTATCATGAACTTCAATTTAAATTTGTCATACTTGCTGTGAAAACTGAGTTTAACAATCCTGATCAATTTCTCAGGCTTTGGCTGATCTCAATGGGAAAGACCTGGAGGGAGAGCACATTGAAATCGTCTTTGCCAAGCCCCCCGACCAGAAGAGGAAAGAGCGCAAAGCCCAGAGACAAGCCGCTAAAACACAAATGTAAGAGAATGATGAAACTCAAACTTTTAGCTATGCAGTTATCAAATGTCTATTTTAATATAAAGCACGATTCCATGTTAATGTTGAGTGTGTATCCTCTTTCAGGTATGATGAATACTATTATTACGGGCCTCCCCACATGCCACCACCCACGAGAGGCAGAGGCCGAGGCGGCCGGGGAGGTTATTCTTACCCTCCTGACTATTACGGCTACGAAGACTATTATGATTACTATGGATATGATTACCACAACTATCGGGGTGGCTACGAGGACCCGTACTTTGGCTACGATGACTTCCAGGGGTCTGGGAGAGGACGAGGAGGGAGGGGAGGAGTCCGTGGCGGTGCCAGTCAGACCAGGGGCCGCGGTGCTGTCACACCGAGGGGCCGATTGGGCTTCTCCCAACGAGGAGGCCCTGGAACAAGCAGAGGTAAATTAAAACTTTGTCTGATATTAAGTTTTAAATTGGGCAGAATCTAAATAGTCACACTGTGGTGACTAATGAAGCCTAATTTTTATGTTCAACGTCATTACTGCTCCCTCTTTATGAAGGATCTTTCTATGTGGCTCAGTTTATTTTAAGTTGGTGCATTTTTTTTAGAAGTCTGGAATATCACAGAAAAAAACGACTACTTGGCTCTGTCTTGGTCTTAGCATATGTTGTGGGCCTGTTATCAAAGCACACCGCTCAGAGGAATGACTTGAATGTAAGAGGTACAGTAGATAAGCAAATGAAAGCAGCTGTAGTTAGTGGTGGTGAAAGCTGAGGATGTGATTGTCTTGAAATGGTGTTGGGAATAATTATAAGGCTGCACTTATAAAAGCAAATGGCACCTGCTTATTGGCGACATAACAAACCGCTGACAGGTGTCATCTTTCAGAGCAGCCAGCTTGTTTACCAGCAGACAAAGGTCAGTCACAACATACTGTTTTTAAGGAGGCCAGCTTAGTCCCACCATACGGGCAAAACAGTCTTAGGTCTAAATTTCAAAGGGTCTAATCAGCCTATTGCTGTGCGGATTGATGGGGAATGTGTGTAGTATTGGGGTCTGGGTTTTTTTCCCTCCAACATTTTGTACTAATTTTATCTCTCCTCATTGGTCCAGCAGGGAAACGGGGCCGAGGGCGGTCCTGACCTGTCACAGTGGATACTGACTTGATGTGTGGGGTTACACCGTAAGCTGCAATGGACGTTAAAGAAAAAAAGAGCACGACAAAAAGGTCCAATGATATTCCAGCCTTACAGAAGAAGCATCTCCCCTCCCCCTATTTTTTATTTTCATTTTTTTCTGAAACTGCCACCTTAAAAAGATGACCGGAGGATTCTGAATACTCGCCACAGCCTCTTTGCCCTGAGCCCTTGTACCCAGCCCTGATATGCAGGGCTCTATGTATTGCCCTTACAATCTACCCCTTCCCTGTCCCTGAACATGCCATTTTTTAAATAATTATTGAAGAATTTGCACTTTTTAAGTTCTTAGGTTTGAAGTGGCTCAAAGGAGCTTGATGCTATTGTATATTTTTGTGCTAATCGCAATTTTTATTGTCGGAATATCCATGTTAATCTTAATCGTTTGATCTGGATGTTTGACAGAGAACATTTGCAGGTTTTTAGGGTGTACCCACCTGGCATGGATAAGTCAGGCATTCCAGGAAAGTGGTTCTTTTCAGAACTTGTCTTTAAAGGGTTGGTTGACTACCTCAGTACAGAGGACTAAACTACCCGGCCTGTACTGTAAATAGGGAAACTATATTGATGAAAGCAGGGCTTGTTTTCATACAAAATATGCACAAGAGCTGCAGTACAAAAACGATGTACTTAATGTAATATAGTCATTTCAGCTGCAGCTCTGACACTGCAAACAGTCAAACTGGGCATGCAAAACAATCTCATATGATGAGTCTGAACAAGCCCTGCTTTTATCCTATTTTGAACTGAATTAGCCGCCTTGCTTCTTCAGAGTATGTAGTTACTGGTTGTATAGTTTTTCGGATAAAATGTTACTTTTGTAAAGGCTTCAACATCACAGGCATCCAACTGCCTTTGATTAAAAAAAAAATGAAAAACATAAATAAAGCCCTGCAGTGTCCCTTTTTGTGCCACTGTATTATTCCAGTGGGTTTGTTTTTTTTATAATGATCCAGTACATTTTCAAACCACATCAGAATAATGTAAAATGACGTAATCCAACCCTACATCAAACAAAATCATGTTAATCTTGAATGATCCCTTCCCAGCTCCCACAGACAGCAACTATGTAAAGAGATCTTTCGAGTTAATCTTGATGGATGACTGAATTGCCATATTGCCCAGCCAGTGAGCATGTGTGCCTAATGTTAGCTGCCATGATTTGGTGAGGGATCATAGTCACATAGTGGTAGAAGGGATACTGCAGTGAATGATTTCTATTTCCGGGTCTAGCAAAAAGGAAACTGCTCTTCAATCCCAGTTTTCTATACAGTTAACTCCCTCAATAAAATCATAACAACCACCTTTTGAAAAAAAGATGTTAGCAGTTTTAAACTATTGTTGGTGGCCAACAACGTTTTTTGCATTCCTGCAAATAAATTGTTTTATACTGTAAAATGGAGGTGAGTGTAACTTATTTTTGTAATAAAGTTTTTGATTTCTATCTGTGTCTTACTCCTTGGATAAAATCTTAATGAGATGCAACTCGGCTGGTGTTTGAGTCCATTTGGCAACAGGTCTGTGCTTGAAACTACTACTTTTCTATTTGTGGATGTCACCTTAAAACCTCTCTTTGTCTGATGGAGAAATTTACAATGTTCAGCGCTTTGAGGAACAAGCTGTGGTACAAGTATGTACAAGTAGGTGGAAGAAATGACAGGTAAATGCTTACCAAAGGATGTTGCTTAGAAATTTTGACAAAGCAATATGATATAAAGTATATCAGGTTGTAGCATACTCCAGTTTGCAGTTTATTATGTATATCATTAACAATTACCAGTGAGCCACAATGCACAATACCGGGGCTTTAAAACTATTACACCCGTGCTTTTGTCCAGTTAGGACAGTTAAAATTGTGTATTCAGAGGACACGAATTTAAGTGAATCAAGATCCCAGTTCAGCTGGAGTCAGGAAGTGTTGTTGGTCAACAGGATAGGCTGCACTATCAAATGTATGAATCCATTCATGGAGTAGAGAGCAACGTGGGCCTGCGTGGACTTTGATTTCCTTCACTGTTAAAGCTGGGCCACCGTACACTACCAAACAGACGATGGCTTTAACGTTTGTCTTTGAACAGGTCTATAGTGACATTTAAGGCTTAAGTAATTAGAATACACTCTGCCTCTGTGGCGGTAGCTGGCCGCCCGCTGCTCGGACGGTCCTGCTCCGTTGTGACTCATCACTTCTGGTTCAGGCTGCGGTCGCTACCTCAGCGGAACTCATTAACTGGCGGTCAAGCTAACACTAATGTTCTGTCCATGTTAGCTAGCCAAAAAACGTAAAACCGATTTTCAGGTTCTGTTTGTGGTTTTCCTGGGTAAATTTATTGTGGTGTGTCCATAACTATAAAGTGATATTAACGCCTATGAACTACTGTTAACACTAGTGCACTTTGAAGCCGTTATTTAGGAGAATAGTGATGGCGGAGGGGCGCCACTCCCACCTCGCTGTCTCTTAAACCGGGACACCTCGTGTAATTTATTATTTATTTGAGGGAGCATGTAGCTGATAAAGCTACTTGTTTCACTGTCAACTACTAGCCGGCGTGTTCATGTTACGAGCCGCTACTGTGAGCACAGCGGAGGTGACATCACGCGTCTTCTGCGCTGACAACCGGACAGCAACCGTCGCCCCTCAGCGGGCACCACTGACAGCTGGAGCACCGCGGCCATTAGCCGCACACTGTCAGAGTTTTGGGCCAGTCTATCCACAGATGATGCTGCGTAATTACCTCTAATCCTGCGGCGGTTTACAGCTGTGTACGGCACCTCGCCTCTCCTGCTCTGATCCTGCAAACAAGGCAGCCTGCGTGTTTATTTTGCACATTTCATGACGGTGTCGCTGCCGGACTACAGTGAAATAATGGCTCACAACATCCACGGTTCACTTACAGTAAGTGCTGGAGTGGATACGTAGAAATCACTGCAACCTGCTTGGTGTGTGAAGCAGAGAAGCAGCATAACATTACCCGATTTTGAGTTGACGCTGTTATGTCTCGCTGCCTCACGCCCTTGTTTATTTTAGGACAGTCGTTCGGTGGTGTCTTCTTTATTTTGCAGTAATATGAAATAGGCTACAAGCGAACAGGCTCCCGAAGCGCCGAAGATGGGATGCATCAGGGCTTGTCTGCAGAAAATAAGACGCAGGATGAAGCTAGACCGGTTCAGAGAGCTGGGCCGACAGTATCCAGTCTTCTGCTTTCTGCTGCTGGTCCTGCTGATGTCCACTGTGCTTTTAAACAGGTGAGTACACAGTGCATCAGTGCTGCTTCATAAATGGCATCCCTGACACCCTCAGCGAGCCCCCTGACATGCGAAATGTGTTTGCTCAGCTAATAGCACTATGCGCCCTCTGTTTTGACAGATATATACACATTATAATGGTGTTTTGGTCTTTCCTGGCTGGGGTCGTCACTTTCTACTGCTCTTTGGGACCCGAGTCTCTGCTTCCCAACATCTTTGTCTCCATCAAACCAAGGACTAAGGTAGGTCAGAGCACAGGTAGTACTGAACAGTTGTCTGATCCTGAAACTTTCACAGTATTTGTGCCTTCATCACAACATTTGCCAACACCTTTGATGCGTCTTTTGATGCTTTTACGTAATATATCTCGTGATTTCTGCAGAAACAAAATCTTTACTGATGTGAGCATGTTAACACTCATGATATTATACTGATATCTAGTGTTTCCTACCTTTATGACAGAAATAGCATAAACTGAACGGAAATTATTGGCGCTGTGTTGTTTTTGGATGTATGAATTCATATTTAATTGACTGGACACAACATTCGCTGTGATGAAGGCACTTTTGCAGCTGTAGTGAATGATGGCTACAGCATGTTAACTTTGTCTTGCAGTCATACCAACAGGAGCTGTTTCCACTGGGCCACAGCTGTGCCGTTTGTGGAAAAATCAAATGCAAAAGGCACAGGTGAGATACCTGGTTATGTTGTGGTGCAGTCGTAGGAAGTGGCTGTATTGTGCCCTGATCATTTAAGTCAAACATTTTTGCTGACAGGGTTAACTCTTAATGCCCACAGACATAAGAGGGCAAGACGGAGACCTTTATATTCCCTGTGAATGTGTATATTACCACGCTACTGCATGTCCTGTGTTTACTTGTGTTAGTAAAAGACAAAAATCAAACAAAGTGATTGATTTGGAAACAAACTGCATGGTAGACTGGAAGGAGAGTTGTCTGGATTAATCAACGAGAGACTCTTAACGTAATTATCCCTAAATCTTATTGCATTTGCTTTGTCAACATGCATTAAATGTGCGTAATTGTATGCTGTTGTTTATCATGGAGTTATGGAAAGCACAGTGACCTCTAGTGGTCAGAAAGGATTATAACGCTTTCCTTTAAGCGTAATGGGATTTTTGTTTTGCTTTTTTCAATTTTTTGATAGACCAACTTTATTATTGGAAAACTATCAACCGTGGCTTGACCTGAAAGTTCCATCCAAGGTGGATGCTTCCCTTTCAGAGGTAATGCATGGACTGAACATAGTTTAAAAAGAGTATTATTAAATGAATGGAGCAAGTTATATCATGATACAGTTCTGTTTTATCTTTTCAAGATTCTGGAGCTGGTTCTGGAGAATTTTGTGTATCCTTGGTATAGGTGAGTCATTTTGTCTATATTTTATGCACACCGTAATATATAAATAAGGCAGTCCAGTGTGTTATAGTGACAGAAGTGACTGCACAGTGTTTCTTTTCAGGGACATCACGGACGATGAGGCGTTTGTGGACGAGCTGAGGGTGACTTTGCGCTTCTTTGCAGCTGTGTTGGTCCGCCGAACACAGAAGGTGACAGATTAGACTGTGTGGAGTTAAAGTCTTGGGATGCTGACTGAGTGAGCATTAATTTTTTTTTCTCTCTCTCTGTCTCTCAGGTGGATGTGGCATCCCTCATCACACGGAAACTTCTTAAAGTTTCCATGAAGCACATTGAAATAATTAGCAAAGCAAGACAGAAAGGTATTGCTCATCACACACTTTTCAGCCTTTTCTTTGTGTTCACCATAACATTTTAGCAAAGCAACACTCCTCTTTGCTCTCTTGCTCGCCTCTGTAGTAAAAAACACAGAGCATCTTCAGCAAGCTGCCCTGGAGGAGTACGGTCCTGACCTCCATGTCGCCCTTCGCAGTCGCAGAGATGAGCTCCTCTACCTCAGGAAGCTGACTGAGATGCTCTTCCCCTACATCCTGCCACCCAAGGCTACAGACTGCAGGTAGCCCACTTCTTCCTCATCAAAGGGCTGTCACCAAACATCACAGCACCAGTGTCCCCCAAGGACAAAGTCTTACAGCATTGACACTATACAGAAGAAGTGGATAAGGATCACGCTCTACTCTCTCATTTTCTTATTTCCTGCTGCCTTATCTCTTGGCTCCTCTCAGATCTCTTTCTCTCCTGATAAGAGAAGTCTTGGCTGGCTCTGTCTTCCTTCCTTCAATGGACTACTTGGCTGATCCTGTGAGTGTAGACACATTAAGGGCCAATTTTCTGAATCCAAAGCCGTTGTCACTTGAAACCTTCTGCTGATACAGTCTGAGACTAGATTTGATTTGTATTTAGTAAGCATGTCAATCATGCAAATTTAGGACAAAGATGTTTCTTTTCTTAGAACATCACAAGTACTGACAGTGTTGTACGTGAGTGTAGGGAGCTCACTGCCTGCTGTGTTTTTCTTTCAGGACACTGTGAATCATTTACTTTTGATATTCATCGACAACTCCCCTGTAAGTACATGCCAAACTGATGGGCACAGCCAGTTCTACTTACATTCTGTGTGTTTAAACACACTGCTGCAGAGTGTGTGTAATTCATGGGTAAACAAGATAAATATGTCTTCTGTCTACTTCTGTCCTTCAGCCTGAAGAAGCCACAGAGCCCACTTCAACGTTGGTTCCTTTCCTGCAGAAGTACTCTGATACTCGCAACAAAAAGCCCTCTGTAAGTGTTTCCTCTGATCCAGGGGGATGTAGTGATACAGTGATTCATACAGATCGACCTCTTTTCAAATCAAAATATTCCACCCCCGACAAGCCACCAGATACTGTATGTAATAACATCATGTATATTGCGTAATCAAAATATGCAGACTCAGTGTTTTTGTCCTCTATATCAGGTCTCAGCAAGCCTAATGAGAAGTTAGAAGAACATATCTTTGAACTGTTTAAAGATCACTGCCTTTGTTAACTGTGATTCCTTATCAGGTGCTGAAGCTGGAGTTGAAGGAAATCAGAGAACAGCAAGACCTTCTCTTCCGTTTCATGAACTTCCTGAAGCAAGAAGGGGCTGTCCACGTGCTCCAGTTCTGCCTTTCAGTTGGTAAGCGTGCCCCGAAGCTCTCAGACGTCTTTGAAAGATACTGCATTTACCTGCATGAAATCCAGGTTTTAAATTGTAGATTTCAAACACTAAATGCTCTTCATAATAAATTATACAACTTAGGGAAAGTAAGTTTCTTATTTTTCATTTTTTGCTATAATTACTTGTAAGTTGTAGTAGCTGTAATGCTATCCGTTTACTTAGAAGTACCCCTACTTTAGCCTGTCTCTGAGCCACACACAGTCAGTCTGAAATCATCAGCAAACTCACTGTAGGTAAATTCCATAATCCTGACATTCATGGACGCTACAGTGATGCTTTCATAAAGGTCCTGACACAACGAGACTGAGATGTCAGACTTTTTTTAACTTCCCAGAGGAATTCAACGATCGGATACTATGCCCAGAGCTGTCCGACTCAGAGAAGATGATGCTTCACGAGGAGGTGAAGAAGATCTACGAGACCTACTGTTTGGACGAGAGCGTTGACAAGATCCGCTTTGACCCCTTCATAGTGGAAGAAATACGCAACAGTATGTGACAGGGATCTTCCCAGAATCATGATTGCATTCTGATTTATTTACGGTTGACACGGCTGTCCAGCTTTTTTGGAATCATGGTTGCACTGTATATGTTTGCTATTAACATGTGTGTGCTTCTTGTTTAACTTCCCAGTTGCAGAGGGCCCGTACCCAGAGGTGGTGAAACTGCAGACCATGAGGTGTTTGTTTGAAGCGTACGAGCACGTCCTGTCCCTCCTGGAGAATGTTTTCACCCCCATGTTTTGTCACAGTGATGAGGTTAGCGTCTACACCATGAAATAAATCACTCAACTCACTGTCACCCAGCCTGACAGCACATGCCTGAGGCTCAGCTTAATTTTGGAATCACTGCTTTCATATCTTTATTGCATCTGTCTGTCATGCTCTGATCTCTAAATTAAGTCCTCCACAGCAAAACTATATCTGCCAAATGCTGGAATTAGAGACAGATTAGAATCTATTGACTCCCTTACGCTATCCTCTTCCGATCTCTCAGCCACCAACCACTATCGGCCGTGTCATCAATACCAGACGCGCAACTGGCCAATGAGCCGACGCTGGCCTTATGCCAAGCTGCCAAGCCGAATTTCACCCCTCAGAGGCCGTTTCATTGAATACAGCTGGGTGGACCAGTGCTCAGCCATTGTCCACAGCAGGCCACTGCCCTGCATGAATAGTGTGCTGGGAAAATAATGATATTATTTGATATTTTGTTGCCGCTCCTGTTCCTGCTCCACAATAAACAGTGCAGTCATGATTATTATTAAGGCATAAAGAGGTCACTTGATAGATGCAGAGATATGTTTTTTGTCGCCTTCATACTCGGCCAGAATTTGCTCATGCTGTGTTTGATGGACCTGAAATTTACAAACCTTTATCTGCTCTTTCCATGCCATTCTTCAGTACTTCCGCCAGCTTCTGAGAGGGGCCGAGTCCCCTGCCAGGAATTCCAGGATGAGCAGGTAGGTTTCATTTTGCCTGTTGTTTTGTTTGTGTGTAAGAAAATAAAAGCTTGACCCATAATGTTTGCCAGTTTATTGATTTATCAGTTAGTATTTGGCAGAAGGCACAGCTGACTTTTGATCATCTAGATAAAGAAAGCAAAACACAGTATGAATATTGATTGCTGCATCTGCACTCACATGCAACCCAGGTTCCCTTAATTCTTCTGAATTTCACTGTTAGGTTATTGCACTTTTTTTAATGTTCACAACCCCCTGTATCCCAGTAGGAAGTGCAGTAAAAAGGCAGAATATAGTATGTGCCAGCTACATCAAATATAAATATGAATTCACTTAATGTTCTGTATTAATACAGTTTAAAAGAGCAACAAGAGGATTTACTTTGCAGTATAAGGAAACTTAATTTAGAAGTGGAGTGAGCTCAGTGATCGTCTGTCATGTTTCTGTCACGGGGTGTGGTGTGTATGTGGCCATGGGGCCCTGCCACTAACTCCTTGTGCATATTGTTCCAGAAATAGCCTCAGTTTGGATGACATTCGGTGAGTATAAGGCATCAGTGTGCTGATCAAACCAGTGGCTGGCTGAGCAGTGCTGCTGCACGCAAGATGCAAACGACACGTCTTGACTGGTCTACAGAGGAACACGTGCTGCCTTTTCTGAACAAATTCACTGTGCTCCGGGCCCACTGCAATCAGGGCTTCAGTTCAATGGGCACTAATCGATAATGTGATAATGATACAGAATAATACGTGTTTCATTTTATGCCTGTGCTGTAAAGGCAAATGAGAGAAGACTGAGAAAAGTGACCTTAATCAGCTAATTGTGTTAATCATAGCATGAGTCATCATTAATCATATGTTAATCTAGCTAATCAAGAATCGTGCTGCTGAACACATGCAATGTAAAGTCCCACGACTATGATTCCAAAAAAGCTGGGACGCTGTGAAATACGTAAATAAAACCAGATGTGATCATTTGCTAATCCTTTTTGACGTATGCTCAATTAAAAACAGCACAAAGACAATGTATTTAATGTTTTGCTTCATCAACTTCGTTGGCCTTTGTAAATATCTGCTTATTCTGAATTTGATGCAGCAACACATTTCAAAGAAGTTGGGACAGGAGCAACTAAAGACTGAGAAAGTTCTGGAATGCTCCAAAAACACCTGTTTGGAACATTCACCAGGTAAACAGGTTCACTGGTAACAGGTGATAGTATCATGATTGATACTAGATAACTCGCTTGACTTGATAGTATCATGATCCCACATCCTTTCTCAAGCAAGGATGGAGTGAGGTTCACCGCTTTGTGAACACATGATTGTATAAAGGATGTTACTTCTTGAACACTTCATGAAACTGTTGTCGGTAAAGAGTTTGTTTGCAAATGATTGCGTTCTGTTTTAGTTAAGTCTTACGTAGCGTCCCAACTTTTTCGGTATCGGTGTTGTAGTTTTGGAAGGTTTAAGCTCTATTTTTTAATGATTTTCTTGTTACATTTCAAACTTTGCCCGCTTCAAAAATTCCAAAATGAAACATCAGGGGAAGTTTAGGAAGGACCTTATTTCAGATTCTGGTTAAGAAAACAATCAAAAGCAGCATGAATTGTGCCTCTCAGAGGAGACAGAAGTGATCGCAGATAATGGCTCTTACTGGCACTCCATTTCCTAAACACTGACCGACTTCGAGCCTCAGCTCCCTCCATGTCTGCAATTCAGTAACCCCCCTTCCACTCTGCCCGTCTGTCCGCCCTTTACTCCATCTGTGTAATGCCTCCACCGTGCTGCGTCTGTGACTGTACGTCCACTCTGATTCTGTAACCACCATTCTGCCTGCCCTGGTATGATCCACGATCCTCTCCCACCTCTTGCCCTTGGGGACGTGACCCTGTTCTGCTTATAGTTCCTGGGACTGGAGCCCCGAGTCCCCATCCTCACTGTTTACCGCCTCTGGCAGCTCTTCACCTGCATCTTTTAACTCCCTCCATGCCCAGTCCACGTTCACAACCTTCCCATACGGCTCGCTATCCCACCGCCACTCATCACCCAAGTAAGTCAGGGTCCATCCGTGTGCCACAGGTCACTCAGTGTGATGTCATGCTGTCCACCTTCCCCCCTACCTGACCCCAGTCCCAACCAGACGCCTGCATGGTGGGACCGATGCATGGGATCCTCTTTTTATTTGTCATGTGTCCCTCCTCCGACTTTGTTGTGTTGTTTAGGCTAAAGACTCATCTGTTGTTTTTGACAATGCAGTGACTTTTCAATGTTCAGTTCTTCCTGTATTGGGTGTATATGGCGCTTTTTATTTCACCTAATCTAACAGGCACTCACACAGAGCACCCTTGATGTTTTATGCCTGTTCTGGTTGGCTGGTAACTGATCATACAACATTTTTGCGATCATTAAAATTTGTGATCCCCTTCAAACTAGACATCTGTTCATGGAATCACTGCTCAATACTGCGTGCTGTGTTTGCTTTTGGCCTTCGAACAAGAACCCAGGCATTTCATTGTGAGATGGCTGTGATGTGGGTTTGGCTACATTAGCTTTTTCTCCCCATTGTACTGTCATGATACTGGTGCTCAGTCCGCTGCTCCTTGCTTCCCGTCCTCTCCTCTATGGCTCTATGGTCTGTGTCCCTTCTCTCAGGCTGCATGCGCTTTGCTGAAGCCATGCGCGTCTCCTCCATCGCACATTGTCTAATAATCTCCCTGTCTGGCCTTCAGGAACACGTCAAAGAGGGGTGAGTCCTTTGGGATCAGTCGCATTGGCAGTAAGATCAAAGGAGTATTCAAGAGCACAACCATGGAGGGAGCCATGCTGCCATCCTATGGGCTGGTGGAGGGAGAGGACGATATGGTGAGCCTGATCTGAAAATATTCCAAACACTCATTTTGAGGTGATTTATAGTGTTTGTTATAATGCTAACAGAGCAGTAGTTCCCTGTTCTGTCTAGATGTAGTCCTCAGTGTGGTCCTCATTCTACACTCTGACTCAGAACTTTACTTCAAATCTGTGTTTTAGTTCTTTCTTAACAAATTAAGTTGCTGCAAAAAGTAAAATTGACTGAAGCTGAAGCACTCCTCTACATGGTCACTATAGTTACCACTTGAGGGCGATGGTGAGTAAATTAAAGAAAGCCACACCATTCACCAGATCTGCTTCCCACGTGTCAACTCCAGCGTTTTCAGTTTGGATGGTATCTCAGGTTTCAGTCTTGGATCACTGCTGTCTGGCTTCCTAAGAAACTCACATGATTCCAGAAAGAGATTGTGCTGTTCTGAGGAACCTGTTGACCTTAAATGCTCCCTCAATTTTGTTAATCTTTGTTGCTCGTTTGACAAAACATTTTTCTGTACACTGTTTTAACATGATCAAGTACAGTATATCCAGTTGTCCGGAGCTCCATTGAAGCTTTATCACTTATGTTCAGTCTAATAATAAAATCTGTGTGCTAATTTTCCATTTGATGTGCAGTTACATCAAATGGAAAATGAATGAAAAGAAGGTTTTGTTAGTTTTGGCTGTGCATGTCTGTGTGCCAGTGCCAGAAAGTTTTATTGGGTTCAAAGAACAAAACACGTGAGACTCAGGGCAATGGTTTTGATTGCGAGTACTGTAGTACTTTAGTGATTACAGTTCTGAATTTATGACTTCTCTTTTACAGCAAATGAAAATGCTGGTTGGGATTACTAGTACAGATACAATAACTTTTTGTCCAACTTCCAGCTGGTGCAATAAAACAGGACCTGCTGATTGTCTGGAAGCATTGTTTTAATTCCCCTTTCTGTACTTAGTCTAAGTAGATCATGCTGGCCATAAAGACTCATTTCCTTCACAGTAAATTTGATTGGTGGACACTGTGCAGCCCTGATTCCATAAAAGCTGGAGCGGTGTGTAAAACAAATAAAACAGAATGGGGTAATTTGCTAATCCTTTTTGACATATGCTTAATGGAAAACAGTACAAAGAGAATATATGTAATGATTTCCTCAATCAGCAACCTCCTGGGCTGAAAAATGAAGCTAACGCAGACGATACTTGATTCTGACTCCAAAAGCAAGTCAGTCCCCATAGACCCTCTAAAATGGCCAACTTTGCAGCAGAAATAAACAGCCTGGTACAAAAAACAGTCAAAAAATCTTCATTTTAGTAGAAGTTTTGACCACAACCTATTTCTTCAAAAGACACCCCCTTTGCTCGACCTTAACCTCCCTCATTTCCTCCCATTCAAGGTGGAGGAAGCGATGATGGTGCTGGAGGATGATTCCCCCATGGAGGCAGCCTCCACCCCCAGCACCCCCCGGAACCTCTCAGCCTGGAACATTACCATCCCTTACATTGATTTCTATGACGACGATGTGAAGAGGGAGAGGATTCCTGTGTTCTGTATCGATGTAGAACGCAACGACCGGAAGGCAGGTGAGACTCTGCAGGCCGCCCTTCTGTCTCACTTACTGTCATCTGAGAGACGTCACTCTGCAGTTTCAGACTGAGCTGCAGTGTCCTTTTCTGTAGGATAGAGTTTTGCCTTCAGAGTAAAACTTTGACCAATAATGTGTGATATCACTCTAAGTTCTTGTTCAGAGAAATGTTAAAAGCCTGTGAAAACTTGGTTTCAGATTTGAAGTATTTCTCTCTAACATTAAAAATATATGTTTAAATTAGCGGAAATCAAAAGTAAAGTTTGGAAAAAGACTCAGCTTATCTGCCTCATTTGGACCAAATGGTGATTGGTGATTGTTGATTTAGTTTTCTTTGCACAGAGCCATGCTAGCTGTTTCCCCCTGCTCCCAGTCTTCATGCTAAGCTAAGCTAACCAGCTGATTGCTAGAGCTTCACATTTACCATACAGACATGGGAGTGGTATCAATCTTTTCATCTATCAGCTAAAAAAGACTAATCACTTGTCCCAAAATGTCCAACAAAATTGTGAAATATTCTAAGCTGCGGAAGAGGCTGTGAAAAAACAAAACAAAACAAAAAATCTTTAATCTTTTTCCTCTTTGGGGTCTTTGGTATGAGAATTCATAGAGTAGCTCCAGAAAGTTGGCTGATATGAGCATCATGTCTGCAGCTTACTGACAGTTACATAACAGGAATATGGAGGCTGAACTTGAAACAGTTACCTCTGACTTCCTGTTGCTGCTGCTAGAACGCATAGTTCCCTCGGATGGCAGTCATGCCAACTGAGTGCAGATCTAACTTACTGAACTTCCTGTATGTTTTCCTTGTTTGTGTGTGTGTGTAGTGGGACACGAGACTGAGCACTGGTCTGTGTACAGAAGATATCTGGAGTTCTACGTCCTTGAGTCAAAGCTCACTGAATTTCATGGTAAGGTTTCTGCAGATTGTTGCTCTTGTTTGCACTAGAGGGCCTGTGCACTGTTCTTCTTTCATTCTTTGCCAAAAAGAAGGAATTAATCACCAAAAAAATGTTCTCATGGATGCCAGAGGGTTCACAGAACATTTCTTCCAAGTGGACCTTAATTTTAGTCAAAGAAGTTTTATGGCCATGTTGCATCATTCAGGGACTCATATTGGAAACTACTCTACAGTTATTTTCCTGTCGAAGTAAGTGAACGCTTGTTCTTTGAATGATTTTCTCAGCGATCCCCTCTGCGAAATCTTACACTCTCTGTAGGTTCCTTTCCAGATGCGCAGCTGCCTTCAAAAAGAATCATCGGGCCCAAGAATTATGAGTTCCTCACATCGAAGCGGGAGGAGTTCCAGGAGTATCTTCAGGTAGATGTTTGACTCTGAACACGTGTATTCAATACGGTTTGATGGGTCTTGAGATGAGCCTGGATTTCACATGAAACCTCTGATTACATAATGTTTCTGTGCAGAAGGTGGACTCATATGTTTGTCCAGTAAATGCACTGGTCAGTTCAAATGTGAAACACACGTCTTCTGCATATATAAGTGGAATAAGACGGATACAAACCAGCTGCTGATGTTCTCTAAAGTCCATTAAGTAGAAAGTAGCACCCTAACCCAAGTAATCTTACGAGAGGGACATATTGCTATTACTTCTCGTCTGAAATAACAGATAGTTTTTCTTAATTTCACTTTCTCCCAGGCTCAGAGCCCACAGACACACACACACATCCACACAGACTGTACTCACACCTATGAATATACACAGCGCTACGGGCAAATCTTTCCATTGGATGTATCTGGCTGAACAGGCGGCACTCGAGTGTCCAGACATCAAGATTAGACTGGAACTGTTTCAGTGGATGAGCATTTGTTCCAGGAACACTGCAGTGTGAAGAACAAAACGTACTGTATGTCAGGACCATCGACAGGTTAGAACACGGTGGAGAAGAAATGATGTCTGTCTCATTTGGTTGTCGCAAGGGCTGCTGCTACTTTTCAGTCCAGACTCTGCAGTTGTGATTAAGATCTGTGCATTGTTCGTCCTCTGAGATTTATTTCCTGTAATATAACTCATGAATTTATGGAGTTTTCAGCAGCTTGCTCACAAATCCCAGATGTGTTGGAGCTGGAGAGGCCTTGAATGCTACACCAAGGAAAGATTTTATATGGTCCCAGTTTGAAAGTGCATTTCCAAAAGATAATAACTGACAAAAAAACAGTCTACAGCTGTGTTAGCAGCTCTGTGAGACTGCGCTTTAGTGGCACAATGGTGCTGCTTTTAGTGAAATACTAAAATTTAGCTTGTAATTTTACCAAGATTAGCATCCTAATTTAGCATTTTAGCATGCTAAGATTTGCAACTGCTGAGGCTGATGGGACTTAATTTTGCAGCAATTTGGTCATAAACCAAAGTCCTGCATAGGTAAAAGTCTGCCCTGATGGTTATTACAATTCATCCCGAGGGGAACATGAAAGTCTGTAGAAAAATAAATGGAAATCCTTCCAGTAGTTGTTCAGACAGGCTGGCATTGTCATCCCTGGAGCCTTGCCACTAGCATGGCCAAAAGGCAGTCCAAGAATTCCGTGTGATAGACTCCCTATCTCAAAATAAGTTTCAAGTCTCTGCGTGTTGGTTTTTATAGCCTTAATGGACAGACAAGACTACCTTGAAGACTGAAAATTAATTAAAAAAACACAATATTTTGTTGAATAGTGATCAGAAACAATATAAACTCTTTTTATTGGCTATAAAACATCAAACCGTAGGCGTGGTTCTTGAAAAACTAGAAGCTGTGTCTTTGTAAAATGAGTAAAACATCTGTGATTGAGTGTTTCCACATAACAACCCGAGTAATAAACAGTACTTGCTTTTACTCAGCTTTGCTTCTAATCTCTACTAAAGGGCTAGAGCTAGAGCAAGTGTCCAGGGAGAGAGAAGTTTGGGCGTCCCTGCTCAGACTGCTCCCCCCACGACCCGGCCCCGGATGAAGTGGGAGAAAATGGATGGATGGATGGAATTTCACATCACAAAAATAAAAGCATAAACAGGAATTTATATTCACAAGAGACATCTGGTGGGCCAAACCAAAAGGGGGCCCACTCTGGGCAGCCCTGGTCTGATGTATTCATAGTCCCAGCATTGGTTCAAGATCCTCATGAACATGACTTACAACAAACTTCCGTGTTTCTTTGCAGAAACTTCTGCAGCATCCAGAGCTGAGCAACAGTCAGCTCCTTGCCGACTTCCTGTCCCCTCATAGTATGGAGTCTCAGTTCCTGGACAAGATGTTACCTGATGTGAATCTGGGTACAGTATGACTGTGACAAAGCGCAGTGTGATGGATTATGTTTGAGCAGCAGAACATGTCAAACACGCTGTGAAAATGTTTGGGCAGGCTGACCTTGGCTTGTGTTTCAGAGGCAAAATGTGACAGAATAATATATCACTGAGATAAAGTATTTATGTTTCACAGGGAAAATCATTAAGTCAGTTCCCAGCAAGCTGATAAAAGAGGTAAGAAATGCACTCCTAATGGTGTGTGTGTGTGTGTGTGTGTGTGTGTGTGAGAGTGTTTGTGTGTGTGGTCTGGGAATGCTCCATTTCTCTCTATATCACCGCTCTACAGTATAAATGTTTCCCGTCACATCACTCTAAGTTTGAGCTGTCACTTGTGGGTTTCTTTGACCCACAGCAGTCAGTTAAACAAGTGTGTATGACAAATACACCTGTTAGAGAAATGCTGTCATTGAAACAGAGTGTGTCCTGTGCTTTCAGAAAGGGCAGCATCTGGAGCCTTTCATCCAGTCCTTCTTCAACTCCTGTGAATCTCCCAAACCCAAACCCAGCCGCCCCGAGCTCACCATCCTCAGCCCCACCTCGGAAAATGATAAAAAGGTTCGGGATTCAAGTCTTTTCAGTCTCTTCCTGCAAGACTAGGCCCCAGTGATGTTATCCTCTCAGTACAGTCGGAGCTCAAGTTTAGTTTGATAGTTGTTTACACTGGTCGGTTGCCATTTTATCACTTTCTGGTCAAAAAGCCACAATCCAGCCGAGCTTTCCAGTTAAATGATTTAGAGACAGCTTTCAGAGCAAAGTTATGGTTAGCATCTGCCAAGACATCATTGTAGGAACTGCTTATTTTGTTTCTGTTGTTATGATAATGGCAGTCGCTTTGAAATGCACTCAATTGATTCAGCTGTCTTTAGATAAGAAAGGAAGGAAGGACGGAAGTTTAACTGGACTTTAACGAAGTAAAGAAAGACTTTTCAAAGGCCAGTGCTTATTTTAATTTTCTTGTCTGATTTACACTATGTGAGAAAAATCATGTCACTGATGTGTTTTTGCAGCAGTCTGGGTCACCATTAACCGTTAACCCATCTTTTTTAAAAAATAGTTAACAAATTCATACTTTGTTACCCCCCTATTTGGCCAAAAGGGGCTTTGAGCATTTAACTTGACAGCTTGTCAGAGGCTGAATTGGTGAGATCATGAAAGGTTTCACAGGCCTTGACCTGTTTAAACACAGTCTAACCCATTTCTGGCCGTATTAATGCCCGCTTCACTGAAGTCCTGGAACAAATGTGCCATCTCCTCAAAATGCAGGGATGACCACAATTAACCTCGTGTCATACTGTTTAAAATGAAGACTTTTGTTTCAGTGGTGACATTGTTCCCGTTTTGTTTTGCCCAAACAGACTTGGGCAGAATGGGATGTGTGATTTAAGGATCAGTTTGATATTTTCATGCATAGCTGATCTGACTGTTTGTACAACCGTGCTCTTAAATGGACTTCAGTCTTAAAAATGGATGTGAACCCCTCTCTGACAGCTCTTCAATGACCTCTTCAAAAACAACGCCAACCGATCTGAGATGACCGAGAAGAGACACAATCAGAATTACTTCATGGAAATGATCACTGTTGAGGGGGTGTATGACTACTTAATGTATGTGGGTAAGTTTGAGCTTGTTTATTGCAATATGTTCATCACAACCTGTTATTCATCATGTTCATTTTGTTATTGAATGATTTAGTCAGAGTTTAACAGTTTGAAAAGTGATAAGAAAGCATCTTAAAATGCATGTTTTTTTTTGTTTTTTTTACAAAGAGTACAAATAGGCTTTCATTGAGTAAATACAAAAATATAAGCATGAAATAAAAAAATTCCATATTCATGATCATAGCTGATTACAGCAAAACAAAAGCAGATGTCTTCTCCAACACTTTATGTACAGCAGCTAAACTAATACCATTAACTTTGTGGAACGTCTGCATTATGATTATGATGATTTGTGTATTTGAGATACACATAGTATTTATGAAACTATGCAGTAATTTGAATACTGTTCAGAGCGGTCAAATCTAGTAATGATAATAACTTTATTTACACAACATTTTTCATCAACAACAACATGCTTTACACTAATACAAGGAGTAAAAAAGAAGGCAGAACATAGACGGTATTAAAAACAATACAGTAACAAGGCATTGCTGCAGAATTGGGGCTGGTGTTCCACCCCTGGACCCCTGGCGTAGAGCCTGTTATTCACTCACACATTTTCTCTGTCATCATCGTTCTCCCCTTCTTCGTGGCGTCAGGCCGAGTCATCTTCCACATTCCTGACTGGCTGCACCACCTGCTAATGACTGGCAGGATCCTGTTCAAGAACACACTGGAAGCCTACACGGATTACTACCTTCAGTACAAGCTGAACCAGGTGGTCGAGGAGCACCGACTGGTCTCACTTATCACCCTGCTCAGAGGTATGATGCAGTCAGCTCAGAGATAAAGAGAGTGGTGTCATGGGAAAAAGTTTAGACACGCTGCTTTAATGAGGTGAAACGATGTGCTTAATCTTTGCCCTTGTAGACACAGTTTTCTGTGAGAGCAGTCTGCCCCGCTCAGCTCAAGACAAGCAGAGGAGGGCGAAGAAGACATTTGAGGAGATGATGACCTATATTCCAGGTATTCATTCACTTCATCCAGATAGCATTTTGTCATTTACACACCACCTTGCTGCCGACGTTTCCACTTTTCCACGAGACGAATGTGCAGACGTGAAAACAAGTGTGTGTCGGCTGGAAAATTCATAAGCCATTTATCTTTAGACTTCCTGGGGAAATGTATCGGAGAGGAGGCCAAGTATGAGGGAGTGCGTCTCCTCTTCGATGGACTGCAACAGCCAGTTCTCAACAAACAGGTACACAACCACGAGGACAGTCACACACACACTTACACACCTGGTATTAAAATGCAACCTGGGCTTATCCAGATAAGGAAAAATGTATATTAATGTAGGGATAAATGCATTGTGTTGTGTGTCTGTACAATACAGTGTGTGTATCTACAGTGTGCTGGTATCTGTACACAACACATAGATGTTTACTTTTAGTCAACAAAAAAATCAGGTTGTAATTTAAATAGCAAGCAAGCAAGAAGGCTGAAAGAGACAGGCCTCTAATTAATGATTAGACATCTACTCTGTTCCATGAAAGTGCCACAAGATGCATTATTGAACTGAACTGTGTGAAAAATAAAAGCAATGCCAGTGAGAAATGAATGACATTTCCCTTCATCTGTTCACATGCTCAGTCAGTACTTTTCCACTCTCACTCCCTTGCCAGCCACGTCCACCTGTTCACACACCTGAGATTCATCCCCAATCAGTCTAGCTGCTCTCCCACACTCACTCAGCACCAGACTGTTCTTTGTTTCCATGCAAGACTATCCAACAATTACAATTGGACTGATCTCTTGTTGCCGAATCTGCCTCCCTTTGACCACGTCTGTTCTCCTGTTCCCCAGTAAATATCTCAGCCTTTGTCTCTGACCACGAGTTTTACCCTGCACTTCCTGGATCTTTGTTCACCTGGTGCTGTTTGGTGTTTGCTGCACCAAACATTAAAAGAGACTCTGAAATTTGATGTTGCACTTCCTGGATCTTAACCTGCCTGTAACTGTTTCTTGATACAAGCAATATACCCATGTTCTGGTGGTACTGCGGTTGGGTCCTAAACCCCCTGTTACAGACATACACTAAAAAAATAACAGTGTGTGACAGTGCTGCCACTACTGCAACACACTGACCAAACTGACCCAATATTTTACAAAGAAGGCAATATCTTAATGCATTACATTTGCTGAATTTACAAGAGGGGTCAAACAGGAATTTGTTATCAACAGCGTTTCACAAACTTTGTAATGTTTCTCTTAACTCAATAACTCATAAAATAACATGATTAAGGGAGTCTGGGCTGATTTTCCACCACCTCATATTATTCAAGTACAGGTTTTGCTGTAGAGGACAGAGATCCGATCTCAATGAGGAGAACAAAAACGCATTAAAAATACCAGGTGTAAACACAAAGGCAGGATCAGAACTTTTATTATCCCAATGGTGTAAACGGATACAGATCCCATTTTAATAGCAGGTGTAATGGGGTTACACACACGCACAGCGTGTAGAGTGCATTCCTCGTTTTCCCAGCATGTCTGTACTTCACTGCTGCAGCATGTATCTCATCTAGACAAAAAAAAATGACCTGAGAGAAGATGCGATAGGTAATGAATTAGTGAAAGTGAACTTGAGTCTCACTGAGTGTAGTGTCGGCCTTAATGCTCTTCATCTCATCCCTGCTTTTTGTCCTCTCAGCTGACGTATGTGCTGTTGGACATCGCCATTCAAGAACTTTTCCCTGAGCTAAATAAGGTAAACAGAAGCTATCCTCGGTTTCAAGAGAAACCTTTCACAATGCGTGCGTTTGTGTGTGTATGAGGTGGGGGTCACTATTTCACCTGGTATAAATCAACAAGTGAAACATAATACTGTATGATGATGTTGAAGCTTTAAATCGCTGTATCTTCGATAGGAGACTATACAATAATAATAATATTAATAATGATGTGAAAAAGCACTGATTGATTTCATCACTAGTTAATCATTTGTTAGTTAATCATTTCTATATTATATGCTGTAATGTTCCTGTGATGATCCTATAGAGGATTTCATGTTGTATGTCTACTATAAAGAAAGAGGGCTCTCATTAAGATAGTTCAAGATGTATGCAGCACTTTTTGGTGTACAAATATAAATATCTTAATTAATACGATTTCCACAAATCAGTGTAATCATTGTGTAATTAATAGTCATGTTCACATGCATTGTTTTGTATTTAAGTCGCAAATCAAATGTGAATAATTACATAAATGCATCCATCATAGAACATGTATTTGTTTGCTTACTCTGTTTTTGTTTGTTCAGCAGGTGCAGAAGGAGACCTCTGTGATGGCTCCATGGATGTGAAATGTTCAGTGAACATGAGTTGACATGCTTACGAAGCATTTAACCAAACCTGCACTACTTTTGTTGGTCCCATTACCTGAAACTAACAAGTTTGTAAATCCCATGTAGTCACATGTACAGTATAGGATACCTGCCACAGCAGCAGCAGGAGGAGCAAACTCAAGGCCTCTCTGCTACGTGTGTCGCTGACTTTGTAAAATAAATAGAATTAATTATATAACAGTGGTCCTTGTGTAATTATTCTTAACTATAAAAGCAAACTGACAGCTGCAGTCATGGTATAAGCTTAACATTTAGGAGTTCAAAAACATTTGTGAATGACAGTGAATAGTTTGCTTCAAACATTTTTGGAAGTTTTTTTCTTTCACCTGCTGTGTTTTTATAAAGAAATGAGATATGTAACAGTTTAGTTTGATGATACGACTTCAGCCTTGGTAAGTTAAGAGGTACAATTATAATAAAGTTTTTTAAAATAAAGAAAGTTTTTTCATGACTCATTGATGATGAACTTTTGTGATTTATTTTTCAGTCTGTTAAAAAAAATACCTGAGAAAGTGATGATTTGCTTGGCTTCCACTTCCAATTTCAATTTATTCGAACAGAATCATACAAGTAATTTGCAAAGACAGCGATGGAGGAAACAGGCAGGAAGTAGATGTGATGACAAAAGCAGAAGAACTGCTGTAACATCTTTCATCTTGAACAAAAGTGTTTTACTCTGTGGATGAATATGCCAACTAAAGCGAAAGGTAATGGTCATGAGAACAAACAGAAAAACTTATTTACAGATCATATCTACATTATACTGCTGTTGCAATAAATGTGTGTCTGAAACGTGATGTACGAGATGAACATACTCAAATAACTCAAGTAATATAATTCTTTGTAAAAAATGAGGTTTGTTCTTTGCTGCCTTGCAGTCTTTGGACTCTTTCATAAGCATTGCATTGGATTTGAATTGTTCACATCTTCATGTCATTCATTTGACATTCACATCATGGTGCTTCTTCAGTCCATTTAGATTCACAAAAAAAAAAAAAAAAACCCCAATCATACTAAAAATGACTGTCATGCACTTTTAAGTCAATATCATAAGACCCAAATACATATTTTGTGTTTTCATATTTGAATTGTCCATCTTGCAAACTTGAGGGTTAAATCAGTTTATCACAGTTTCCCAGAGTGTACAAAGGCAATCAGAGGCTCAGACACAGACATAAACCCAGCAGCTTCAAACCAAGGCTGTGGGCTGCAAAGACAGCTGAGCTCCTGAACGTGATCCGGCCTTCCACTGCGGGGTACACGCGCTTCATGTCCGAGATGTATTTGGAAAAAACAGAAATGTCCATGTCACCTGCAAGAGGAGGGAAAATGACAGCTTGGTAAGTGTTTGGTTGGTATTTTATGATGTCAAAATAAAAGTACATCTCCTGGCTGCCCATGTTCAAAATCACCTGTTTTCAGTTTATACAGTGCAAGAAGATGCGTGAACATTAGGCACAGGAGCAGAGCCACATTAATATGAAACATTTGCTTCATATGCAGTAAGTCACACTCACCAGAGTTCAAAGTACAGTGTTGAGGTAACCCTCTTAAATGAGTGGATCCTTCTCTGTGATCCTCACTGATGGATAAACCACAGCATACTACCAACGAATGACTGACTGGCCATTGTCAATCCACTGGACTGTGCTTGGAGTAGAATTTGCTTGGGTGCAACGCCTTTCGAGTTTGGCGCTCTTCCTAAGGAAACATCCTGCCTTTCAGACTGTTTTATGCAGCATGGTTTCCTCTCTTTCTTCTGTGTGCTGGCCTTATTTTTATTTTGAAACTGACTTATCCACTCTTTTTGCATTGGTACATTGAATGTGACATGAGGTCCCAGGTTTGGGAAATCTGGCCCAGAAAACCAGCTTATTGCCATAAAACAGAGTAAAATCAGAGGTGTAATAGGGCTGACTGACCCCTTAGGTTCCATATGTTTTCAAGATGTTTCACAGGATACTGAAAGTGGGAATTTTTTCTAGTTTCATGAAGTACAATGTATTCAGGATTGAAGGTCTATACATGATCTGTTTGAGCCTAACACATAATCAATGCTTCTGCTGCCCACCTGTGTTATGCTTCAGCATCTCCTCTTTAATCATGGTGTAGCCATCCCCTCCGCTTGCCAAGTATGAAGGCATGGCCACGGTGTACTTCTTCTCCAGGTCTAAAGGTTCGTACTTGGGCACGCGGCAGTCAGTGCAGAGCATGGACAGAGATGCCACGCGCTGGTTCACGGGTTTGGAGAGGTCGTACTCTACATGAATACCTAGAAATTGTCCAAGAGAAAATGGGAAAATGCTATGTTTGGTTTAAGTTCACCAGAAATCTGACATTTTGGGAGATATAGATTCTTGTTGACGAGGAGATTGGTACTCTCATGTCTTTCAGTTGAATGTGAGGCTACTACCAGCAGCCATTTAACTTAGAAAGAGACTGGAAACAGGGAGAAACAGCTAGCCTGGCTCTGTCCAAAGCTAATGAAATTAGCTTACCAATAGCTAAAGCTCACTACACCACCGCAAAGTGACGTTTTCACACTTTGGTTGTTTTACAGATTAACTTAAGATGTAACATGTTAATTAGCAGCGTTGGGCAGTCACACAGTACTCAGAAGACATACTGCTGTGGGAGGCATTGGCTTAGCACAGAAGCATTAGCAGTTAGCCTCTACTAGAAAGTTAGGTAGCCACTAGTAGCTTTGCTAAATTTGGCTAGTGAACCTTCAGTTGAGGACAGCACAGGACTAAGATTACGTTGGGAGTTATGAGACCAAAGGTCTCAAGGTTGAACAACACAGAGGCCTCAGACAGTCACACATTAACAAAACATTTAGATACCATTCTAGCAGATAGTAGAACTGCTATTTCTCCCTGTCTCAGCTGCTGTGGTAACCAAGGTCTTACAGATAAACAGTACACACACAGAGAGGACCATTCAAAGAGGACTGCAAAACACTGTTTCCCCGTTTCCAGTCTTTATGCTATGCTAAGCTAACCGCCTGCTGCTGGCACATTTGAAAGTGGTATCAATCTTCACATCCAACTTGTGGGAAAAAGTTATTTACCGAAGTGTCAAATATTCCTTAAATACCAAATCTGATCAGAGAATAGTTAATATTATTCTAGGTGACCCTGGATGAAACAGTGCTGGTGGAGGAGCACAGGGCCCAGTGGACAAACCTGAGACCTGAAGAAATTCTCCAGACATGCTTCCATATCTGTGAATGGAGTGTTCAAATGCCTTTTTTACTGTTGATCCTTTCATCTGGACCAAGTCGAAGGTTCCTCCAAATGGTAAGACAGTGAGGATCTCCTCCATAGTTATAGAACCTGAAAGTAAAGCCAAACACCATTACATTATAAAAAAAAGAAGCTACAACTACTTCTGTGATGAAGTGCTCAGTAATTCTGGGAAACACCACCAAAGCACCATTTTTGTAGCGCTCGTCTATAGATGTCCGTATGGCCCCGCTATTCAGCACACATATGCCCACATGATTCCAATGCAGCTCGCTTGATTGCTTTATATTGTGATAAATCTGGCAATGCAAAAGGGAAAACTATGTTAAGGAAAAATATGAGGTTACGTACCACGTTTCTCTTATATATTCATGGTTAAAAGTCTGAACAACTAAGTGAAGGAGCATCTAAAACTTTCTGGATACACTGTAAACGAATGAATGAATGAATGAATGAATGAACTGTTATTATTACCATAGCATCACAGATCAGGTTTCCAAGGTTACACTCCCGAAAGCGACACTCCTCAAACGTCCCATTGAGGTAGACTAAGGTTTGTCCAACATACTGTGAGGAGTACTGGGCCAAGTTTTTCTTCCATTTCTCAATGTCGGCAAGGACATCTGGGTCTGAGAGAGTTACATAAAGAGTAAAGCTTGTGTGAAAAAGAATTTCTGAAAACATGAGACAGGTTTCTTGTATTTTGAATGAACCCTTGAGAAAGGAAAAGAGATCATGTTGTGTTTTTAGAGCGTTGCTATAATTTGAACAGATCCTGGATTGCGTAAAACTGCTTTGAGCATAATCAGAAGTAATCTAGATGCATTGAAATCCTTTATGAATAATCTGCAAGCAGCAATCCAAACACTTCTTTTAACATAATTTGGTTGAACAGCTGCAAAAACAGTTATTACCAAAATGATTCCAAGATATACACTAATTGTGATTTAATGATGAGAGACACGGCGATTCATCAAGTCATTTTCACATGATAAAATCTCATTTGGTTCAAATAATTGTTTCAGCCTTTCAACCAGTGAAACAACAGCTGAAAGTCAAACATGGGCCATGTGTAATTAGTGATATTCAGGCTGTCATTGCAGGCCACCTTGAGGTATGCTGCTGTCCATCAGGATTGGGTTTCCGACAGCTTTTATCACATTCCCAGCGTCATCAAAGGTCACTTTCAGATATCCAAGATATTTCCCAAAGGCAAAGGCCTGGACCACTGGCACATTTCTTCCGTCGTTAGACCTCACCATAAAAGGGTACGGACCTGCTGGCACTTCGGTGGATGGGGGACTTCCTGCAAAGAAAGAAATTTTGAGGTTTGTAGAGCAATGTTTCTCACTTCCTGTTACAGTGAAGGTAAAGCTGTGGCTTTGCTCTTGCAGTTTTGAACTCACTGGTATCTGAGTGTAGTAAAAAGACAGACTTTTGCATCTGAATTTGATAAAAACAACCAAAATATAAACCAATAAATATAAAATAAATAATACCAGTGTAGAGGAATGTGTTGGTGTGTCCTCCAATAACGACATCAACCCCTCTCACACGCTTGGCAATTTCTTGATCCACATCAAAGCCAGAGTGGCCCAGGGCAATGATCTTGTTGCAGCCCAAGGTTTCCAGTTTGTCAACCTGAACCTGAAGTGCCTCCACCTCATCTTCAAACTTTAGGTGTGGACCTAACACACAGGAGGGAAAGTGGTGTTTGTTCCACATAGTCACAAACTTCAAGTAGTCAACGCTCTCATGAATAAAATCTGACCCATCGGATTACGATCAGATGGCAAGAAGAATAAGATATAAAAGTAAGTGAAACAAGCTTCATCAAGTGATTGGTCTGTGCTCACAGTACACATGAACTGCTGCATGCAACAATATGCCAGCAATGACAGTAAACATTCATCAACCAAACAAGTGATTATGCCTTTACCTGGTACGGATAAGAAGGGGGTCTCTACAGTGATGTAGCCCACCACAGCCACTTTCTCTGAGCCCACATTTATGATCGTGTAGGGCTGATAGTAGCCACTGATGTTGGCAGCCAGGGTCTGGTCAGGTTTTATGTTGGCACTCACCACAGTGCAATTTACATTCTGGAGGAAGGGCTGGATCAGACCTTCCACCCCATTGTCAAACTCATGGTTTCCCAAAGCCTTAAATATAAAAGATTATGGACTTCATTAACTGATAGACTCCAGTAATTCATCTATTCAAAAAAAAAAAAAAAAAAATATATATATATAATAT
>JBBMOE010000021.1:3661652-3852792 GCA_037975065.1 Chaetodon trifasciatus
TATATATATATATATAATTCTACTGTTTTAACAATTTCTCTTCTTTCATAATAACGCACATGAAAAATCACTTTGAAAAGAGTATTTACCATAGCATCATAGCCAAGTTTGTTCATGAAGTGCGCTGCTTCTGCGCCTTTGTAGTAGTTGAACCAGACAGTTCCTTGAAACTGGTCTCCACCATCCAGAAACAACACGTTCTTCTCCTTTCTCCGGATCTCCGACACTTTAGTGAACCTCCTGGCGACACCGGCGAAGCATGGACCGCTTGCTGAACACTTCCCCGAGTCCTCGCTGGTCTCCTCGATCCGTGCATGGTTGTCGTTGGTGTGAAGCAGAGTCACCTCGAAAGTCGACACTGTGCCCGACCAGTTTAAATGCAGAAGGAGGCAGAGTGAGGTGAAGAGAGCGCACCGCGGCGTGCAGACGCTCATCCTGTTGCTGTGCGTAAAAGCGCACCAGTGGCCAAGAGTGTATAGCACATCAAGAAGGCGTGGGCAAGACCCTGAGTGAGATAATTCCCTCCTGTAAAACCAGGCAGTTTTTTAAACTTTTTATAAAGGTTTTATATTAGCTGTAACTGGTCTGATTTTAAATTTATTGTAAATAAATAATGTTTCCAAATCTAATAATGCTTTCTAGGTCTGCTTTCTTTAGAATAGTTAATAAGAATAACTTTTGGGTTGTCAGGTTGTCGAAAAATATACGTATAATCTTAATTTCCAAAATAGAAAAGATAAATACCTGTCAAGGACCATTCTCAGAACTCCAAAATGTCTTAGGGACTGAAGGAAAATTATTGGTGTGGGAGGCGGACTCAACCCGATGTTTTACTTTAAAAAAGATAAAAGGCAAGACCGCACCCAGGGTAACTCATATTTGGTCAAGACCCTCCATTCCACTTGGTAAAAATCCTCCCCCCATAATCTCAGCTTCACCCTTCTCAGTCTTAATATGTTAATGGGATGATAGTTGAGCTGTCTGGCTGGGCGACTAGAAAGTCAAGCCAGACTTGATTGTTGTCCAGTGTTTGTGGCAAAGTGCATGATTTTCAAGGAAATATTTCACGTAACTTTTTTACTTTCAATGTAAATGTTGTGGGAAAATGTAGAAATAAAATATAAATCTACTCTATCTGCCAAGGAACTTAAGATGGAAAGTAGCAAGCAGATAAATCTGCACCATCACTTCTCTGTTTTGCAGTCTTTGACAAATAAAATCTAAAGGACCAGTGTGTAGGATTTAATGGAATACAGCTTTCCAAGCATGTAGGAGAATCTATGATAGCTGTAAAACTCGTGCAACATGGATGACTCCCTGGAGGTGGACCAGCTCCCTCTGCAGATATAAAGAGCTCAAGTAAAAACACAACTACTCTCATTTTCAGGTGACTTACAATACAATCATAATAATAGGTCAGTACAAAATGTTGACTATTTACTCTCAGGCAGTGGAGTTTCCTCTTTGTGATGAATGAATGAATCACCACACTCTACAGCCCGTATGGAGTCTGTTTTGTGAAGACTGTGGCCCTCAACCAGCAGCACCGCTTAGTGGAAAGACGAGAACTAAACCACTAAAGGTTAACCAAAGGTTACTCAAACAGAAGCACGTAGCTCTCAAACATTTTTTCCTCATCAGATGAAATACTGTGTTTAAAAATATATAACTGGTATTGTAAATTATAAACAACACCTATTTAATGTCACTGAAGAAATCAGCAACATTCTTTTGAAAACATAGGTGAGATTATCCTTGGAAGACTCTTGTTCATTTGCGACAGCCTGGAGATGTTCTGCAGATAGAAAAACAAATAAAGCAGCTTAACACTTTCCCTTGTAAACAAGTGTTTTCTGTCACATTTTACCTATTGTTTCATTTCAGTTTCCCTTAAACTGCTGTGCAAGTGCAAACTATTGTGGCTCATGAGGGTCTATTGACAGAGGTGTCTGCTGAAGGAGACAGAAAATGTCTTGCGTGTTACATTTCAGAGTGAGAAACAAAGAGAGACAGATTTCAGCCATGGGGGAGTGAAATCAACATCGATAAACCTTGACACAACAATGCAGCATGAAACACCATAACAAGCAATGAAAACTGAAAAAAATTCAATGATAGAAACAGCTGAGCGTGATGGAAAGTGGTGTGTATTACTGCACAAAGGTTTGTGCTTTAATTCATCAATAAATTGCATTGGCCTTTGCAGGAATGATGAATTGTTCTCAAGCATCCTCCAGCGTCCAGTGAGAGGCTGCAGAGCAGGAGGAGCAGGTTTACAGCAGCAGAGGAGCAGCTCGTGTTAGGTGCCCTGTGGAGTTGTCATGTAAATGAACTTCACCATGTTTGCATTCATGCATACACGAGGTTGCACACATCAGACTGTGTGTGATACCTGACAAACATACTGAATGTATTTCCTTCCTCATAAAATATGAAAAGCTGATGGTCAACTTCAAACTGCAATTCACTGAAGACAATAAACAGCATCAACCTACAGTCAACTGCATGAAGAGATGTATTATTAAAAGGGTTTCTGCATTTCTTTTTCTCTCGTGTGCAAAAATCAGGATTTATCAACATTTGAAGCAAAACTTAATGACAGTTGGAGGATTGTTTGATCACAGTCAGTCACATCTGATCAAACCACGTCCACAGTCCTGCTGAAGAGGATTAGAGTTTTTTGAGTCTTAATAAATAACGCCTTAAGATGTTTTTATTTTGTATTTATTGGAGCTGTTTATTTTAGTTCTGCATGTTTAAGCCAAGTTTTCAGTGGCTTTGATATCAAAGCACCTAAACAATGAATGCTGCTCTCAAGATCTGTGGATTATCTTGAGTTATCAGGTCGTGATTTGTGGAAAGAGACACTGATGTTGAGTTTTTCTAATTTTGTTTTTTAACATCGCAAGCTGAGCGCCATCATGTTCCATTATGTTTGAAAGAAAGCAGACATCTCCACAGGCGATATCTCCAGACCTCTGCAGCTCACACCAAAACAGTCTGGATGGACAAACAGCACTTCAGGTAAGATGAAAAAAAGTTGAGTGAACTGTCCCTTTAACTCATTTGGGTTCAGTACACACATCATGTCGACATTTTACCTCTGTTTCATAGAGAGTATAATCAGTTTTCAGTCATCTACTGGTACCAGTTTTTTTCCCATCCAAAACACACAGTACATCATCTGAGATCATGGGTCTCCAGTTAACGTCTTTGGCCCCTGTATACAAACACATGGCCAATAAAATACTTCATGACCCCTCACACATCTTTTTCCAGGCCTACAAGAGGCTCCCCTCTGGCCCATTTGTAGAACAAATAGGAGAAGCACAACCTTTATAAGTGAGGCCAGTTGTCTATTGAACTCAGACACCTCCCTTTGAGGAATCAAACCATGCACACTTCCCAGTACTGTCTGATGTGCCTGGCACACATTTTTAGCATTAAAATTATTTATTGTGCAATCATATCTGATGTGTTTTCTCGGAATATGACTGTATGTGTGTGTCTGTGCTCTACTGCATATACTTTTTAAAGTTTCCATGTTTGTTACATCCATGTATCCCACCTTTTTGCTGCCACATTGCCTCTTGGTCTGTTTCCATAAGTTGCTTTCAGATATTTGAATAGAATCACACCAAGTACTGTGCACGTGGTCCGCTCTGTGTTTATGCATGTGCATCATTGTGTGCATGCTTGTGGAGCATTACTCATGAGATTACTTAAGTGAAAATAGTAATGCCACAATGTAGAAATACTCTGTTACAAGTCAAAGTCATGCATTCAAAGTAATACTATGTACACAAGTATTAGCATGGGAATAAAAGTAAAGGATTACTTTACATACTTTACTTTAACTACTTTATATATTACAAATTATATTAATCTATGATAATACATCAGAATTTTCATGTTGAGTCTATTTTGTATCGATAATCTGAATCTGCAAAGTAACTAGTAACTTAAGCTGTCAAATCAATGCAGTGGAGTGAGAAGTATTTCCCTCTGAAATGTAGTGAAGTTTAACATAAAATGGAAGTACACAAATAAAGTACAAGTGTCTCAAAGTAAATACTTGAGTAAATGTACGTTGTTACTGTTCACCACTAAGTGCGGGTCAGCTGGATGAACAGCACCCTGGATCATCTTTACAGTGTTTCATGCGAGCACAGACAGGAATCTCCACAGTGCTAAATGCAGTTTGGTCTGAGCCACCTTCAGGATGCCAGCAGCGCACTAAGTGGGTACTCTTGACATGCTATCGCTCGAGGTGTTTGGTGCATAACGGCCCACAAAACTGCTAAAGGTTGCATCTGGTGCAGTGTGACACAGGAGTTGACACAGTTAGACAGATGGCGTTGTACTTGCGAAGCTAAAGCGTAAACATTCGTCACACAGTGATATTGGGTTTCTGCAGCCTTTGAGGAACACTGAATCCCCCTGTCCTCTGCTTCCTCCTGTTTAGTGCTCCTCTGGGGGCCTAAAAGCACTTTATTGTACAGACGCTCGCTGTGATAACATAATCTTTTATGTCGAGGAAACTTTGAGCAAATGCAGCTGCGATGAAGCGGGCTAACTTTCTGCTACCCTTGGTAGAAGCGAGCCTTGTGGGCCGTGGGGTGAGAAGTGTTTACGCTATAAATCATCTGTTCTTGCACTCTCTTGCACGCAGCTCTTGAAATGAAACAGCAGCTGCGACTGCAACCCTACATTTCTAACATGTACATTACATACGTAGCGATATAATGTTTCTCCAGGATTATCCACAGCCTTGATTTTCAGATATTGCTGACAGGGTGATGAATTTCAGTGATGCTTGCTCCTAACATCAACCCCGTGCCTGCTCGATAACCTCTCCTTTTCACACTCCATGAGCCATCACCCACACCAGCACTGATGTGTGCTATTATCACTTGTCTGCCCGCTAAAGATTAGGCCAGTCGCCTCCTCTCGCTTTCAGCGCACGAACCTCACACATACAGTATGTAAGCAAACACGCACATGCAAAATCAGACAGCTTATACCTCCAGGAGGCACTAAATCAAGTTACACCTCCCATAATAAAATCCTCTTCTTTTCCTCATATCTCAGAGCAGCATGTCAATTACAATGTTTGCGATCTATACCGCTGGGTAATCTCCCTTTGATTGTTAAAATGAGGCCATCTGTGATGCTGTTGTTGCATGCTGTGAATATTTAGAGAGAGAATGATATGCATTATGCAACAAAATCTCAGTGACTGACACAATGGTATCACTGCAGCATCATTGTCTCAGCTTAATAAATCAATTCTACGCTTGCTTTTTACGCCTAAAAGTGTGGACCAGTTCCAGCTCTCAAAAGTGCTGATAAGACTTGTAACTGCCTGCAGCCAGTTTCCCATCTGACCATTCAGTCTCTAAATGGAGCCGGCCATTTCCACTCAAGCCAGAATGAATGTGACCACAGTAACACAGGGCCTGTTATCAATCAGCTCTCATCATCACCACTTAGCTCATTTCCTGTCACATGTTTTCCTCCGGGGAATAAAATTCTGCCATTTCTCTGCAGTTAGCATTCATTTCCTCCCCTCTCCTTCCTTATAGCTGTGTGCTGAAATACTCTGGTAGTGAGCAGCCCTTTACGTCAGGGACCCACATGATATTCACAGTGAGGGTCTCCCAAAAATGGGGCACAAGGACCTCCAAAAAGTGGTTCAGTCCCCTGCATGGTGGCACCAGCTCCTGTATATGAGCATCAGATTTGGAAAGTTAGAACCCCAAAAGCCTCCAGTTGTAAATAGAAGCCCATATCACTGCTGATACATTTTTAGCTGGAGGCCTTCGAGAGCTGACTGGCGGAGCAGAGGCACCATATGCCATCAGACCAGGCTGGGGCATACTGCAGGGAGACGGGTTCAACAAGTGTCCTATATTTGATCCTTTCATTGTACTTTAATGCAGCCTTAAGATTATACACAGTGTTGGAGGAAGAACTCAGATCCTGTACTGAAAGGGTAGTTATGTCTATAATAAGAAATCATATTTTATAGTTGATGATCTGTTTTTGGATGATTCTACAATGACTAAATATTGTATAAGGGAGCATATTGTAAGTAAACTGAGACGTTTTTCTCTTTACTCTACTGTAAATGACCTCAAACTAAATGGAACTGACCAACAGAGGCATGTTTGACATGACGTCAGTGCAGCCTGTCAGCTCTTACTTTCATATGACAAATATGAAACTGATGGTGCAGAAACAAACTCAGTGAGGATCCAGGTTCCACACACGGGTGGCCTAGCTGCTCAGCTCGGCCGTTTCTGCCGTGTCTCATCTCATGAACACTTGGATAAGAAGGAGTTGTGGGTAAGTGGAGAGGGAGGGTTTTAATCTCATAACAACAAGGGATCTGCCCTGATTTGGGGTTGCCCTATTTGGTCTCAGTCTCTACAGCTGTCAGTTATCACAGATAGAAATAGATGACCACAATAACTGAAAGGTCACCCCAAAAAATGTGTTGAAAGTGAACTTCTATCAGAGAAAGTTTGACAGTGTAAAAGTGTAAATAAAGCTCTTAATTTCTTGCTGTAACTGACATTTATGATTTGTTACTGTCATGTCAAAGCTGCACAAGCTTCCATTTCTGATATGAACAACAGGAGAATTATCACCAGTTTCCCTCAGCCAGCTCTGTGGTGCAAACTTGTGCTGCAGACCTCCTCCAGCCGATATTCTGCTTTTATTCTCCTGTGGAATCCTCTCGGCAAGAACTCTGTTTATCAACTGACCAACTCAGGTTTTGTCACAACTGCTTCTGAAATCACAGCTGAACAATGATGAACGCATGTCAGCATCCACACGGCCTGCTCCCTGCCAGACGTCCAGCGTTCAAGACGAGATTGTGCACAAAACTAAGCTATCGTTTTGATTAATAATTGATTTTTTGAAATCAGCTCAAGAGGGGGAATTAAGATGCAAGCGAGCTACTGAAAACTGAAATTATGTTACTCATAATCTTCAGATTCATGTTATTCACAGAACTTTGTGTGAAAAGAAGATTTCACTGCAAAATTGTATTGCAAAACAAAAACACTGACCCGAACCCTTTATTTTGATATTCATGTAACAGTCCTCACATTGTGAAAAAAGGCTAAAAAAAAGAAAAAAAAGAAAAGAAAAATCCACACACTCCTGTGCTTGTATGGGGTATAATGTATCTACTTTAAGGCTTGCTGGATACCTTATTACCTGACTATAAATAGGACTTTCAGGACCGGTGTGAGATTGGACGTACTGCGCTGCAATGTGTTTAGAGATGAGGGAGATAACAGAGTCACAGAAATCGCCCTCTGCTGCTGCTGCTGTCACTGAACTGGGTCACTCACACTGAAGCCTTTTAACACAGAAATATCTGAAAAACAAAACAAATGACCATACTAGGACATTGGATTCAGCATTTCATGCTATTTGAAGTAAGTATTGCGTTTTCCTCTAGTTTAGCCGCATTCTTTCAACTTCTTGCAACTTTTCCCCGCATTGCTTGTGCCTAGTCCATATGTACACAGGTATTTTTCAAAATGCAGCTTTTTCTATGCATTTTGGCCTTTCATCCACAAACAAACACCGTTTTAAATAACTGAAAACTGGGCCTCCAAGGTGAAAATTGCAGTGCTAACACATAGACAGGAAAAACAGGATTTTGGTTATCAACTTTGCTCAAGAGGTGATTTTGTGCAATGGCAGACGTGGCCAACATGGTGCCAGTGCTAACCAGCTAACAGGGATTCTTACATGTTTACACATAATAGTCACTTCCTTTTTCCACAAGGCATCAAAGTTTGTGTCCATGACCCACAGCACCACATAGAAAACTGACTCTGGACCAGAATGGACCTCACCTCAGCCTGTTGTTATGCGTTTCTGCATGTTTGTGGCTGAAAGAGAGGGTGTGAAAACAGGAAGGAGCATGTATTTGTGTAAACGGTGGTAATGGTGGCTGTGTCGTGCCCGGTGTTCGTGCATTAGCAGCACTGGTCATGGCCGGTCATGGTCAGTGAAGGGGTGCAATCCTGAGCTCACAGAGAGTCTGTTCTGTTTCATTCGGATGACTCTCTGCTGAGCTCAGACACAGAGGAACGACTGTTGTGTGTCACAGTCTGCAGGGGAATTCAGGCTGGTGTGATGGTGTGCTTTCTTTTTCCTGCCATAGATTACCTGTGAAACCTTCAGCGAGTTCAGATGAATACATCGTTCATTTGCAGCGAGATATCTTCATGTTATACCAAACTCTAAATGATGCTCAGCTGTTTGACACAAACGCTGTTAGCAACTTTTTAATCGGCTTGTTTTAAGTTTTTTCATGAACATCACAAAAGTCAGTTTAAGTGGTGACCAGCAAGCAGCGCTGCAGTTCAGGAAGGACACTGAAATCATGTCTTCAGTCTTTCTTATATAAATTTAAGGGCTTTAAGCCACAGTCTGTTTCCCTGTTCCTCCTCCTCCTCCCCACGCCCCTTCATTGACTTTCACTACTTTCCTCATCACCTGACTGCCCACCCACCCACACACCTGGGCCCACTTCTCATCAGCCCTGCAGTTACCTGAGCTTCCCACCCATCCCCTCACCTGCACCTCATTGCCTCATCAGCCTTACTACGCAGACAGATCACTTTTCCAGATTAAGCTTTCATGTGCTTCTTCTTCTTGTTGCTCTCCAGCCTTCTGTTTCAACTGAAACCTGTTTTTGCCTGCCTCACCTGCACAGTTTGACATTTCCTCTGTCTGTTGGACTCTGGATTCATGCTTGCTCCTTCTGGATTTGTTTGCCTGTGTTGGACTGATGCCTGGTGTTTTTGACCCTTGTCTGCCGCATTATTCCAAGAACCTTTTGTATTTTGACTCTCGCAAACCATTGAACCAACTCTGCCACAGAAGTCTCTTCTGTTTTTGTATTTTTATATGTTAAAAAACACTATATATTTCATAGGGATAACTCCAGTATTTTCAGACTAGAATCCATATATTACAATATATTTTAACCAATAACTTTTGTTTTGGTGTCCCCATAAGTTTTGACTTCAGTATGAGCAATTATCTCAAAGTGCAAAATTTCAACAACAAGCTGTAGCTTGATTTTTTTCTGTTCATGTTCATGTTGTTTCAGATTCTTTACATTAGAAAAACATCACAATCTCTTTTAGAGGCAAATGGATGTGGGATTAGAACAGACATCTACACTGAAAACCTCCACCCTGTCCATCATCTTAAAAAATCTTCATGTGTAAATGATTAAAATCTATCACCATGAGATGACCATCAGCTTCTTGTTTTGTTACAGCAGTGTGACACACAAGGTCTGAACATGTCGTTGAGCACGACCTACTGACACAAGCACAGCCCACTGACCTAAAGATTTGTGGAAAATACATTCTGTATGTTCAAATAAAACTCACATGGCTGTGACATATGACTGGGCCATGATGTGAGACATCTCTATAGAAATATTATGCAAATTACCTCAACTTTGCAATGCAACAATTATTCATCCAAAATGATGTTTCCACCGGAAACCTCAGAAAGACTAATTATACAGCCTGCAAACAGCAAAGTGTCTCATACAGCTGAAAATACATTAGATGACTTTATATCGTTTGTTTTGGAAATTTGATCAGCTGCTGTTCTGGAAAGTCTCTGTAGACAGTCAAAACAGATTCGCTCTTTTAAATCAATAGAAACCAAAACAATAGAAGTTTTCCATATCAAACACTCAAGTATACAGTATTTACACAAGTTTGTATGGGAGGAGAGGTGCTGCATTCAGAAAACAGGTGCGGAGCAAAGGTAGGAGCAGTCCACGGTCCTGATCCAGCAGTAAGTACTCAAATTTATCAGCTTTTAGGGGAGAAAGCTTTCAAAAGAAGTGTAACATTTGGACTGAGTTGTCGAAGAAGCAACAAAGACTTAAAAATGATCAAAAAGGATGGATGGGTGGATGAATCCCAGATTGGTAGATTTCTGTGTAATAGCAGCATCTTATCCAGGCTTTGCATGGGGACAGTGATACAGAATAAATATATATGTCAACTCCAGCAGGGAGAAAAATAAGCCGAGGGAAAAAGAGAGAAGAATATACAGAAAAATGAACACAACAAATAATAAAAGAAGTTAAAGTAGCTCAACTGACTATTCACAAAATACACAATATAAAGAAAAAAAAGACTAAATAGAGGACAACATAAAGGATAATGTACTATACACGACGTATAATAGACAAGAAGGAACCCCATTTTGTTTTCATGCACATTGTTCAGACTTTCAGGCAGTGAATCAGTGTTTGTATTCGGTGCACCTCTCTGCCCCCTCGCTTCAACACAGCTCAATGTGGTCATAAATATCCTTAGAAATCTGACATGTATTTCAGGTTGTCTCCCAAAGACAACACTTCTGTTGCAGTAAATCATGGCCACTGTTTGTGTGTAAAAATGTTTGAATCCTTTCACTGACTAATAAACTCCATAACATTTTACAGCTGTGAGCTAAAGCTATAAATTTCAGCAAGGCAATAAATGTGATCTGAAGAATACTGAGCATAAATTGGGTGACAAATCCATTTTAATTAAACATTTCTGATGAGGAAATGAATAAAAGTAGAGGGAGGAGAGGGAGATATGATTACTGCTGCTTCTTGAGACACTGTGTGTGTGTGTGTGTGTGTGTGTGTGTGTGTGTGTGTGTGTGTGTGTGTGTGTGTGTGTGTGTGTGTGTGCATGTCGGGGGGGATTGAGCGTCTGATTGTATAATTCATGTATTTCCTGACCAGACTGAAAATTCACTACACGAATAACATCGGGCACTTGAGGAGATTATTGGCCGATTGCAGCCTCGGTGAAGGCCATGAGTGAACTTGAGAACTGGCATCAAACACCGAATGAGCGAGAGATTCACAGCCTCATGTGTAACTGCCACTGACCCAGTGTCAATATCAATGACAGCTGCTTTCACACATCGGACGTGGCAGGAATGACAGGATTCAACGCGTGTGAACTCCGATGCTATGATGTTAAGGTGTGAGGTAGAGTGGTACCACTTACTAACAATGCACACATTGCACACAGTTCATAAGAGTATATAATGGCTTTATTAATAATTTACAGATGCTTCATACTGCAGATATTAACCATTAATAACAACAACTTCTGCATTGCCAGGTGGTTGGTGTTTATCCTCATCTGCTTGACTTTTTAGTCCATCATGGACAATGAAACCTTTGATCTCCTGGGAAAGTGGTGCAGGGTGTGTGGACAATGATCCTTTCTTATATTCAGACTTAGGTTATTGTAAGGACCATTTATCAATGACTTAATTAACGTTTATAAATGCGTCCTTGGACCAGACCCCACAATGAATGACAGTTCATTCTTTATGGCATGATAACAGCTTATCAGGTCTTGAAAGAATCAGGTCTACACTGAAGGACAAAACTGATATGAGGCCCATATCTATTCAAATGAAACGTCTCAGAAGCTCTAAGAAGACTGGTAAGGCCTTGTTTTTGTCACAATTCTTCTAAATGAATTAAATCTCTGAAGTTGTCTTTTGATTTTCTTCACTATGTTAAGTCTTCCTGTGGGTTCTTCATGCTGTGTTGTTCCAACTTGAATTAATGGAAAACTGAAGCATACAATTGTATAAACTGTGTGAGTGTCAGGAAGAATATGGCAACTCTTTAAGTCCTTTGATGTAATGTACCAAAGCAGCGCATAAACATGCCATAAATGGATTATAACAATTGATAATGCAGTTGTAAGCACATACACGTGTTTATTAATGCATTTGTCCACAACTATAACTCCTCCTGCTGCATTCATAAGTGGAGGATGCTGCATGAACAGGTAATATAAAGTATGTCCTCATAGGAGAAGTTATAACTGTTGACAAATGCTGTACATTAATGAAGACTTAAAATGTCCAAATAGCTGCATAAAACTACATTATAGTGTTATAATTTCTGCTTACAAATGCAGGACAGCAGCACTTAAAGTAAAGTGAATAGGCATGCAACACAGTTAACACTGACATGATGTTCATTAGTCTTTATAAATGCTTTATTAAGTTATACTTAATAAGTATAACAGTTATACTTGATTTTTACAGAGAATGCCTGTATAAAAGTTGGTATCATTAGTAAAGCCATTAGTTACAATGTGTAAACCCTTTATATTTGGCGTCTCATTTCACATGTGATTGTAGCAGATTTTTCATTTTTTGTGATGTAAAAGAAGGTATTTTTCCAACTCAAATGAGAGTCTTTGAGGTGTTTATGTGACAAATGAGAAACACTGGGCACTATGACCCAGCAGATAGCCTACTCTTCATAGAAAGAGAGAGAGGGAGAAAAAACAAGGCTGTGATCAGTGGTGGTTGTTTGATGTCAGAGCCTGTATAAATCTGAGACTTTGGGTGGGCTCTACCATTCAGCCACAGGGGGCCTGAGGAGACGCAGCTCTGGAGAACTTCTGCCCTACATGCGGATTATCTGTGACATCCTCCCAGATGTTGGGGCATCAGGTCGCGCTGCTCATCATTTACACGCAAACCTTTCTTGTCTTATATGCTGCGCACAACAGCTGAGAAGTTTTATTTTATGGCTACAAAACGGGAAAGTTTGAGCAGCGGGGAATGGATCTTCCGCAATTTTGCGTCTGCACATTAAAACCTCATTCAACAGAGGAAAATGAGGAGGGAAAGAATCCTTTTTTATGTTTCAGACTGATTGTGCCATTTATCTGACCGCATGGCACGGATAAGGCGACGCTCACCAAGAGAAGGGGCACCTTAAATGTCAGACATCTCAGAGGGTGACATAAAAATGACAAAAAGTGAGTGAAAGTTATGGAGCGCTCCGGTCAAGTCGAGCCAACTCAGCCGGTGAACACCACAAACGACAGTTTTATTACAGAGTCATCCTCTGTGGATGTCAGCGCAGAGAGTCTCGCCTATCAGATCAGTCTGGCGGTGATTCTCTCTGTTATCACACTTGCCACCACTTTATCTAACGCCTTCGTCATCGCAACAATCTCCCAGTCGAAGAAACTACAAACTCCTGCCAACTTTCTGATCGCCTCTCTGGCCATCACCGACCTGCTGGTGTCCATTCTGGTGATGCCCATCTGCGTCCTGTACACCGTCATCCACACCTGGACGCTGGGGCAAATCGTGTGCGACATCTGGCTCTCCTCGGACATAACGTGTTGTACGGCGTCTATCCTCCACCTGTGCGTAATCGCTTTGGATAGGTACTGGGCCATCACAGACGCTGTGGAGTACTCCAAAAAGCGCACGCCGGGACGCGCGGCCGGTATGGTGGCCACAGCCTGGGTCATTGCCATCTCCATCTCCCTGCCGCCTCTCTTCTGGAGACAGGTGAAGGTAGAGGAGATGACCAGCTGCAGCGTCAACACGGATCATATTTTCTACACCATCTACTCGACCTTTGGGGCTTTCTACATCCCCACCTTGTTGCTTATTGTCCTCTACGGACGGATATACGTCGAGGCTCGGAAACGGATCCTGAAGCAGTCCCCCAAGAAGGTGGGGAAGAGACTCACCTCGGCGCATCTGGTCACCAACTCTCCTGGATCCGTGGCGTCCACATCCTCCCTTCAGTGCGGGAGGCACGACACTCCGTCCAGCGACACCGGCTCTTCAACAAGCGAGAACCAGGTGAAAGTGACAGTGTCGGATGCGCTTCTGGAGAAGAAGCGCATTTCAGCAGCCAGAGAGAGAAAAGCCACTAAGACTTTGGGGATAATCCTCGGCGCTTACATCGTTTGCTGGCTGCCGTTTTTCATTTACACACTGGTAGTGGCCACATGTGACACATGCTTTAACCCCGAGTTGTTTGACTTTTTCACCTGGTTGGGATACCTGAACTCCCTCATCAACCCGATCATTTACACAATGTCCAACGAGGACTTCAAGAAAGCTTTCCATAAACTTCTGCGCTTCAGATGCTGCAGGTCGTGAACGAATGTTATTTGAGCCTCCAATGAGATATTTATGTATTTATTTTTGGATATCAAGTTCGAATAGTAAGAATGGCATACAAATATAGACATTTTAAATTGTGCATGCAAAAGAAAAAACATCCATGTTTATTCATTTGGTGCATAATGGAGGTTTAAAAATTCCATTTTTTCTAACAAGTAACATGGAGTGAAATGGCTTCACATGATTTCTGTGGATTCAGAGCTCAGACCACTGCTACGCAAAAATCTTAACACAAGAACCAAAATTTAATATTGAACATAAGTGTAGATGGTGAAGAAAACCAACTTTACGCACCACACAAAACCACTTCAGCGCCTCTTGATGGGCAAATGTGCTTGTTGTCGCAAACATTCAGTGATGGCTTGTTAGTGTTCTGTATGGAGTCGTTTTTGGATGCTACACTCTACTAAGGCAATGCGGTGTGTCGTTCCCATGCGACGACTGACCCATTAATGCCAGTAAGCAGCAGCGATCACACACATCTGACATGATAAGTCAAAAATATACCTAAGGTCCTTTTTGCATTAAGTTATATGTGTACAACTATAGTAGTTTTATTTTTAAAACTCGCAGATCGACGGAGCGTTTATGTATTCTGAGAAATGAAACAGTGCTATATATATTTTTATCATGGCCATGGACTGCTTGCTGCTATCCTGTGTGGTTATCTTTTTGATTTAGAAAGGCGCGCTCACGCTGCTGAAAAAAAAAAAAAAAAAAAAAGATTCATATCAGTGTCAAACAAAGAAACTGTAGCTGATATTTACCCAGCAGCTGGAAGCTGATCATAAGTTCAATTTTGCAGAACAAACACCACCTTGTTTTACTGTGCGCAATGGGTCTGTTTGCTGCTACATTAAATCTGTATCTACAGTATGTGATGTCCATGTGTGAACCGGTCATGGCAAAAGAGACTGATTTGAAGAGCACAGTCTGGCCTGCTGAACTATAAAACTAATGCTGAGGGTTTGTCAGCATTATGTGAAATAAAAGTATGTGGAATTTATTTGTTCCCATTCAGAGATGCAGTGCAATAAAGGCTTTTAAGTATTTGTTGGGCACACATGTTCTTTGAGTTTTAATGCCGTTTCAAATCAAGATTATTGTCAAAATTTCTTCCAAATCAGAATTAAAGTTACATTTTCTCTCTTACGTTATTGTTGCTGTGATGAAAGCAGCAGCTACTCAGACAAGCAACTCGATGTTTTATCACATATCCAACAACCTCTTGAGGCACTCACAGACGTGGCAGAGCATTAAACAATACAGATCAATGCAGTTGAACGTGCGTCATTTCACATCAGCCCATCCTGACGTCTCTAACAGGATGAGGTTCTGTTGTGGCTGGCTTGAACTCTTCCTGGCCTTTCAGTCTCTCTGCTGCCTTCCTGGAGGCAGAGCAGGACACGATCTGTGTAGTCAACGGCTGTCACAGTTCAATAAGTCATGAGGCTGACAGTGGGTGATGCTCTTATAGTGGACTTCACACACACACTAAAAGGCCACTTGTATTATCAACACACATGCAAACACACACACACACACACACACACACACACACACACACACACACACACACACACACCCCCACACACATACACACACACACACACACACACACACCCCCTTTGGCTGTCCATATGCGGATTTTCATATGGCTCATCATGCATGAAAGATGAGTGCACCTGGGCAGACAGACAATCACAGCACGGCATTTCCAGGATTTTCCTTGGCAGTTACAGTTGAAAGATACATATATGCATACATAAACATATCTTCCCTTGGGACTGCTGGACACAAACAAGGAAAGCTCTGTTGTACAATAAACTATAGCCAGTAGTTTGGCAGGTTCAAACTCCTTGCAGACCATTCACTATAAAGTATATAAACAACAACATAATGATTAAATTTGGTGTTTGATGGCAGACTTTATCAGCCTAGAGAAAAAGTCCTGGTAAAGACTCATTAGAAACACAATAAGAAACAAAATTAACCAAATGAACATATAAAACACTTCAAACTATGGTCACCTGAGGCAGAGAAGACAAGGGTGGTACCTCATTTATAGCTGTGGTTGACCTTCATAAGAAGGTGATCATTTTAATCCATTCAAAGAAGGTGAATAGTGTGCACATCCAGGTGCAGGACAAAACAAACAAACAAACAAAAACAGCAAGCAAAGGAAAAGGAGAGGTTGTCCACACGCTGAAATTTTCAAGCTGCCAAAATTGTAATGCGATATTTTGACCAACAAACATCCATCTGAATGAAACCAGGCACACAGGCTCACAACACATAATGTCTAAAGAGCTGACAGTAGTCCATACAGGCTACATGTGATACACAGTTTTTTACATTTTCACATTTTTTGCATTGTAATAAAAAAAAACAAGAATAAAATGCCCACAATGGCAGATAAAATATGGTTGGACTTTTGGGTGTGTTATGCTAGTAGTGGCTAACGTCGCCTCAAGCTGTTCGTCTCAAGGAGACTTCTTTCTACCTCCACACACTGACAGATTTTCTTCATTTTCAAACTTGTAGTCTTCAGACCTGACTAATGATGACCCAAGTGACATCACTTGAGGCAGTTTATCAGATATCTCTCACTCTCTGGACTTTTTTCACATATGCAGCAGTACTTCCCTGAACAGACTGATGTGTGAAATCAGTGAGTCCCCAGTACTGTCCCCAGAGCTGTGCCCAGTGAGTCAGAGTACAGCTCATAGTGGTGATATCAAACAGTCCCCCTGAATGCATGCAGATGATGATATGGAGCTGATCCATAATGGACCAAATAATCATTTCATGCAGAGAGACTGTTGATGTTTAACAAACAGGGTTTATGTATCCAAAGAAGTATTGCACAGCTCATGTAGGTAACACTGCTGCACCTCCGGCTGCAGAACAGCACACACTATCATTTTGTTGACAGGGATGATTGCACTGTGCAAACAAATACATAAATTATACAACCTCTTTGTTTTCTGTTAGCTGAATGTGCTGCATTACTGGTTTGCCACAGATCTGCTGCGGAGTGAAGGACGTTGCTGACGTAGCTAACAACCAGTGAGGCTGAACACATGGATAATGAACCTATAAAATATTATTTTGCTGAATGGAGTTTGGGTAAACAGGTTTATTGTTTCACGCTCTCTGGTTGAGGGAAGTTCATAACATTCATCACCTGAAAGATGGTGGCACAAGGGCACGTCTGCTATTAATAAATTACCTTATGAAGGTGATAACAATTGAGCATGTCAAGAAGAAAACGAGTCAGCAAGTAATTTATTTGGTAAGAAGATTGAGGGCGTAAAACAATTAGAGTCAGGTTAGCTTCAACAATCCTCACGGTGACGTCAATAGCACATCGGCTGATGCGACATGCTGTGGAGATTCATCATTTCTATCTATTTTCAAATGTTTGTTGGTACGACAAAATTGGCCACTATGGTTTACTTGTAGAAAATTTGTGATTCATCTGCTTACATAAAGTTTTGCATATATTTTTCAGTCATTCGTCACTATTTACTTCCGTCGACCACTACGAGTCTTTCCTGTGTAGTATAACCCATTCACTTGCATTGCATTGACAGAAGAGCCTATAATGTGAGAAAATTCATCATAAAAACAATTGTAATCAATACCTATTGGTAGATCTTAAAGTCTATACTCTGCTGTCATCATTACTGGTGATAACAAGATAGCGGAGTCAAGGGTGGAGCAATTCGCTGCCTTATTTGTGCCCACAGACACTCAGCGCGCCTCAGCTCATGTGTGGATGAAGGTTTCACACTGTGTGTTATTGTGAATGTGTGTGTGTTCAATCACAGCCTTCAGTCATCCGTGTTCTTTCCGTGCTTCACAGCAGACCCATTGCCACAAGCAGTTTCTCTGCCTTTCAACAAAGTGGGTTACTTTAAAGGCTCACAGCACTTTGCATTAGCTTCTCCTCCAGCTCACCTACACGTATGCCTAATAATATGTTCCTCTGCCATTCTGTATTACACAATGGGATTCTCCCATAGATTGAATTAGAAGACACTGTATTTGGTTCCCTCAGCTACAAAATCATCATAAGTGAGAAAAATAATCCAACCCTACTGGTGATCGACTGGCACACGTGGGAGACCATCACTGGTGGAGCTTAGTGAATCTATCACACTTAACATCCACTCTGGTCTGACAAGCAATACATCACTAAATTAGACAGTTATAGTAGTGGCACAGGAGGTGTGCACACTGCTGAGGTTGTGATCCCTCCATCTCTACTACTATGCGGATCACTGTTAATGGGTGCTCAATTACCAGTGACAGAAAGAAGGGACGTATGAAGGGCATCCTCTGTTTACCTGCATACGGTCATGCAAAAACCTCATAGCTCAGATTAGGGTGTCTTTTTTGTGTGTAATCATGAGTCCTCAGATTAAATGGTCCTCTGTGATCACCTGGATTTGTTGAACACTATAAAAAGTGATCAGCTGAGTTTTACAGTATTTCCTAATAAGATGACATTTGCTGCCAAGTGAAAACATTGTATCTTCAAAATAAGAGCGGCTTTATTTTTGCATGGAGTATCAGAAATTGACATATTGTGCCAGATGTGCTGTATAATACTGTATCTTTGTTAATTGGGGTGCAATACACATGTACACATACTCCAAGGGACTTTGCTCTTCCCGTGTAATATGTATTTAAATGTTTGGTATCAAAATCCATGCATCATTGAGTGTTTTCAATTAAAATATATTAAAGGAAAGGTGCAACATTTTGAGAGATATGCGTATTCAGTCTGTTTCGGAGAGTTAGATGAGAAAATTGAAACCCCTCTCGTGCATGTGCATATGGTGGGCGGTGATTAGCCTAGCTTAGCATAATGACTGGAAATAGTAAATAGTAATCTTTCTATTACTGAGACTTTCAAGGCACCAACAGGTAAAAGTAAGAGAGATGAGTAAATCGTTGTCTAAGAGGGAGTTGGTGGGAGTTGGTTGTCTTGTTTTTGTCTCGCATGCTGAATTTGAGATGCCTCTGCTCAGAGGTCAAGCACACTAAACTTTATTCAGTCCTCGTTAAAAGGCAAAGTGCACAGACTGCTACAACTGAGAAGATGGCAGTTCAACACATGAGGTCATTTTATTTCTCTGTTTTTCTCTCCTTACCCTTCTCCTGCACCCAAGTCCCAAATATATTTGCATCCGGTGATACATTAGTCTGCTATGAAAGGAGTTTTCAAAGTGATCATAGTACCTGGCTGTAATGCATACAGTCACACACAAATCATTTTTTGTGTTAAAACTATTCAGCTGTGCCAATGGGCCATTTTGTCAGAGGTACAATTCCTACAATAATAAAGTAATATATTAATTCATAAAAACATCACACAAAGATGGATTTCTGTTTCATCAGGAGCCTTGGAGAATATAAATGAGGGTTTTCCATCGCTTCGGGGATAATTTACATATTGTCTATTAACCTTTTCACATTAAGCATAAGAAGGTGCATTGAGATGGAAACTTGACTCGCATGTTTGTAATTTCCCATTTTCACAAGCAATAACAACACAAAATGTCACACAAGCTATTAGCATGAAATTTGCCTGACACAACCTAATTCAGCCCCTTTTCCTCGTCTACAAACCCCCAAGCTTCTTGTCAGTCTAATAAGCAACTTTCTCCTCACACAGGCCTGAACCCCCTCCCTCTACCCTGACCTCCTTTAAAATAAGCTTCCTGCTCCTGTCACACAGTTTAACTCAGGGTTTTACCTTAACCTTAAACATCCACCACCAACCTTTCAGTTTCTTTCTCAGCTTCCCTTATAGGACAGGCTGGGACAGAAAGGTCTGTTGCATCACACAGTTTCTTAGATGGAAGGGGGCCAAGAAACCCCTTCAGGTAAATCTACATCCGTAATCCACACAGTCTCTACGTCCATCACCTACTGACATATATGAATTATGACATTATGAAAATATTTTATAAAATCATTTGGCCAAGTCTCCACCAGCTCTGGCAGAAATGAACTACACTGTCCTGCAAAGCCAAAATGCAGTTAGATATTTAGTGAAAATGACTGGTTGACATTTAGTTTGCTATATAGCCTAAATTTATTTCAGCGTATATATGTCTAATTTCAAAGAAAACAAAAGAAAGTACAACAAAACAAAGCTAAAACCAAACTTCAGTCATTTAGCTAAAGTGACAGAGCTAAATCCAGTTAAAGCTGGCTGGAGATAGCCACGGCTTGCATTGACAGAAGCTAAATTTCTCACTTTACACCCCTGAACTGTTTCCTCTAACATAAACAAAGCAGCAGCTAAAACCAGTCACAGACAAAAAAAACAAAAAAACAAAAAACAGCTAATCAGTTCTGCTAAATAAGTAATTAGCCTAGTTTAGACTGTCATCTCAACTCGCCAGTGCAAAGGACAGTTTGGTGTGGTTAAGATGCTTTTAAGTCACCCTTAAATACATTTAAATATATTTAAGTGTATAGAAATTAGCCACTTTTTTTGTCATAAAATAAAATGTAAAAGAAGGCATCATAAGAGGGAATTACTACATCTTATTTCCAGCGTATTCTGATCAAGATCATCAAATCACCCTTCAGTTTACCACTGTCTGTCTCTGTACAGATCTAGCTTTTCAACAAATAGTCTGACAAACCTTTTCTGACTGGTACGGTCTATTTCTTTAGCCCTCAATCAAATCATATAAATTAGATTTAACTGGTTTACTGCCATAAAAATAGAACTGACTCTAGGCAACTTATTAAATGAAGCATGCATTACTGTATATTTGTCAATGTGAGATCATATGGAAAATACTGCGTCTATTGAGGCAAGTGCAACAGCTTGGACGCACGGCCCCATTAAACTTCAACCAGTGTTGACTCTGGCTCGCCCACCCCCACCACACACCCAGCAACCATACCACCACCCCCAACTTTTCTTCACTGTATTAGAAAAAAATCACCATCTCAGTGTCTTTCGAGAATGTGGATAAAATGCCATTTTTTTTACCAACTGCCCATCCATCCATTCATCCATTCATCCATCCATCTGCAGCTGCTTATCCAGGTCAACTCCTTCTCATTCTAGGTCCTCATGTTCAGTGCGGGTCCTCCCTGATTAGACCTGCAGGGTAGGTGTCTATGGAATCAGACTGTGTCAGTGTAACCAAACAAAGCTTCTTAAATATCAAACAAAAGTAAGAATGTGAGAGAGAATACAAACTCATCAAAGCAAAAAATATAATTTTTAAACTGACAACAAATTATTTGTGTAATCATGTGAAGATGTGTTTTGGTCTTGTTTCGTCTTGTCCGTTCATGGTGGTACTGACTAATCCCATAGTATGATCATGATTTAGCTTATTGGTTCAGAGATTGTGCTGACGCAACCTTTCCCATGGACGGGCTTTTTTCAGGGGCGTGTCCTCATTGTCTAATGAGTTTCTGAGTGACATCTCAGCCCTGACGTTGTTCAGTGCAACCTGTTTCTGTTCCCAGGTCATCAAATACAGACGCTGTGTCACATCCCTCTGCGTCTCATACAGACACACAAGTTACCCTAGAGCGTCTGTGTGAGATGCACCAGGCTTTCAGCTAACTCCAGTGTAAACCCATCTGTGGCAGTATTAGATGCTCAGAGCAACTGATCCAATATTAACCTGCTATAACACGCTATGAGCATCAGTCCTATGTTGCTTCAGAAGAAGAAGAAGAAAGAAGAAGAAAGCCCTTTATTTGTCACACACAACACGACATGCTACACACACGCCATGCATTGGTGAAATTCTTCCTCCGCTTTTGACCCATCCTGGTCAGTCCTTCCTCCGCGGCAGACTAGGAGCGGTGGGCTGCCAGCCGACTGGCACCGGGGGACCCAGTTTCCTTTTCGTCACCATTGGTCAGGTGGTGATCTTCATGCATGTTTTTTAGAGGGGGGTTTCATTTTTATGGAGGATCCCCCAGGTGAACATGGGGAGAACACGCAAACTCCACACAGAAAGGCCCCTTTCCTTGAGATATGGGGCAGCAGGCGCCGAAGGCATGGTGGAGGACATGCCCTCAGTGCCCCAGGTGGCAATCGAACCCGGGACCTTCTAGTTGTGAGGCGACAGTCTTGCCACTGTCTCACCGTGCCACCAAAGTGAGTTTTATTCTCTCTCAAATTCTTATTTTTGTTTAATGTTTAAGAAGTTTTATTGGATTATGTTGACACAAATCTGATCACATGGTTGTTCTTGGGGGGTCGGAGGTGTTACCAGCCTTACTGGAATCTTAACTGGCCGGCCCTGGTGCTCCTTCATAGCACATTTTCTGCATGGCTTTAAGTAGGTAACTGATTTTCCATTACTAAAGAAGGAAGGTGGAACATGTAGGCCAATGAGAAATGAGAAAAGTTGGGGGTTAACATGTTTCTCCTTCAGTGACGCCTCATTGAGTGCTTCTGGTCATTATGCAAGAGAGAGGTTAAGATATAGGGCACCCTTATTTTTGTATTCTGACAGGTGTGTTTTCTCACTAACCTGAAAATATCCATAAATGAGGGTATTTAACCATTCAGAATTCAAATGCTGTGAGAAAGCTGAGCATCTTTGGACAAAGCGAGAGCTCTCTGCTCTCAGTAAAGCCACACGGACATGATTAAAAATGTCTGATCCACTTAATCTCAAAGTAAACACACAAACAGGCAAATGCACACATGAAAAGAGCTCACATAACCTTCATGGTCGTCTTAAAACTGGTATATGCCTACATTGTCTGCTTTGACTGGCATAACATCAGTCTCTAAATTTGTTTGATATTTTCAGGTTTTTCATGGTTGCCGTGAAAACCACACACCTCACCACAGTAATGCACATGTTGGTCTGTGGCTGATGCAGTTTTGACGGGTTTATATTCTGCAGTGGATTTAGTCATGCTGCTGTCTCCGTCGTGCTGCTGTGGGCTGTAAAGCAGGTGTGGATTAATACGCGGGGACAGAAATGCATCACTGCTGGGGCTGTCAATTGACCTGACCTCCTTCTCTCTCACTGACATCTCTCTCACTCTTTTTCCTACTTTGTTCCCTGGCCATAAAGCGCTGTTTTTCTGCTTCTCTGCCATCACCTTACTCTTTTCCTCCTCATTCTCTCCTCTCCCCTCTTCTGTCTTCCTCTTCCCCATTTTGCCCTTTACTTTCTTTATTTCATCCGCCTTCCAGGGCCTCCTTCCCACCCACCCTCTATCACTGTCTTTCCTGCTGCTTTATTCCCTTCCTACTACATAAAATGAAACTTGTCCACGGGGAACATGATAAACAGGCTCTATTTCACAGGAGTCATGGCTCCATCTTCTCTCTTACCAGCATGGGAACGCATCCTTTTAACTCCTCTTCAGCTCGGACAGCTGGAGGAAAGCCTCCTGGGCATCTACACTGGCACTTGTTATGGAGAACAAAGACATTAGCGATTAATCTCTAGACTTCCACCTGTCAACTGTAGAGTGCTTCAGATATAATTCCTCACAAAGCCATGAGCCTTTTGAAGTTCTCATTGCATGTGACATCTTTAATAGGTCATTCAAAACTGATCTTAAAGCTAGCTCAATGCGATATTCTGTCAGATGTGTAATATGCAGATGACTCAATAATTTTCTCTTCAGGAGATAGAGGATGGACGACTTGATGTCATCATTGTCCTATGCATTTTTAATCTAATAACTGATTGATATTTTGTACCTGCATGATTGAAGTGTCTCCCTCGAATGTGTCTTTGTAGGACATCATCATCTGAGCACTTAACTCGACATCCTTGGCGTTTGAAGGTTTGGACTTCCCTGTTGTTTTGAATTGGTTTTGTAAGGCTGATATTGTATTAGAGGTCTTCACAGGAGTACACATTTGCAACCAAACCCAAAAAGGAAAAGTACTATCTGGAACCAAACCAGATCTGTCTGTTATTTCTAAGATCACAGGTTAATGCTGCACGTTGTCAAAACAAATCTTTGTGTCTTATCTAATGTAATGTTAGTAGCGACCCATAATCCATCCAGGATTAAACATATCCAGGTTTTCTGTTATTCCTCTTCTGCTGATTGAAACAAGGTGAAGAACCCACTCTTCATTTCAGTTTGAAAGTCCACTTCCTGTCATGATGATGGATGAGAAATGTGACTTGTTTATAATCAGCTTTGCAGTTTTGTAGCATAATAAAGATAACTTCGACTGTTTGCCCTTTTGAACTATAATAATTGCCAGGGCTTCGAATGTTAGCATTGCTAATTTGCCATCATTTGCACTCTCCAAACGAATCTGACCTCTGCTCTCATCATGATCAGCAGTGTCTGATCACAGTCGGGTCTTCTTGCATTCACTAGGATATTACACATGATGTGATATAAAGATGGGACCTATAGTAATAGAATGGGACCTGACCCAGACCTGATGGGCCATATAAAGGGACCCGGGTCCAAGTGTTTGGATGGACCCACAAAGTCCTATATTGTATGTCTCCTCACTAATCATCATTTAACAGGAAAACTGTGACGTCAAGCAAGCATGATAGCTTGAAGTTAAATGAGGAAGTTGGTCTCTAAACTGTAACTGATGTTTACAGCAAACAGTGTGGGTAATAATTTCACCATATGGCTTTGTTTTCTCTGCCTTATATGTTTGACTATCCAGTTGGTTTATCTACAACATGTCTGATTGCTTGTGTTTCTTAACCTGTTGTGGGCGATTATACTACTATTCACAATCACATTATTTATTTAAGTACAGTGTTATCATCACAGACAGAAACAATGGCCTGAGAATAGATAGTGCTTTAAACCTACATTCTGTCTAATGGTCAGCAGAGGGCATCTCAACTGGTTGCAAAAAGAAGCCCTACTGTATATAGGCTTATGAAAAAAAAAAAAAAAACGTACTTCTCACTTCATTTCTTACCTCAGTAAACATTTTCCTAATAAGTTTATGGTCTCAATTGCTTGCTTCAAGCCTTTGTCAACACAGCAAGATGTTCATTTTGTAAATAATGGTCACATAAAGCAGGGTGTATCCAATGTGTATCCATGGCAGCTCCACCCTATTGTCCAAATATGGCCTCTTGTGGCTCCAAAAAACCAAGATGGCAATGGCCTCAGGGCCAAATTGGCAAAATGGCAGTTCACAACAAACACTCAGCAAAACTTCAGTTTGCTTGCATGTGAGTTTTAATAACAACATGTCCTCCATTCAGTACAGCTCACTGCACCAAAGACCAGTTTCTTTAGGTTTTTTTGTGGAGATCACCATTGGAGAAATGTCTTATATGTATATTGTTTTCCAACTTGTAATTGAGTGGGTGTTGATTTCAAGTTGGGAAGTTTGAATTGGTAGGTGGTGGGAGATGATAGGTGTCAGCTGAACTCGAATCTATTCTTTTGTTTTAATAAAAATAAAATGTATTCATATGTGAATATGTCTGTATATTATGTTTTTTTGAGGGAGGGGATGAAGAGGATATGTGACAATGATCCCTAGCTGGAATCGAACTGGGAACATTGTAATCACATTGTATGCATATTACCACTAGCTTATAAGGACACCGTATTCTATTCTTCCGTATGTGTGGAAATATGAACAAACTGTGGAAGACAGTGTTGTGAGTGGCAGGGCTCTCATAGCTGTCACAGTGTGAGGTTGTTAGCTCCAACAGGACAGATATTATTGCCCTCATAATTTACACTGTGACTACCTCCATCCAGAGTCATTTTCAGCTACTTTCCATTTAAGTCTGAGTGCATTTTATGAGGGAACTGACTATTAACTGAGTCAGGCAGTCATTTAAAGGGCAGCTTTCAGCATGTTGACTACAAAATAAATATTCTAATGTTATTGTTGATAATTTTCCAACTCAAAGCATGGTGTGTTTTGCATACCAAGAGAATATTTGGTTTCCATTAATTTATGCATATCATGAAAATCAGACTTTAAAGTTGCACACTCGCTAATCCATCACAGTCACCATCATGTCAGCATTCCACACTGCAAGAGTAATGTGACACTGAGAAAATACTCACTTGAGACTTTAGCATGTTTGAAGTCTCAAACAGTTGGTTTTTAACACCTGGCTGGTGGCTGCCAGAGGGTGGGAAAAAGACATTTTAAATTTTAAACGCTTTCTATCATAAGAAAAAAAAAGGACTGATGGATTTCATATTGCGCGCACACACACACACACACACACACACACACACACACACACACACACACACACACACACACATTTGTGTGCATCATTAACCACCAGATTCTCAGAAGCAATCTACTGTATAGAGGGAAGGAAACACTGAAATGCACTGCTCTCAGTTCCTGACAACATAATCCATCCGCTGAAAATTTCTCTATTCATTTACTCAACAGAAGTATTTTATTTCCACATTTTCTGAAAATATGCCCTTTAACGAGACTTTAGAAAGTAGAATAGGGTCATGAGTTTTAGGCAAAAGTAGCCTGACAAATAACACATTTATTTCTGAATAAGTTATTTGTGTATCTGCGTTTCCTCCTCACTGACTTCAAACAGTTGTGGATTTGCCTCCCACCAGGACAGTTCAACATGCTGCCCTCTGTTGGCACACAGTGGTACACACGGTCATGAATGGGAGGCTCTTAAACCCTCTGTAATACACTTGACCATAGTATTAATCTCTTAGCACGAGCAGGACTGTAGCCAGGATTTTAGAAGTACTGAGGTCACGAATAACCCCAAATCACTTTCACCTCTTCATTGCTTCATATATTATTCATCCTGTTAACTGTTAACTAAATCTATTTCCTGAACATTTATTCCCCAATAAGGTCTAAATGCTGTTTCAAACCCCTCTATTGAAACAGTCCTTCATAGATGGGGTATTGGGGTATGTCCAAAATGAGTATCAATATTATCAATAGCAATGAGTATCAAAGGTCATAGGCAAGATTCTTTGGCTTGTTTACTCGGTGTTTGATCAAATATTTCAAGATTTAAACCTGATAATGTAACTTTATTTGTTATATTATGCTAATTTTGTCCAAATACTTCCTATCTCATTCGCATATAAGAAAACACTTAATATCAGCATCACAATGAACAATGTGTTAGTACTCTATCAAGTTGACTGAAATGGTTGGATAGGTTTATTACAGACCTTCAAGAGCCACAGATACACAGATTTGTTTTCAGATTTTTGTCAGAGCATTTGATTTATTGATTGTTGTTGGGATGCAAATGGAATTTCAAGAAATACAATAGAAAATGTCTCTAAAATACACTACATAGTCTAGTTTTAGTTTTTATATTGATATTAATGCCCTGATTTTTTCTTGGTGCAACAGTAGTCAAATTCAGGCAAATGCATTTAAATATAGGCCTACAGTAATTAGCCTGTGAAAGTATTTAATTGTAAAATCTAAACTCCCCCCAGGTCACTCAACCCAAATAACCAGAAAAAAAACTACACAGAGGTCAAAAAACATCTGCCCCTGTGAAGTTTCCCTGAGCAATTCATTCAGTCCCTGTAATCCTCCTTTTGCTTGACCTTGACCTTCCTGGAGGACAGGTCAAGATAGTGGAAATTTGTCCTACAGGCCTCAAACTCATTATTTTAATTTCCATTCTTTTGAGCCCTTGAATGCAGAACAAAAGAGTATCTCAGCCTCCTCATCTCAGATATGTTAGTGCCATTGCACATACTCTAAATCTTGATAATTACCCATGAAAAAAATTGGACAAAACTGACCTTCAGCATTCACATGTCCATGCAGCAATTGATACGTGTTTGGGAGTGTTAATGGATTCAAGTTCAGCATTTCAAGGCTGCTACAGACTAAGAATGACCTCACGTATGAACTCTCATACCAGGTCATAGAGTTGATGTTGGCACAGGTAGTAAGTCTTCACACTGCCAATGGCACTTTCACTGCTCCAGGTTTAGTAGAGTGGATCACACTGATAATAAGCCCAGAGTGGATTTTCCCTAAGAGGAGCATTACCACAAACATGACTAATATTAGACTGTAGCCCTGAGGCACTCATCTTTCTCAGCTGTAAAAAGGAAGCTTACAAGCTGAAGCCTCACTGGAAATGAATGAACAGGTTTTTCTATGTTGTACTGAAATCTTTTCAGGTTTTATTGTGCTTCACTGCTCTACAGAGCACAGCACACGCAGTAAAATGGGGAAAGCCTACATACAGTAAGACCTAAATGCAGATACTACACTCAATTTAACTTTATTTTGACCATAGCTTAGTTGTAAGGATTGGATGTGGCCTGTCAGTTGCTGCTGCTTTGCTAGCTAGCTACTATTAGCAAGAGTTTATCTTTCTTTTTTATAATTTTTTTCCATCATGATTTGATTGAGCTAGTTCTGCCGCCTCATTTAGTTAATGACCGAGATATTTGTTCATCAAAATGAATATTTTTAATTACTGATTATAGCTGAGAAAAACAGGAAAGTGGATTTGGTTTTTATCTTTAATGTTGGCTAAAACCAGCTGTAGCTGTGGCTATCTCTCCAGCTAGCTTTAGCATGGTATATTGCTTCCTTAACTGTTGAGTTGTCTGCCTCTATATGACAATTTCACGTGCTACTTTCTGGAAAATTAATTATTACTTTACATTAAAACAATGACAGTGTAATGGTAGCGACAAATACACATGCACACAGGTATTCACATTCACATGCACTCGTACTGTAATCGCAACAGATGATGGATGTAACAGCAGAGGTGTCTTCTGCTGTGCCAGACCCTGCCAGACAGAGACACCCTTCGTCCCTAATGAAATAACCCCTTCTGACAGATGGCAAGTACCACTTTCCCTGTGTTGCATAATTTAAACTGACCCTTCTAATTGGACAATGATTCAAGTCATCAGCCAGTGAGAGAAGGTCAAGCTTGTCTGAATAAAATCCTGGTTGAGACTGACAAACATTTATTTGTCTTGGGAGAAATAGCAAAGTGACTTGTGAATAGTGAAACTAAAAATACATTATTAATCTACAAGACTCAGCTACAAGATTCGGCTGCTTTTATGCATAAATGATGCTAAAATTCAGCAGCAATGTTGCATTAGTGTCAGCTTCTTTTAGACTTAAACTTGATCTATTTTTTATCCTCACCCTGAATGAAAAATCTTTGACTTAAGATTGGCCGCAAAACCTGATCTGGGACCCTGACCCTAATCCTTCAGGATTAGGGTCAGGGTCATATACTGGAATGGTCAGATTTAAAGTGACGAAAGATTACAGTAATACTATATTGTGATCACTCCTCTTTGACATTGAATGTTGTTGATATGATTTATTGCAGAAGTTGGTATTTACCTTGACCCTGACTTCTGACCAAGAAGGTAAGCAAAACATATGTCTCAGTAATCAATCGTGAGCAGTAGCACAATGAGCAGATAAAGTTAGCAGAGAGCTGGTGAGCACAGCTGATAACACTTAGCAATCAAAGAGCCAAAGAGCTGGTGACTAAAACAAAACTAAAAAGAGAATGAAGTTTGGATTTACTGTGAGGTTCAGGTTGTTGTAGAGTTCTGCCCCCAAATGGCAAAAAGACTGCTGTTTTGTGCACAGTCATTCATTCAAAGTTCAGATTACTGTGTCAGAAAACTGCCTGGATGGATTATGTTGCTCTTGAAGTGGTTTATTTACTGCAGCAAATTGCTAACAACTAACAAGTGTGGCTAATCCTCTTCACAGAAAGAGGTGAGGGTGGAGACTAGTAACATGGAGCCTACCCACCCTGACATACTATGCAACGAGAGGCCACACATGCCTCCACTGTCTCTCACAATCAGCTGCAGAGAGAAGAAAGGACACATAGAGGAGCAGATCCTGAGTCATGTATATCTGTCAAATTCAAAATATCTCTTTATGGGTCAAAAGAAGAAGAGCCTTATCAACGACGAATTAAGCAAGAAAAAACCCTCAGGAAGTGGAGTTCATTTGTCCTCCATTTCATACTTGCAGATAAAAGAGGAGGAGGATCAAACATCTCCAACAACCAAAACACAGGAGAAAGCAAGCAGCAGGGTTAGATCCAAACCCTGCAGTGTGCAGTCAGAAGGGAGGCCTGAACTTGGCTGTGCAGCTCAAGTAAGAATGAGGCACATTGTTTGACTGGCAGCTGGAGGTGCAGTACAGAACAAAATTAAAATCCTGACCTCCCTTGGCACCCAGAATCGCTGCCTGAGAGGCAGGGATTTGCTGTGGGAACTCAACTCAGGCAGGAGGAACTTAGACTGAGGGAGAAAAGAGGAAAGGTTTGGCAGTCAGACAGTAACATGTAGAGGTTGACACACAAAGAGGGCATCAGTGATCAAACTTGGGGCGACTGCGGGGAGTAGCTATCTGGTCTTGGCTGCTTGGTAGATCCCCAAGTTTGTTCAGCTGACAGATGAGGGTCCAGAAGGTGGCTAACAGGATGAGGCCGGGCGGCCACGTGGCCCCACAGGGATTACAAGCAGCAAGAAGAAGGTAAAGAGATTACACTCAGGACGGAGCCTGCTTTTTTAACCTCGTCACTGTTGTCACACTGACAGCCCAGAGGGAAACTCCAGAGCCAAAATTCCATCAGTTCACCGCCTCTCATTCCTCTACCTCTCCTCCCTCCCTTGCTCCCTCTGCTCATCCATCCATGCAGCCACCTCTGTTGTCTACAGGGATCCAACAGCATCCAGGAACTAACTTGCTGCTGAAGAACTGATCTGGAGCACGCACAGGAGTGGACCAGACTCCCTCCTAACAAGCTGAAGACCTTTTCAGCACCAATGAGGACACTTTTGCAAACTCTGCTAATGGACTCAAGATAAAGAGATTCTGGATTTCATTGTTGTTTGCAACAGTCTCTTTACAAATGACAACTTCAGGCTTGAAAACCACATAAATTAGCCCATCATGCTTTTGAAGTCAGGACTGTTCTTCACTTTGTGTTTGTTTACCCTCCAAGCAAGTCGAATCAAAGGTAAGAATCCTGTGGGGAGGCTGAGCTTTCCTGTTAACATGTTTGAGATTGTTTTCTTTTAGCTCCTGCCTTTGTAGTTTGATTGGAGGAAGAGATGCTGTTTGTTTCAGTAGTTGCATGTTTAAGTGGACAACTCTCTTTCTCTCTCTGAACAAAGTTATAACAATCTAGCCCTTTAAGACTGCTCAAGAGGGGCCCAAATTTGGAGTATGAAAGAGGAAAGGTCACTATCCACATCCCTTTGAGTTTACTTGATGGCAAATTATCCTTTGGTGTAAAGACCTTTCTGCAGCTTTTCTATCAGTGTGCTTCTGCTGCATTGCAGGAGACTTAAAGGGGTGGTGATCCACTTCAAGGGCAGCAGGGTTTTCCAGTTAGAGGTGTGTCTGTGTGACTCTGCTATTTAAAGAACTCAAACTACAAAATGCTAGCTCACCCTCAAATAGATCTTTGATTTTTAGAAAAATGCCAAGCAGCAAGCAAGCCACTTTGAAGGTCATGAATATTCACTATGAATTAAATGGGCAGAGACATATAATAGACGTTCACTGAGGAAGATAGCATCATTTCACCAGTGATAACATTTGTGTCCGCACTGGTTGTCTTGTTCAATGTGATGTGCCCGGGTGAGCTCATTATCCTACAGGGAAACAAAAGCCATTCTGTTCCCACTGTCGCAGGATGCTAATCTTTTCTGGCTTGTAATTCTGCTGTGAGGCCTTTTTGCGGCTGCACTGGGCATTAAGGCCCGCTCAACCACTCCCTCCTCTTGCTCAGGCCCTCGTGTCTCTGCATGTGCAAGTCAGGCTTCAAGCTTACCGAGTCCCAATAAACCCATTCAAATGTTGTTTTGGTGGTGTGACATTAATGAAAACACACATGATGCGGCTAAATATCAGGCTACCTTCTGAGCTGCTGAAATGTTTGGAAGTGGAGGGTTTGTCAGGTGAATGGGGCTGCCTGACAAACACTATCCCAAAAAGCTTCTGGCTGAAACATCAATGGCCACATTATATTTTATATTCTTGGTGTCAAGCCAAATTTGGATTTGAGGAAAACAATATTGTTCATTGTAGTGGTGATTATTTATGTGTAATACAATGATTAACACAGTTTTTTTCTTTTCTTGCTCCGACATTCATGCAAAGCAAAACATCAATGAATCCTGTGTTTAGAACCTTTTTTGTGCGGTGAAGTTTCAGGGATAATCTTAGATTCTCAGTTATATTTGAAATGTCACGTGAAAAAGATTTGTGTAACAATTAAGGTTAACCTCAGCTGTTTCAAGATGATAGAAACTTTGACATTTGACTGTGCCTGTTTCTAAATTCAATCATATTCTCACATCTGTCCTGTGGTTTTACTGCCTGGTCTCAGACCAATCAGTCAAATCAAATCCACAGAGTGACAATCAGGCATTTAAAATCTTATAAAATACAAACGAGGTACCATCTTTGCCACCTTTAAGATTTTAAGTTTGGAAACTTAATTTATTTTCGTTATGTAGAGTTTGTGTTTAAGTGTTTTAAATGCTCCTCAGCCTCTCTGCAAGTACATCCAGAGACTACAGAGCTGCATCAGATCCACCAGAGCAGCTTCAAGAGTAAAGTTTCATTCTGCTGTGCCCATTTTACTTTCTTTTTACCTCACTTTTTCAACCTCTTAATGTCATACAAGCCCTTCGAGGGATGGATGATCCAAATTATCATCTGCTATAAACATTACAATGGCTGTTTTTAGTTTCTCTGTGTATAGTGCATCATGTTTACTGTCTGTCATATAAGTCAACATAAGAATGTGACATTATGTTTTGACCATAGAGCTCACCATTGAGTTGATTTATACTATAAATCGGATACAATGATATGTTACTACATTAATTACTGAGACCCAACATATCCAGTACATCATTATTATGAATATTTAAAAAAAAAAAAAAAAAAAATATATATATATATATATATATATATATATATATATACACACAATCATTTACAATGACATAAAACAGAGGAAGGCAAAGAAATCATCTCCCAAATCCAACATTTTTGGGCATTTTGTTAATTTTCTGACCATAAACTAAGCTTAATACCACGAGCCTCTATCATCACTCTACAATCAATAATTCAGTACCTCTCACATACACATAATACTGGTGTAATACTACATGTATTAGTTAATGTTACAGGGCTCATGTGTTGCACTGCATTAGCTTGTTCATATGTTTATATTGTGCTGACTCATGCAAATGCAAGAACACTCACTTGCAGCTTTCAACATGCTGCTTAACACCTTGTGGACTCTTCCTGTGTTGTCCTTGTTTTTGGACCACCATGCTGGAAAGCACGACTCATAGTACAGATGCAGTATTAACGTACAAAGTGTTCTCACTTCTCTTGTTTATCTCGTTTATTTCTGAAGCCAATGCGACAGTGATTATATTATTTTCACTCACTTGCTCTTTTTATTCTTCTTAAACCTTCATTCTGCTTCCTAATCCAATGGAGGCACAGTTTGTTATTTGGGTCTGATGACCTCGGACCTGTGTTTTGGGGCTCATAAATCCTGGCTTATTGTCTTAAAAAGTCCTCTGAGGTTTGCCACCTGGCATCACAATGAGTGCCTTTCTTCTAAAAGACTTTTGTTCAATGGGGTGACTGTGTTGGAGAATGGCACACTGGTTTGTGTAATGATGTGGAATTACCTTCCTGTAATGCCTCACCGGGATGGCTGAGCTTGTTTTCTTTTCAGAAAACAAAAAATTAGGGCAGTTCTCCTCAGACTGTGTGCAGCATCTCAGTGATATCATTTATGGAAATGTGCTCTTGCTGTGTCTCTTATTGCTTGAACCTTTTCATGTGGCAGGACTGTTTTTGTTAATTGCTAAAATCACATGGGTATCCACCTGTATCTCATTTTAATCCCTTTAAGGTTTGCTGTATCCTTTTTCTGATGTATGTGTGCATTTCTGAACGGTCACTCCTGGAAGCTCCCCAGTATAAACTCATCCTTACACTGTTGAGCAGCTTCAGTGATGCAACATGGGTCAAGTCGCCCATGGGCATCTCAGCTGACAGGTCCTTAGAGAGAACTCTCAACACATCTGTGCACTTTCCCAGCATTCAAAATGATATCCTTCCAGTCACAAATTTGCACCTCAAAGCTTCAGGGCCTGGACATCTTTACACGACAGTGTATTTAAAGGCTTCAATAATTCATTGCCCCATAAAGAGATACAAAATCACACAGGACTTGTTTCTACTAAATTGTCCCAAAACAGACTCTCAGGGACCCTCTATGTATAATATAGTTTTCACTGCAAAGCCAGATGCCGTTTATGTATAGGCAGCAGCAGAGCAAGCAGCAGTTAATTTCCAGGAATAGGGCTGGACAGATGTTATTACGTAACTTGTTGGATTAAGTATCCGTTAAATTAAACACTCCTTAGTGGTAGTTCACTTTTTGCACATTTTGAGGAAGAGGCAGATTTAAAAGAAAAACTGTGAAAACATGGGATCCTGTACTCTCTATAATGTAACTCAATAGCGTGTTTCATTAGACCCACAATGTCTGGCTAACAGCCATGTCTTACAAAGTCCACAACCCCAGGTCATAAGACAGGCTTTCTGTTAAAATCTTTAGGGCTGTGTTCAAAATCGCATACTGCCCACTACAAACTTAATCAGTTTGGACTTCATACTGCCAACTAAATAAACTTTACCAGCAGACTCAAGCAATCTGTCTTCTCTACATCACATGACTGTATTGATCTTAATATTGCTGGTCTGTGCTACCACTGAAGAAAAAATGTTTATCATTACATTACGTTACATCACTTTCCAGTATTATTTGAAGCTAATTAGAATTATTGAATATATATATATATATTGGTATTCAGTTAAACTGATATGTGTGCGTAAAATTGGTGGAGTGCCCCTTTAAAACAAATGCTTGCTTTTTTTTTGCTGGCAAATACTATTTGTAATTGCGGTTTTATTTTTATTTTTATTTATAAGGTCAAAGGCAAAATCTTTTAACTTAATGGCTATGTCATCAAAAATCAATTTACCTTTATGTTATGTAAGAGGAAGATTTTCCATTATTTATAAGTAATTCCATTGTGAAGCTGTTTATATTGCAACAATCAAAGAAACAAACTCCAACAATAGAGGTAATACAAAACATTCAGCTTACTGCAAGTGCACTATTAACTACAGAGGAATTCCTACAAAGAGGTTTGGCTTTGTGGTGTTGCCCCTCAGTTGTTAAAAAAAACAATTATCCACAGAAACACTGCAAATCTCACAGTTACATCAATGTCAACAAACTTTCAGCTACTGATCATGAAGTGCTCACATGTCATTTGCTCAAATGTGGTACTGAAAACTGTAAAAATCAAGCCATGTTATTAGATTTCTTCTTAAACTTCTAACTTCACTGACCGCTCTTGCAGACCTTCATGATCACGGCCTTTCTGGACTCAGGGATGTGAAGTACCGACACTTTCTAGAAGCTTCCAGGCCGATCAGACACACCACAAATGTCAAACAGGAGCAGGACGGACGTCGGGCGAAGAGGTCAGCGGCCCTCACCACAGGGGTCAAAGTGTGTCCCCAAGAGACAGTGAAGGCAGTCATCAGCAGCCATCGGGCATATTACAAACTCAGAGGTAAAAGGAAACGTCCGCTGTTGGACTTTGATGTGAGCTTAAATGAACTTGAGCAAAATTATGACTGAACATCCAAATAAGCCTTTCCTTTAACATTGACTGCCACTTAGTCAAACAGAGCTGTCTCAGCAGCTGGATAAATAGCTGTCTGCTTTGATGTTTTTTGCATTTGGAACTTTTTGCAGAGAGGATAAAAATATATTTTAATCCGCTCAAATGTGTATCATTCTCTAGATCTTATCAATGAATTTGCAAACACATGCATGTAGCTTAATATTGTAAATACTTGTTATTTGTCTTCAATGTTTAGATGCGGGTGAAATTGATATGATGCCACCGAATGATGCACTGAAGCTTTTTAGTGGAGTGATATAATGACACTATATGCAAATATCTTTTGTCCAAGTCAGGTGGACTGTGTATAATTTAACAGGCATAGACTGACACCTTGGCTGGTCCAACTGCTTAGTAATTCAGATTGTTCCATGGCAGCTGCTGTGGCATATGATTTTAGAGTGTGGTACATTAATTTGGTGTATTGGAGGTAGTCACATTGTTCCAGAAATGAATTTGTCAGAGAGCAATTTTCCCACATCAAGACACTGGACAGTGTGGAGCTTGTTTCCCCGCACAGAGGCTGATAAAACTCACCGTAGCTTCAGGGGGTCTTTGTGCTCATGATTTTAATATTCATAAAAATGTCACGGACATTCACTGAAACAGGCACTTTGCGTGCTGTCCCAATCACATCATGCTAAACATGTTTTGTGAGTTATTGTAGCATGGTGGCATTTTACGCTGTGATGTGCTGTGTATTCATACATAAAGCTGCGTGCAATAATAAGGTAATCTTATAGATAAACACATGCAGGATCAATACCCACAATCATATTCATCCCCAGTTATTTGATTTCTCCATTCTCTAATTTCCATCCTGTGTGCCCTTGATGTAAATATATGAAATGTCTCCTCATCCTTTCCATGTTTTTCTTCTATAAGATTAGATGGTGGCATATATTCAGAGTTATTTGTGACTGCTGTGACATACTTACTATGCGATATCCCTTCAGTTTGTCAGGAAGCAATTTGGGAAGCGTTCCGGATCTTCTTGGACAGAGTCCCAAACTCAGAGGAGTACAGAGCCTGGGTTTACACGTGCCAGCATGAAAACCTCTGCATGGACGACCTGGCCCAGAACTTCAGCAGCTCTCAGGAGCACCTGGACATGGTGGCCCGAGTGAGTCCAGCACCAGCGTAACCAAAACACTTTGTCTGTCCACTTTAATCACAATATGTTCAGACCGTGTGGCTGTTTTCTTGTCAGTCTTCAGCTGATTTCCTGTTTCTTATTTCCAGAGAGTAGCCGAGCAAGGTGAAATCGAAGGGTAGGTGCAGAATTTCTTCTCAAATTCTGTGTTTCCTGCATGTGTCTGCTGTCGTTTCTTCTTGGATACAATTTTAAACAAAAATGTGTTGTCAGGAAACTTTTAGTCAGTAAATAATTGGTGAATAATTATCAGTGTTTTCATTTGTAAACATGAAAGCATCCGAGGAGCTACAGCATCAACACCTCTGCTCAAAACGCTCAGACTAGCAGAGAAAAAGGAATATTGGGGAAATCAGACAAACATGAATGTTGATTTTAAGCATTAAGATTCTAACACACACATTTCCTGCAGCAAATCATTATTGTTGTCTAATTAAATTCCAAATATCTTCTTTTATTTCCAGAGATGTTCTTGGAACCCCAGAGCCAGGAAGGGAGTGTGAGTTAAATGCATCAATACCCAACATTTGACATTCAATGAAAGCAACACATTTTCATAGTATCATAAATTAACTGGCAAGTTGCTGTTTTGTCTCAGGCACCTGGACACCCCCACTGATTCTGCTGCCAACTGAGGAAGACGTGGTAAGTCTAACCACAAAGACACACTCTGGACTGTTTTGAATGGTTCCAGCCTAACAACAAGGTGACCTAACTTTTCTTTGCCAGATCCAAGAAGACCCTAACATGATCAAAGAGAACTATGAGGTGTACATCGTTGAGTTCAGTGTCACCATCGTGGACCCGGTATACAGCAAGCTGCTCAGGGACCCAGAGGCTCTGCAGTACAGTGACATGAAACAAGAGCTCACAGACAAGGTGAGAGCCAGGTGTGGGCTTATAGGACCCACAGCAAATGTTCGCCATCCTCTAAGGTACCTGTGTTACCTCTCTGCAAACACACGCTTGATATCAAAGCTGTGTTTTAAAAGCTTACTGAGGGAAATTAAACCCTGAAATTGTGGTCAAAATATTTATCACAACAGCTGTTTTGTCACTTGGAACATCTTCGCCAACAAGATATCCTCCTCTGTCTCGGCCTATATTTTTCCCTTCAGAAGCGTTCTTTGACAGTCGTGTTATATCATTATGAAAGATGTCTTACAGTGAGATCAACGTGATTGCCAGCTTCTTTGGCCTAGAGAGGTGTAAAACTCACCCTGATTGATTTAACAGCTTTAAGGTTGCAACCAAGGGACTTTAGGTAAGACTCCTAAATGACCACAAGCCTGAAATAGTAAGATCTAATCATATAGATTATCTCCGACTAAGAGGGCATTGACTCAGACTCTGACCAGAGCGCTTAAGAATCACTTCTACTGCTGAAACACCATTAGTATATCATTTCTTTTTTAAAGAACTGAATGTAAGAATTAAGTGAAATGAACCACCACACTCCTATTTTTTCAGGATGGTCACAGTTTTGTCCTGCTAGACTCTGCATCTGCATGTTGCTGCCTTTCTGTTATAAATGTCTTAATGTCACTTGCATTGTTGCACCTGTTGTCAGTTTGTCAGTATATTTCAGAGCCTGTTCCCTCCCCTAGCTATCACCTGACTTCCACACTCACATGCAAACCTGTTCCCAATCCCCTAATCAGCTCCCTGGCATCTATAAAGGCCATTGCTCATCAGTCTGGCCATTGTCTTAATGTTCAGCTGTCTTTTTATCTGCTTGTTATGTCCATATGTCTACTGTTTTGAACTTTTTGCCTGCTTTCCCCCTTTTGCTTAGTTTTCCTGTTTGGATTAAACACTGCTTGGCAAACCCTTTTTTTGAATTTCGTACACAGTAATCCTTTTAATATCACCTGTCTGCCTCTAAGTCATTCATTTAGGTCCCTTACCCGCAAAACTGAGCCTTTAAAGTCACACATGTACGGCAACTAACAATTACTTTTTATTGATGAATTTGCTTTTATTTCCTTGATCACTTAAAATGCTAAAATAGTGAAAAATACCTGTTAAAATTTCCCACAGTGCAAGGAGATGTCTTAAAACAGCTTGTTTAGTCCAACCAACTGTCCCAAAACCCAAACACATTCACTCTGCTGTTGTGTATGACAAAGAGATTCATGGACTCCTCACATTTGAAACACTGGAAATAGGAACTGTTTGCCATTTTTGCTTAAAATTATCTGTTGATTAACTGATCAATCACACAACCAATTGTTGCAGCTGTTGTAAGGTTAGTGAAAATGCATGTCTTACATAATTCAGTGGGTTTTGTAGAGAGTTTTATTTACCTAAGATGTAAAGGAGCATTAATCCTTCAGTTTTAAAATCACTTAACATAGAGATACATAGTTTTTACAGGACAGCAAAGTCGCATACTGCAAAACAGAATGACTGGGCAGAAAATGCTCACGTTTCTTTCAAAACTATTTCGTTTTAACATCTTGTTTTTCTTTGTATAGATGCTTCATGTGTTTGAAAAACTTCCAGGATTCAAAGAAATTCGTGTTGTGGGATATCGGTGGGTTGAATCAAGTTTTATTAAAGCTTTTTTTTCTTTTTCAAGTTTTTGCACTTTGGTTGCGCTTTGTAAATACTGATTGATTTTGACAAAACACTTTAAATAAGACTCAAAACATAAATTTCTTATACTTTCCTCCTGAAGTGGCTTTTATTGAAGCAATTTATGACTCAAGTCTCAAGAGAAACTATAACATCCCCAAAAATATCCTCTTTTGGGATACAACGACTCAGAAATTAGCCTTAGCAGGCATCCATTACCAGTGAGGTCTGCCTGTTATGAGGGTTTCTGACATGATTCGTTGTGTTGACCAGCTCAGAGGATGTGTCTGTGCGTTACGCCGTGGTCTTTAATGGAGAAACAGAGCTCAACGATGATCCTGAAGGTCTTGAGGAGCCCGACACGGAGACAGATGAGGATGTAAATGCTCCTAAACTGAAGCACATCATCGTAAAGGCCTTAAAACAGGAGCCATCACTACCGTTGGACATACAGACACTCAGCTTTGAGGCTGGTAAGCCTAATATCATACTGATGTTTACCTGAATAAAATATCAGGTTAGTGCTCAGAAAAGGATTTTAGTGCTGTATAAACGTCTTACTCTTCCTTTTCAGTAACCACAATTTATCCAGTTGCGGAGCTTGGCATGAACCCTGTAGAGAGCGTTGTTTCTGAGGACGACACCACACAGGCGCCTACGCTGGACACTGCTCCCACCCAAAGTTTCTTCCCCACTGTGGCAGTGATAGAAAACTCGCTGGAAGCTTCCACAGTCAAACCAGAAACACACACCTTTGTGCCTTTCATCCCAAACGTCCTCCCCGAAGCTACGGCTGCTGTCGCAGATGAGACTCCTTTAATGGCGGGACTAGAGGAATCCACAGAGGGTACTGCTGACGAGCCGGGAGACATTATACTGGAAACTATCACAGAACAGGAAGAGGAAACAGAGCCAGAGGTGGAGGAGATACCAGCAGCCGAGCCTGAGGACGGAGGTGAGGCTCAGCCTGAAGAGCGGGTGACAGATGGTAAGGTTGAAGCAGGATTAAGTTAGATTTAGATTTATTTGTCCTTTTGCAAGGAAAATTGTTTCCACCTTCCATACAGCCTCAGAAACTGGACAGAAATACATCAAAACTCGACAATCTGGCACATTCTCAAACTTGTTGATGTTGATGTTCAATCAAGACTCAAGGATTTATTGATTAACCAAACATTAGATTGTGTATGGAGATACTGAGAACTATTGATAGAAAACAGGAAGAAGCTCAGGATCGAACTAAAACTTTACCCACACTTTGCCATCATGGTCTGGTTTCTAAGTCTTGATTCTGCTGATGCTGGGAAAGAGTGAGCTCACTGTTATTATTGGCAGGAGACACAAATACAGGCACAGCTTGTTGGGGTATGTACAAAGAACACATCCCTGATCTAAAAGTAAGAAGGAGAAGTAAGCTTGAGTGAATGATGCCAAACCAAAAGAAAAAAATGAGTAATTACAGACAGTAATTACAATTAGACTTGGTGATTTGGTTTTACACATGGAGATTCCCCCTGCTAAGGCAATACATCATATTAAAACCCATTAACAAGCAGCGGCCTGCTGGTGGTCGAGTCGTTACAAACTCATGCTGTGCAGCCAAATTTTGTTCAAACCTGCAGAACTTTGTTTTAAAATCTAGTGGAGTTTCCAAAGATCCCAAATGTGTCAGGCTTGTCAGGCTGAATTTTGGTGGAATTGTGTATGAAATGAAGCCGTAGAAATAGTTTGGGAAATATGCTTCCTCTCTTCCTTTGCGAGGGTTAGATGAGAAGCTCGACACCACTCTCATGTCATGCTAGCTAGAGCCAGCAGATGACTAGCTTAGCTTACCTTAGCATAAAGACTGGAAGCGGAGGGAAGCAGCTGGCCTTGCAATTTCCTGAACTCAAAACTCCACCTACTACCACCACTAAAGCACCTCACCTGTTGTATCTCATCTGTTTAATTTGACAAACAGTTGTATAAAAAAGATTTGTGGGGAGATACATACAGTTAGCAGAGACGCTAGTTGCCTCGCAATCTCACTTGGACAGCAAGACTCCAACTCAGAAAGCAGGCCTAACTGCACTCTGCTGTGTTCACCAAGAAAGACTTACAGATGATATTTCCCCAAAAGTAATTTAAAAGTATTGTTGAGCTGTTGAGAAAGTGATGCTAACTGTTTGCCTCTGCTTCCAGTCTTTATGCTGTGCTAGGCTAATCGCTTTCTGAGTCTAGCTCCATGCAAAGCTCACAAACATGAGAGCAGTATCAATATTCGAGTCTGACTCCTGGTAAAAGACTGAACAATAACCGTAAAAGGGAAACTAAATGGGGGAACTGTTAATGTAGAGGTTAACATGGTTTACATAGCATAATGTCTGGAGTAGAGGTGGCTGTGGTCAACAGCAGCAACAGCAGAGCTCCCAAACTTGTAATCTGGTCATCAAGTAGTGAGATGTAATGGGTTCTGGTTCCTATTAGCTGAAACAACATAGCATGATGCATGAATGTCCTGTCTAAATTACAATCATACATGTACATAACAATTATGCACAAACTTCTTGTCGGATTTTATTTTACAAGAGCCTGAACCTGCCGGCGAAGTCCCTGAGGAACATTCAGAGCAACAAAATGAAGACCTTCCCTTGGCAACTCCAGACTTCCAACCAGAGGAAGAAATCACTGATCCACCTGCGGAGGTTTACCCACCAGTGTCAACAGGACCCACCGTTACTGAGATATCTGTCATAGAAGCAGCAATCCCAGTCTCCATGCCATCATCTCATGAGGATGCCGTCCAAGGCATTGAACCAGAAACGGATGTAGAGCCTTTGCCATCCCCGGCAGAGAGCGGCGAAGCCCCTGAGGACAGAGATGAAGCTAGTGGAGGGCACACTGGAGCGACCTCAGTCTCAACAGAACTGCCTCCTGACAACTCCAACATTCAAGAGGATGTAGGGTCAAGTCAGAACGGGATGGAGGTGGAAGTGACCGAACCCCTGGAAGAAGAGAGTGGTAGTGGATTCCCCTCAGAGTCTGACGAACGTCCCTACGAATCCACGGCTGCACCGGCCATGAGACAAGCCAGCACCCCTCTGATGACCGTAGTGGATAAGAACAAAGAGTTAGTGGTTTTCTTTAGCTTGAGGGTCACTAACATGATGTTTTCAGATGACCTGTTCAACAGGAGCTCCCCAGAGTATAAATCACTGGAGAATACCTTTCTTGAGCTGGTAGGTACACAAGCTTTTGTGCTGGATATCATGTTTTTGCATGCTACATTCTCATATTTGCTTCATTTGTAATATATATTGTTAAAATTAGGTTTCAGATGACATTTTCTTAAATTAGTTGTCTAGTTGGTGCTTAATCTAAATCTTGCCCTGCACAAGTGAGGATGCACTTTGCAGTAAGCCTTATCCTCACTGCTGCTTTATTAAATCCTCAAATTCAGAGTAAATTATAATAAATTTATATATATATATTTTTTATATTTAAAAAATGTTACAAAGTGTGATAAGGCTTTAAGCAATCGCCAAATTCTTGTTCAAATCTGCAGTATGATAATGCTTTAATTTCAGAGGAGCCATGTCAGCAGTATAAAGAATTGCTCTGTTTCACTTAGACACAGCACTCTGGGTCCAAAAACTCGCCAAACCCTGGAGCTTCCAGTAAATCTGGGGCTAGGAGACAGACAACTTTAGCCTCCATACCGGTATTCTTTTTTTTCCATATTGGAACTACATCTCCAATGCCTCAGAGAGAGCATGACCTTTCTATTAGTCTACTTAACTAACCTTTCCAGAATGCAGTATGTAACAATCTGAATGCACCTTACATTTCTGAAACACTCAACTTTAGTTTGGAGCTTTGCTTTGCTTACATTAGACATTAGACCTCTCTGCTGCACCAGCTCATGTCTGTTGGTCTGGCTCTAATATTGCTTGTTATTGTGTGTTTGGCCTTAATTTTTTGAACTGTGCAAAGCTTTTGGCTTTTTCAGGGACTCTTTAGATTGTGTGTGACTCACATCATTTTGTAAAATTTGTGTCTGCAAGGGATTTGTCCAAAGTTCTGGGCTATAAAATGAAAACAGGCTTCTGCTTCTTTTGCTAATTTAAAGATTTTACAAAACAGCAGAGGCAAACATGCAAAATGGTCTAAATAGTTCAGCATTTGAGGAAATGGGCATTTTTTTTGCATAGAGAAGCAAAGGAAGCAAAGCGAATGTTTGTCTCACATATTCGTGCAAATGTGATTGATGTAGCACTAGATTCATCCTGGGATAGGTGCAAATTTTTCTCTCAAGCTGAAACATTTCCAACTCGTATGGAAGCATCTTCACCTCAGTTTGCGCCACCTTGGGCAAATTTTTGTCTATGTGCTCTCATCCGCGTCTTTCCATCAGTTTTATACGCATTCACAAATTTAGAATTTACCTCGTATTCTGTGTTCTGTGTGGACACACATTTAGATCGCCACTCTCATATCTGTCCATTCAATATGTAACTGGAGTCAGCAGGTAGGTTAGCTTAGCATAAAGACCAGAAACAAGAGGGAAAAGCTATTGTAGCTCTGTCCAAAGGTAACAAAATCAGCCTACCAGCACCTCTAAACTCTTTGCGTTGCCACTGGTTGCCAGGCAACCTAGGACTCCAGGAAATGCCTGTCCAAGTAAAGGCTCAGTAACACCACAAATTGTCATTTTCATTCATTTTCATTAAAGAAATACAATGAGCTTCAGAGGTGTTCGAAGACAGATTTTGTTACTTTTGGACAGAGTCAGGTAAACTGCTTCCCTGTGTTTCCAGTCTTTATGCTAAGCTACGCTAAGTGGCCGCTAGAGGATTATAGAGCATTATATTAAGTGGACAGACCCAAGAGTGAAATCAATCATCTCATGTAACTGTTGACAAGAAAGCAAATGAGTGTATTTCCCTAACTGTCAAACTATTCCTTTGAAGAACAACAGTGTAAGCAAAACATCTGTTATCCTTTCTTTGTACAGACAAGGTCTCTGGTGTGATCAGCTATAAAGATGCTGCTTGTCAAAGTTGCTTTGTATCATAATGGAGCATGCAATGATAATTATCCATCTGCTGTGGGACTATAAGTTTGTGTTGATGTGTACAGTGTAAGTCTGGTGAGGCTAGTTAGTTTCTCACCAACAAAATCCAGCATTTGTTTTTGTGCATTTGCTGCTCATGTGTGACAGCATTGACCTGTGTGTTTGTGCATGGTTGAAGCCTTAAAGATAAACTTACAGAGTGAATCAATGAATAAATGAATCGATGTGGAGCAGAACAATGTGATAATAGGCTTAGTAAACCAAAAAAGAAAGTCATGCACCGGTATTTTGTGTTGCTAAAACTGTATCGCTTTGTACATGCTGGAGTGGAAACTAGCCCAGGGTAGTCTGAATCATGAGACCTGGGTCTGCCTTAGTCATGGTAGGACTCAGAGGTTTGTGACTTGTGGTAAGAAGCTTTAAGTAATTCTGGTCAGTTCCAGCACCACACACATTGTGCTATTAATGGTTCCAATCTGCTTAGTGCGACATCAGTCAGGTTTGTGTGGACATCTGTATGCATGTAGCATTACTGTATCTGCTCTGTTTTAAAGATACAATTTGTGTTTCCTACTGCAGGCAACAAGACACTGAATAAAATAGATCACAGATTGGTCGAGGTTTGTTTTGGAGCATTTGTGTGTAAACCCAATGCACATATTTGTTCTGGCAAATAGGTTGCATCACTGTTTTACTCCAAATAAGAGTTTTAAATTTGCATTAGCTGCTGGCAAGCAGGTGAGGGCTCTGTCGCTTTAAACCTGCACCTATTAGCGAACATCAAAGCTAGAAGCATCACTTGACATCCCTATTTAGTTTCAAGGCTTACCCCCAGGTTGACAGAGAGGACATATTTTTAGGCTCGCTCAGAGGTGCCCTGCGCTCTGTGTGTTATGTAAAGGCCTCAGCCTCTAACTGAGGAGGTGCATCGATACAAATTGGATTGTGTGTTTGTTGCAATGCCAAGAAGCAAAGGGAATATGAGCTACTGGACCATGTGGGTTTAGATTTCTGATAGAGAGCGACAAGCCTTCTGGGTTAAGATAATTGATAATGTGCTATATTTTTTATAATTATCAATCATTTTCCCTTATTTATGATAGTAGTATACAAGTTTTTTTTTTGCATTCTGACACAAAAGTTTTAGACTATTTTCATGGCAGATATAGAAATAATCAATGTCTGCATCAGATCAGAGAATACAATATGAAGTAGTAGAGACACATCAATTCAAATTCCATACATACATAAATATGACAGAAATCAAAAGCAATAATGAAAATAACACTCCATCTCCAATATTTAATGGTTGCCCAAACCATGGTTTCTGCAGTTCTCCTCATTTATCAATGTATTTAGCTTCCTGGCAAAACAAATGTGGTCAGACGGTTGAACTGGTAAGTATTTACTCTCTATTGTCACTATTCCATTAGGAATAGTAATCATATCTTCCTTTAAATGGGCTATATAGGCAGAGGAGGGAGCACATATTTAAAACTGGCTGGGTTTTATATCACTGAAAAATAGAAATGAATAATGTCAAATAATATACATTCCCTTTAAGGCCCATTTAAATGGACATAGTGGAATGTTTTGTTGGCTATTGGACCCCATTTGTGATATTGTATATCCACTGTCTCTCATATGTATACTGTATATACATATATAAGAACCATTAGCCCCCAGTGCCTTGCATTTCCCCCTGTTTGCCTTTGCCTGACACCTCCATTACTCCTGTACCTACTGGTTTGTGAAGCAACCAATAAAATTGGACATGGAGTTTGGAATGACTTTATTTTACTTAACATTTTCATGGCAGCATAATATTCTGTTTTCAACATCAGAGCAGGGATGTTTCATCAGGTTTTCCAAAACAAGAACCAGTAGATACATGTGTAACCTCAGAGAAGCATCTGTGATTGTGCCAAAGACTGAAATTATGGTTGTGTTTGTGCCATGCTGTTTACATGTCTTCACAAAGATCTGCTGTGTATGGGCAAGAAAGAGGTCTACAGTATTACTATTCTTTCTTAGTCCACAATACAGACTGCACTGAGGTTTGTTGTGAAAGAACTTGGCTTTGACCTTATGTGGAGAGCAATAGAGCTACAGATTGGTATCTAATCTACAGTGCACATGTAATGCTTGACTGTGCATTGAGACAAATGGATGACCAAACAGCAAGCCGTGTGTGCACTTGTACTGCAGGCTGTCGCCCATTTGCTCGGGGTGTTAGACCCCCTCATTTCCCCTCTTTTCTCAGAGACTATTAGCTATAGGGAACTAGCCCTCGGTAAACTGTCTGCCAGTGATAAGTGAACTAACCCGATCAGAGCAGAGCTCCTTAAGGCCTCTTATCTCCCACTCGACAGCCAGGCCAGCTAAAGCATCGTAATCTCTCCCTCTCACACTGTGGCTGTTTGATGTTTGCCTCGTCTGTAGTGAACGTGAATTAGCTGGAAGGAGAACAGTTCGGATCGATGAGCATTGGTGCAGGTCCATTTCTTGAGCTGGTTTACTTCCTCCCCACCTTAATATCAATACCGTCATCAGCCCATCATCTTAGGTTGGTTTCTCAGGTATCCGAGCTGCAAGTTTGAGTCTGTGGGAACATTTTTTAAATGCAGCAATGTGGAAAATTGTTATGAGTTAATGTGGCTGGATAGATGTACTTTTACTGCAGAAATAGTTTGTAAACCAGGTGTTGGTGATGGTGTGTGGGCTACTGTGGTGCTGCACAGCCAGACGACAGAAACAGTGGAGGCTTTTCCCACCAAATATTTACATTTCTATGGCATAATAATTGATATATGATAAAATAGATGTCATAAGGTCAAAGACTCTGGTCTGAACTCTTTTACCAACTATTAGTTGCTGCGTTTGGGCTTTTCAGGTCTGTACAGTCAGTGGGATAATGGATAGCCTGCTTGACCCAACAATAAGATACAGCATGCATGCTATCTGTTAGGCACCCAACATGAAAGTCTTCATTTGACAGCATATATTATAGATTTCTTTCTGGACTTGAGATTGCTTTGATGTCTGATCTGTTCATCTTGTGTTCTCAGGCTCTTCAGTGACTAGAATTAGCACGTTCTGTGTTCTCATGTACTAATGCTCATAAACCTAACCCTAATTCTGTTCTGGATCTAATTACACAGTCAGCACAGTAATGGCAGGATTTCATGCTTGCATCAAAATTTAATTACGAACTATTCATAGCGTTCACACTGTAAAATGTGACCTGAATAATTCACAATCAGCTATGACAACCTCAGCCCTGTCATTGTGGAAGTAAAATCACAGGTAGATGTGGTCACTGCTGCCCTGGTCTTCTTCTTAGGAGGACACAGGTCTTCACTGACACTTTACATTGACATTGTTTCATTAATCTAAACATCCAAGTGGAAATCTTTGCCCTCCTTAGATCAAGAATGATTCCCTTTTCACCCTGTGAGATGAAATCTTGCTTGAGTGTTGCTTTCCAGGAACACTATGCTCAGTGTTTCTGCTGCAAACAAGAAGTTTTCTCACTGATCACTACCTGAACAGAAAACTCATTGATTAAATTTAAATTAATTTGCTTTCCCCTTCCTTCCCCGCAGCTTCTGCCGTATCTGCAGTCCAACTTGACTGGATTTAAGCAGCTGGAAATTCTTAACTTCAGGAACGGCAGCGTTGTGGTAAACAGCAGGATGAAGCTGGACAAGCCGGTACCTTATAACGTGACAGAAGCTGTTCACTGTGTGCTTGAGGACTTCTGCAGCGCGGCATCTAAACGGCTCGACATTGAGATTGACAGTCGCTCCTTAGAAGTAGAACCAGGTGAAATGTCCTTGCGTGTGAAATATGATCACTCTTGTGGCCTAAAATCACTCTGTAGGAGACGTGCAGTGGGAATCTAATGCATCTTTTTGCTTGGTAGAGTTCACGACTGTATGTGACCTCATTAAACACACCTTTTGAAAGCAGACACCTTCACTCACATCAATCAAAATGGCCTTTAATTTCTGCCCTGAATATGTAGACAGGTGGACACTGCATTAATATTAATGAGCCATCACCTCTCTTCCCTGTCTGCTTCTCCTCTTCGCCTCTGTTGGTTTCAGCTGACCAAGCAGACCCCTGTAAGTTCCTGGCCTGCAATGAGTTTTCACGCTGTGTGGTGAACAGTTGGACTGATGAGGCAGAGTGTCTGTGTGACCCGGGCTACAGCACTGTGGACGGCCTGCCGTGTCAGAGCACCTGCGTTACGCAGCCAAACTACTGCCTGAACGGAGGCATGTGTGAAATAATCCCGGGGCATGGAGCCACCTGCAGGTACACAAAAGCTGACGAATGAAAAAACAACATGACCACAGCATGTTTAAAGCATAAGTGTACATATGAAATATGTTTAAGCCTTTTTAAATGAAGAAGGTGTATTTGCTATAGATTCAAAAGCTTCTACAAATTTCTTTCTGTCAGGCAGCCATTACTTTGCATTCATTTCATGACTGTAACCTGCAAAGGCTTGCTTGAGGTACAGTATTGAAAACCGTTCCTTGGTGGTGCATTCAGGGTCATTCAAGATTCGAGAGCTGACTACTGAAAAACAGACCTTTCCTGTCATACCCAGAAGAAAAACAATAAGCATGTATTGATGGCTCATGTCTTTCTTAGTTTCTTGCAGCTATCATTGCTGTTTAGCAGCCAACCCGAAAGCAGCTAACTCGAAATCTCAGAGGTTTTGCTTGAATGCACAAATAAGAATTAAACAGTGGGACCAGTGAAACTCTTTCATCTCTTTAACTCACAGTATATATTTTTTCTCGTCTTCAGATGCCCTGTGGGCAAATACTGGCACTACCATGGGGAACGCTGCAACGAGCTGGTGTCAATGCCAGTAGACCCTCCGCTAATCGTAACCTGCCTCGTGGGAAGTCTCTGCCTTGTTTGTGCCATCATTGGCATTTTGATTTTCATTAACAAGAAATGTGTAAATACCAGAAAGGCTGTCACGTTGGTGTAAGTAGGAAACCCTTTTATTATTTATATTTTGAACCATTTCCATTGCAGGGTGACTTGTGATGTGTCTTCACCTCATCTCTTCATTGTAGGCACACCCTTGCTCCCTATGCCTTTGAGAATACTTTGAGGGTGAACCCCGTATTTGAGAATGATGATGGTGTCTTAACTCAAGTGTCCACATTGCCGTATGCTTCGAGTTCTGCCTCTTCACAATCGCAGCAGTCTGAACAGGAACATTTTGCCTCAATTGAAAATATACACCTGAGTATTGAGGTACACAGTGCTGCACAGCACAAAGACTAAACTAACTAACCTCAAACCTTCAACTCCATGTCAACTAATACGCTCAGCAAATAATTGTCTTGTCTTGCTGCTCTCATCCTCCATTCATTTCATCTTTGTCTTGTATGGAGAACTGTATATTCACCATCAAAGCTGACAAACTGTCTGATGTATCTTTTAATCTTCCTTTAACAATGTTTGAAACTGTTGCGTGTCATTTCATAGTAATTCCATGTAGCTCAAGGTCAGTGTTTGCTCAGACGCTTTCCTCCGCTGAATCAAACACAGTTTAGACCTTTTCAAGAACACACGATCCACAACTTTGAAGAAGCTCCGTGCCAAATCCAACAAAAGCTGTGTAGTTTTGACAGTGAGGTCTGCACTAGCATCTGTAGGTATAATCCTCTGCAGTAGATCTGTCTGTCTGTTAGATCCTTGTGTTGCTTTTATTCACATTGCATCTGCTTATCTGCTTGAAGAGCCCCTGGTTGTATGATATATTAATGAAGCGCACTGTAAACACTGAGCCTGCCTACTCTCTGTCTCCACAGATCCCCAGACAACTCTACACAACCAGATCAGAAAAGTTAGTCTCAGAAATGGTGGATTTCCATCACTGTATACCACACAATGAGGTGAGGACCAAAGAGACGTACTCTTACCCCCCAAAAAGGAAGAACACTGGTGGATTTTTGGGGTGCTACAATGACACTTATTCAGAAAAAGTACAACGATAGGACCTTAAAGTATCTTCAGAGACTTCAGACTTCAATATGCATTTTACTGTTAGTCAAAGTGTTGCTGATATTCAATAACAACCTTTACATCAAACATTTTACAGCTCTATGACGCATGCAAAGGTAAACCATCGGTGCATGTACTGTAGCCCATGTTGATTTTTCACTTGCAAACCAAATCACTGTTGACCTTTGAGCATGTAAACGACAACTTTAACATGATCTAACAAAAACATTTTGGGAAAGTGATCAAATATTAACCTTGAAATGATTTCCACATAGTGAAATCTCAGTGTTTCATTTCATTAAAAGGTGCATATTCACCATTAACTAGTTGCTAAGCATGCATTAGTAGCATATTGGCTCTTTATTAGTCATTATAAAGCACTTTGTACTGGCTTATTACGCAGAACCATATTCTACAACTACTAGGCCATTAACTATTGGTTTTCCCACAAAAACATCTTAATTATAAATAGTAGGGAAGTTACTGCATATGAATTACGATCTTAATTACCAAAGTCTAAGCCCTCTACTGCCCAGAATAAGGCATTAATAAGTGTTTTACATTGTCTAATAAAGAACCAAAATGCTACTTATATGCATGATAATGTGCAGCTAGTTGATGGTGAATGTTTGACCTCAGTATAAATTGTTACCAATAAGCAAATACCTTGTATACGTAGCTACAACCCAGTGAAATGAGCTATTTTTCATTCTCTTCTTGTCTCTTTGCAGACGTGGCGACAGCCAAATGAGTTCAGAACATGCTGCGTGTTAAGGGCATCGGATAACGAATGTTTTGAGGTCACCGTTCTTTGATGACACCCCGTTCATCTGAGGAGCAAAGACTGAGGTTGCTGTTTGACCGTATGTGGGACGCATGGGACAGTAGAGAAGTCACAATGGTGTTAAAGTGTTGTGTTATCGTTCATAGTGATTGTGTCTCATTAGACAGAGGGCTATGGATATTAAGGTGGACTTAGGTTGTCTTAAAGTGGAACCTAATATTTATTCTATATATTGAATGGTAGGAACATTTCCTGTATACCCTTGGCAAAGGTTCTTCTTTCCTCACAATGAGGTATTTATTATTACAAACTGATACACATGTGGTATCTTCAGTCTAGACTGTAAAATGTTGTTTATTTTAAAGCTCTTCTTCACCGTTGTTGTGTCCCAAAAAGAGAATGAATGTATAAGCTGTTGACTTGGGTCATGACATATTGTTTATAGAAATATTGTCTGTCCTATTCAAAACAACTCTTCCCACTAATCATTTGTCTTTTGAGATTTGGACATTTTTTTTTTTTTTTTTTTTTACACATTTTGCATTTAAAAGCAAATAATAAAATGTTGTTTTTTTGCATTAAGAGAGGTGGTTTTGCTTGTTCTTGACTGCACAAAGGTTGTTTGGTTCTGTGACAAATTGAAAAATATTTATTGATGAGTTAAAAGTGGAAGGCAACCATATTTGTGGATGAAAAACACAAAAATCACAAAGTGTTTGCACACAAATCAAGGACACACCCACTTATTGTTTATTAATGGTTACTGATTGTGACTGTTAATGCACTGGAAGAGCCATAAAAAAAATATGGAGAAAAATGCGCTGAAGAGGCCCCGAAGTACAAACATGTTTTCATGTTGTGTATGGCTGTTTGCTGGTGTTCATTTAATTAAAAGCAAAAAACCCCAAAATATCGACACAGGAGAAGCTTAAATTGGTTTTAATCCAGTTGATCACTTAATGGGAGTGAGCCTCAGATCAGCGATGACATCAGCAGTACATTAGCCTTTGTTGTTTAATTAATGTACACTTTAATCTCGTTAGCTGCTGTTACCGTTAGCACGGCAGATCCATTTACAGAGCACTAACAGCTAGCTGACTAAGTTTGTGAATTAACTCAATTGTTCTCACTTAACAATTATCTACAGAATGAATCAATAGTTACAGTATGTATTTCTCAGTAAGTTAGCGTGAGGCTAAATAAAGGTAGTGCATGAGTGTTCAATGAGATGACTGAAATGTTCCTGGCCTCACCAGCCGAGGAGTCAAGTAATCAGATTAATAAAATATTACACGAACAAACACAACACGCACACACAAATTACATTATTGCATGTAAAACAAACCCAAACCCACAAAACTGCAAACATGAAAACAAACGTCTCCATTTCCCTCTTGCATAACAAATGAACAACAATACAAAAAAAGATTCATTTTTTTAAGGATTTCAACAGCTAACGGAGTATCAGAGCTGTGTATACGCAGCATGAAAATAATGGACGGATAAAAAGACCATCTCAGATGGTAATAAATGGAGTGCTTCTTTAAATGAATTAATCTTTGTTAGAAAATGCATCTTGGAGCAAAAATACCTTTGGACTATATGGACTTATTGTTCTGCATGCAGTCATTAAAAAGTAATGAAGATTTAGTGTTAATTTGTGTCAAACGTGTAGATGGAGGACTGAAATATAACTTTTATAGTGAATTTATCAAATAAAGTGTCATATAATTATACAAATATGTATATAAATATTTTATCATTACTGTATTTTAAAAATATATTTTATTCCTGATTGAAGACATCTTTCAGTATTCAAAGCAAAAAGCTATCATGACTGTCCCTTTTAAGCTGCATGTGTGGAAAATTCTTACTAAATAAATGAGGTGCAGGTGTTGAACAGTAATTAGAGCCTCCATAAAGTATGACTTGATAGACAAGATTGTGACACACTTCTAAAAGCATCACTACAAATTTCTCTAAAAGTCAGGTTTATTGCAGATCATTGAGGCGTCGGTTAATAGCTAAAGAGGCTCCGCACCTATTAAGACTTCCTTGGCGTAGAGCAGCGACAGTGAGCGATTTAAGGCCTCACAGTGGTGTTTTCCATTCAAGCACAGATTGAGAAGACAGCAGAACACAAACGCTACACCAACAAAGGTGTTACACGGCAAAATAAAGATATAAAAAGTGAAAATAAACAACATTCAGGTATTTAAAAAGGAGATGATTGTGTGAGTGAAACACTGAGCGCCTACAGTGAGATTGTGGTTACTTCTTTTCATCCCACAAACCGCAGGAACACTGTGCTGCCCTCCAGTGTGCATGTTTGTGAGTCTGCGTGTCAGTGTCATGTTTCAGGACCGGACTCCAGGTCGTGCGCTCATCCTGCTGCTTTCACTTGAGGAGACTCTGAAGCATGGCGGTGGCGTGTGTGGGGCGAGCCTGCTTGTTCTCGATGGCTTTCTTGAGGTACTGAATCCCGTCGCAGCGTTCCCAGATTTCTTCAAACTGCCTGGGCAGGATCTCGGCGCCCCTCTTCCTGGTCAGACCCGTCTCCTCCAGACTCAGCTCACACATCTCCATGTCGTCTTTCCCTGAGTGGTGGATGAACGAGGTCAGAGGTTCACTGAAAGGACGCGTACTCATGCATGCAAGAGTCATCCATTTACTGTACATTTACTCACCAAACACCTTTAAATAAATCATTCAAAGTGGTGCTAAAAGAACTGATGTCACATGTAAGGATTATGCTGCTTTCCTTTGATTTATATATCTTATACATAAACTGATATCTCTGGGTTTTAGACTGTTTGTCAGACAAAACAAGCAATTGGAAGGTTTTCTTTTTACTCTTTTCAGGCTTCATATACACTAAACCAGCAGTGGCTGAACATTGTGAGCCCTCACAAGATGATTAAAAAGATAAAAAGAAAAATATTTCTGTTATCATATAATCATTTTCTCTGATTTTTTGGCATTTTTCTTTTGAAATGCTAGATACTTTTATGATCCAAGTCTCCGAAAATCCTTCAAATTAAACAATCTGAGGAGGAAAAAAACTTCAGCTCTTGTCCACACAATAAAAAAAATCAATAACAGAGTGAACACCATCAGCTGGAGGCGTCCAGTTCATTCATTCCTTCACACATGTACATAAAGAATACACTACACAAGGTATGTGCTAAAATGTGAACAGCTCACAACAAAAGTGCATGACCTGAGATGAGGTCATAAGCAGCTATTGCTTCATTTTAAGTGGTCACAAGTTGAGAAGGGTGGGAACCACAGGATGAAATGATTCATTGAATATTGATATCTAAATCAATAATAAAAATAATGGTAAGTTAATGTAATACAAGGGACTGCATAAACAGGTTGTTCTCTCCGTCGTAATGTAACTAAAAGGAAAAATTGCTGACTCACCTGCAACCAACACAACAGGCCGTTTGTCTGGGTGAAGCTCCATCTGTCTGGCAATCCAGGGCCCATCGAAGTGAGCGTACCACCAGCCCTTCTTTTTATTCTGGGGGTCTTTGTACTGGTCGGCGGGCCGGATGAAAGGAATGCGGAAATATCGCTGCTGGCGGTTCATGGCCACTTCCTGATGCTGGGCCGTCATCGGAGGAGCAGGGTTCTGTTCAGCTGCAGTGGGATCAGGGAGAAATTTGTATTCAAAGTGTTGTTGGGACAACATATTCTGAATGCAGAATTTTCTGATGAAGACATGTGGGATAAATCGATATTATTCTGGTTTTAGGAGCAGTTTCTGCACGTGTATCCAGTGCAGTTTGGGACACACGGCCTCTTGCCTGTTTCAGATCAGCTCTGTGCGTTGTCCAGCCAACAGTTTGCAGGGCTGGGATACAGACGCAAAAAACAGAAAAGCCCAAAACACAGCAACTTTTAAAAATTATGCAAGACTTGGACATCAGCAGGCTATTGTACACCAAGACCTTTTCAGGAAGGTGGCTGAATGACTGAAAGAACGAGAACGTATTTGTTGATCAGAGTGTGCACGGCTGCATATAAATAGAATATTAGAGGAATATTCATTTTCATTTGTCATGTAAACAGCTTAGTTGGAATATTGCCATTTTTGGAATAAGGGCAAAACCTCTCATATTTTGCGCATGAAAACATAGTCACTGTTAAGAGGAGCATTCACAACAAAGCATCTGTTCTTAAATAAAAGGAACCTCATAATACTCATGTTTTTGCATGCTTTGCTAACAACAGAGAACACGCTGAGTGGGGCAGGAAACAAAGTATAAAGCTTTCAAAACATGCAAGATCAAAGAGGAAATGCCCAAGTAAATACCACATGGAAAAGCCAGGTAAAGCAGCTTTTAGCCTCTTATGAAATGGCCTTGATAAGACCCCTGCTGCATCAGCAGAGGCCAAGAACAGGCTCCAAATATAAGACAAACAAAGCACAGGCAGTACGGCTTTCAGGAGCTATCATATCAAAAGAGAAAGGCGAGTAAATATAGTGAAAGTGGTAGCAACAGTGAATCTAATGTTCCCATTCCCCATCAAATTTAATATTTGTGTATAAGAAGAAAAAGAAGGGAAATGAAGGGAAATGCAGAGCACCAGAGAGTTTTCAAGCAGCTACATAATGTGTGTGTGTGTGTGTGTGTGTGTGTGTGTGTGTGTGTGTGTGTGTGTTCGTGGCACCAACCATGCTTGGCTGAGTTGAGAATGAACTGAGCAAAGCAGCGAGCTGTCGTACTAGCAGCTACTGAACCTGACAAGGCATGGCTGGCAGTCATTTGCTAATTAGAACAAATATTTCCGACAGAGCCAGATTGAAGGCGGCTACATTTTTAGGCCCTGGCGTTTTGTCAGCTAATTGAATGTTAAGAAACATGGGCAGGTTATTTATGAGCAGGTAATTCATTCCTGCCAATGACAGCGAGAGGCCAAAGTGGAGAAAATAAGCACTTTTCAACTGCAACCTAATATTTGTGCCCATGTGAAATGTACAGTATGTTCATGCATTTATGAATATACAGACTTGTGCAGGTGAAGCATTAAATGAAGTCATTTAGAGCAAAGGCGCAATACTGGGAAAAATGTCAGTACTCACCATAGTCAGTGACAGATTTAGGAGCCCTCTGATCACTTCCGTCATCGTTGCGCTTCTTGTTCTTGGACTTCCACGCGTGATAGACCTTCAGACGACGGTGGAACTCCTCTCTGCAGGCGGCCAGCAGCTCAATGTCTGCCCACACAACATGACGCCAGTGAGAACTCAAACAAATGAACAAGCAAAGACCAATGGCAACATGGAAAGACATGGAAGGTACAACTTCCATCCCACGAGTCCAATTTTGGAGAAGTAATGTGATATTATGAGCTTGAAATGAATGTTAAAGCGGTACTTGATTTATTATTGAACTTCCAAAGAGCTGGGAGGCTCACAAGAGACAGAAAAACAAAGAATGATCCAAATTGAAACATGAGAGGCCAAAACATCCAAATTTTAGTCTCTAGAATGGGTCAAGCTTGAAAAACCATGGATCCTACATTTCCCATAATGCCTTCATCAGAGCCTTCCTGCCTCCACTCAATGCAGTTACCTTTGATAAAATTACAGATTTCTCTGGGTTTGAACATTGTTGGAAACATCTGGGCTAATTATGAACACCTTTGAACAAAATATATACTACAGGTCTACTATTTTTTAGACATTTTAATGCATACTTTTACTTAATATATATCATACATTTAATTAATGGGCTTTAGAGGCACTGGTAGCATGGATTTTGTCACTTTTGAACAGAGCCAAGCTATCTGTTTCCCCTGCTTTCAAGTCTTTGTGCTAAGCTAAGCTGACTGCCTGCTGGGTAGAGCCTCGTGTTTAATGGGCAGATATGATTGTGCTATCAATCTACTCATCTAGCACTCTGTAAAGCCTATTTTTAAAGGGTGATTGTAACACTGTTTATAATATTATTACATGATTAATGCTACTGAAGAAACTGGAAACAACAACAAATATCACCCTGATGAAAGTCAAGTAGCGGAAACATTTAAGGAATAAAGCTAAACATACTGAAGTGAAGTTGTGCACTGTGTTCATTTTTGATTAACTTGTACCCGAGCTCACGATGTAACACAGTATAATGAGGAGTTTCGGGGGCTCACACTGTGTTTTCTTTCTTATGATGACATATAAAGAAAACATTCAGAACATTCAGCGCTTTTAACATTGATCAGACTTCAAACACAAATTTTTTGGTATCGCCACCAGCACCACCAAAGCAAATGGGTTCCACAAATTAGCCAGATGTCCTTGGAATCCCACAGGGAACATCAGAGTCCCTAACACAGATCGGAGCACTGTATACAGAGGCACTTATTAAGGCATCGACAAGTGTGGCAGCAGAAAGGCATCTGCTTTTCACGCTGACTGAGGAGGGGGTTGGCTGGGAATGACTAGGAAGGGCAGAAGTCTGCCATCTTCTATAATGGAGATAATTTCCTCTCTCCACCACTAAAACGCATGATGATGAGCTGTAGCAGCTGTGGGAACATCCTCAGATCGGTCTTTCGACTTTTCAGGCAAGACATCTCGTGCCCGCACTCTGTACAGCTGCAGTCTAAGCTATTTAACAGTCACTTTGGCTACTCCAAAAATTACAGGGAGAAATGAGTGCAGATGAAAAACTTGCATGGAGATGGCGCTGCATGCTTTTGGGTACACAAAGTGCCAAAACACGAGCCGCTGAATCATTATTGTGGGTTCTGAAAACTGTAAATATATTTTGAATGGAGGAGGGGAAAAGAGCTTTATGATGCATCTCACTAACAGCTCCACCACCTTGATTTGTTTGTTTGTAAAGGCTGGATCAATGCACACACACACTCTGTTCTTAAGGCGGCATCATGCTGAACTTGGGCATGTTCAGGATTTCTCACCACAGGAAGTGTTGATCACATCTCGCAGCTCAGCGTACTTCCACTTGCTGAGGTCATACTTTTTCACACCAGCAGCAGCTTTGGTTGCCTGCACCTGAGGACCCCTGTGGTGTGGAACAGATGAACGTGGGTGAAAGAAAAAGAAGGTGAGTGTGCAGACAGGTGAGGGTGTGACACGGTGGGACTCGCGGAGAGTAAGGGCTTGAGCTTTCATGTCTTTCAACACTGAATATGATTTCACAATCAGAGAGGATCTAAAAGAGCAGCAGCTCCTCAAAGTACCAAATACAGACTTTACACAGTGAATAACTGACAGCAAAGCAACATTTGATGTTTAATTACACTGGATCTGATCATTTTCAAGCATAATATGAAGCAGAATTTCAATGGCAGACAAAATGCATGAATATTAAAAGGAAAACAGGATTTATTAAGCATACCGCCCTCAGTGAGAAATGAAAACAGATGCCTCACTTCTTTCAAGCCCTCCTCATTGTCTCAGCTGATTAAATTCACATTAGAGGCCAGTCAGCAGGGGAGCTAAAGAGCAGAGTTTGTCCACATCCTTGCAGCCTAGTGTTTCAACTCCACTTAAAATGATGCAAAGCTCTTCTAATGTTGCAAAATGGAAGCTTACATCTGATGGTCTTTTGAGTATTTTTTTCATTCCAGGCTTATTAGTTTAACAGGAACAAGAGACGAGAGAAGATGAAATGATGTGGCACTTTAATATATGAATCAAACTGACGGCGCAGAGTTTCAGCTACTTAAATGACTGCTGCAGGAAGTCTGAGCTCCTGTCAGCCGTGTCTCCAGCTCCCCTGCTGAGCTGAGGCTGCTAATTCAATAATACGAAGGATTTAACTCCTCTATTTACAGTCGGCATAGCTGCTAATGTCTCAGAGCAGAGGATTACTGATCTACGAATCATTAGCCAGATTACCATTACCATTTATAATTCATACTGACTGGAAAGATGAAACTGATTCAGGCTCATCGTCGTTCTGGCTGAGACGTGTGCCAGTGTGTGATGGTGGTGAATCAGGGCAAGTGCAAATGAGGCAATGGCCCGGGCTTTGCTGAACAGGAAATGGATGCTTGCAGAAAGAGGGAGGCGGTCCTCTAGCTACTACCCCAGAAATGCCAGCCAGTGTGTTTGCTTCTCCTGCTCGCATGCTTTTATGTGCTTAAGCTGTGGTGTGCACATATAACACACATGGCCTTTCTTGGCAACAGATCTGCTATTGGTTTCCAGGGGCCAGCTGACTCACAGGGATGGTAGGACACATGCCACGTGGCCCCTGGATGCCCGAGCCAACACAGACAAGATTACAGGCTATGGGATCAAATGTAATTTGGTGCACACTGGACCTGCAGATAAGGCCCATGCAGGCTTTGAGAGAACTTCTCCTGGCTTTTAACATCGAGTGGGGCTATGGAAATTCAGTCCCATTTACACAGTGGAGTTCAAAGTAGGACGAAGGTTGAGAGAATGACGTGGGAAGCTGTGGTGCTGTGTTTGGGTGAGAGTACAGTAGATCCAGTCAGGAGTTTACACTGTGTCCAAAATCACTCCCTATTCACTACATAGTGTATCTCAATTTTATTAACTGTCTATTATATAGGGAACAGTGAATGAGTGAACAAAAGAGTGATTTCTAACACGAGTGTGCAAGGTACATTAAGCTGTAGGGAATCATGGGAACTGCAGTGTGTACTGTGTTCCTGTGTGTACCCTGTTAAAAGACCTTGGTGATACTAAGATGGCTTCACCTGAATCATGGTGGTTTCTGACCAGGTCTCAATCAGGACACCTTGCCTTGTATATTGGACCATTATAATCATTGTACATTACATATTTTATTGCAGCAGTCAGGAAATTTGTCAGAGCATAAATATTTGCTAAGAGCTGTCTTCATTCATTGCAAAGACTCTAAACAGCTGGTAATTAAAAGCCAGCGATTACTAAGGAGCTTTAAGCTGCATGTACTGTGGAGTGAGTGAGTTAAGACCTTCAGCAACATTTCTTATGTAATTGTGAGACAATTGTTAACTATACACGTATCCAGAGGAACATGAACACACATTCATAAAAACTCTGTATGTGTGAGTCAGGGGAAGCACACAGATACTCAAGCTCGTGTGTTTGTGCTGTGCACCAGCACTGCAAAGGATACAGACAAGCTTTACAGACACATGCAGAGCCAATTAAGAAACAAAAAGATCACATACTGCACATTCTGATCCACCTCTCATTTATGATTCGATGCGCCAGCTTAATTTCTGAACAACTACACATAATTATCCTCTGAGTGGTTTATCTGATGATTCATGCCACATAAAATGACACACATGACACATCTAAATTTGAGTGGTGATTTCTTAAAATCAAAGGATTTTTATGTTGGCTTTGCATTGCTGGTATAATCCTGCATCTATCTCAAGGAGTTGAGACATTTAAGACTACAACAGAGATTCAGACAGACAGCGAGGGAGCGAGTGAGTGATTATTGTTGGTGTTAGGTACACTTGGACACGGGCGGTAACAGAAACCTGTGCTGATATCTTACATGACAGAGGCTGAGGATGCAGAGATAGGAAGATCTGAAAACGACCCATCACTGGGAGAAAACACAGCAACAGGAAAAATGCAGTTACACACGCATGCTGTGGTCAAAATGACATTTTGTTTAACCTGGAGGTTATTTCCCACACTGCTCCTTTATTGTGCACTGTGCTCACATATACACTACCTGCGCAGGCCAGCGTCCATCTGCCCCTCCTCATTGATGAGCTCTGCCTCACTCTGTGCGATCCTCATGGCTAACTCCCTGTCTCTTCTCTCCTGCTCCAGCATGGTGGTGCGCTGGGCCTGTTCCTCACGCTCCAGAGCCAGCTGAACCTCCAACTCCGCCTGGAAACACACACACATCTCTGCTTTTAATGTGACTTTAGAAAATCTACATAAACCTAGATCCTGTCTACACACTAATGCTGTCCAGTGTGCCAGAGCCTTCATAACAATTAGAGCTCTGCTGCGTGCCCAAGCCTGATTAGACCTATTTACCCAAGTTGTAGGGCTGCTAATGAAGCATTATTGGTCATCTGTCTAGACACAACAGGGCATACAACAGAAAAACATTACCAATAACAATCAGTAGGAACATTTTTAAGGGTTTGACCCAGATTTAAACTCCAGCTTTTTTTTTATTTTTCACTGTTTCACGAACAGAAATATTTGTTAACAGTACAAACTTCACTATCAGTCAACAGACACTTAAAATAAACATACATATCTATCTGTGTGGATAGAAAGCAACTAATGAAGTCCATGATGGATACTTTTCTCTGAGGAGCTTTAAATATGAATGCCTCTCCAGTTAAGATATATTATTCATACTGTAGGATGGTCCAATCAGCAGCTGTGACACGTGGCCAGGGTGAAACATGAGAATCAAAACTCAAAATTATGATGGCTTCAGTATGAATGTTGGGCTGCTTTGTATCAACTGCAGACACATGTATTATGCTCAAAATAGCTTGACATGGATTTACTGGAGGTATGTTATGCTAAACCAAACACCTCTCTTGGCACTCTCACAGTGAATTTGATCATCTTCTCTAAAAAGTCAAATCAAATCTATTTGTTTGCAGCATAAGGCCCATGAGATGTCTCTTCACTCATATTTCACAAGAGGATCCCGGAAAAAAAGACATAAAAACGGCTCCATAAATTGTTTTTGTTCACAAAATATTCATAACACTCCTGTGAATGACAAGTGGAAGTTCAATAGAGGGGGGTTCCCCTTTAAGAAAATAAACACTGCAGAGTTGAAGCCTGGATGGTGTGCAGTAAATAAGATTAGGTTGAAAGACACCATGATACATAGTTTGAAAGGAGAAAGATACAGTGCTATACTAACCTTTGACACAGCAAAAAATAGCAAAGAACACAGTAGATCGAAGTCACAGCAGACACCCTTAGAAAGTTTACTGCTGCAGCTTTCAGCTTTAGAGCTGCAGATAAACAAACTTTGCAAAGAGTCTCCTGAGACATGTGGCTTACGACAGCCTGGTGTCAACTGTCTCGCTACTAGAAAGAAAAAAAATGACAGCATGCAAATAACCAACTGGCCTTAGGTGAATAAAAAGGGCTTTAGATGTGCAGGAGGTGTGATGCACCTGTAACAGATGGATGAATGGATGGTTAGCAAAGGTGAGATGCACCGGCAAACCTGCAGAGGAGCAGGTGCATGTCGTGATAAGGCCAGAGGAGAAACATTAAGGAAAGGAACAGCAGTGAAACAAAAAAAGGTGTCAAATAAAAAGTGAGTGAGTGAAACAGGCAGAGATGGATAAAGGTGACAAAGTGTAAATGATAATAAAGGACAGCAGAGCGCACAGAGGAATTAAGCCATTCAGTTAGGAAAAGCTCAGCAGGAAGTGGAATCATCAATCAAGACCCTTTGGGCAACCCTCTGGGAATGTGACCAATGTCATGACCCGAAGACCAAAGAGCTAACGAATGTTTCACCCAGAGGAGGCAGCAGACGGGGTCTGCCACTGAGAGGACACATGAGAACCACATGGGGGGTTTTTATCATTTCCCTTTCTAGGCGCTAACTGCAAAACACACTTCATTCTACATCCTTGGAGGCCATTGGATGCATTTGTATGGACAGGGTGGTGTTAATATTCAGTCTCTAGAGACATGAAACTTGGCTTAAGTTATTGGTATGCAGGGACTGTTTTGATCTTTTTTGTTTAGTTGTGTTGTCACTGGCAATTAATAGGCAAAATCCTCTTCTATATCAATTAAACTTTTGATCTATAAAAGGTCGGAACACAGTGAAAAGACACATAAAAGGTTTGACGAGTACACAGTGTCTTGGCCATGCAGCACTGTCCAAAAACTAAAGATTCTGAGAAAATGTTCCAGAAGTTGGAATCTGTGAATTTTTGGCATTTTGTGAGCGCTCAGTCTTTGGGGTGAGTTAAACATGAAGCTTAGAAGAGTCTGCATGGAGCCATGAAAAGCTATAAAGACCTTATACAGGAAACACAGCTTGATATTCATACTTATATATGGCACTTTAAATGGATTTCATCTTAGCGGGATAGTTCAACAGAAGATGGAAAAATCTAAATTTGATGGTGGTCCAGACCTGTATCACTTTCTCTTCCTCCTCCCTCTTTTTTCTTTCCTCCTCCTCCTGCTTCCTCTTCAGCTCCATCTCTGCTTTCCTAAAATGTTTGGAGAAAAGAAACATTTACTTCGACCAACCTTTCACATTACATTTACCATCACTTTTGCTGATCACACGTCACTTACAGTCTCCTGTCTTCTTCTTCCTGTTTGCGTCGTTGCTCCTCCTTCTCCCTCCTCTTCCTCTCTTTCTCCATCTCTTCTTCAATGTGCTTCAGCCTCTCACTCTCTTCCTCCTCCTGCTTCTTCTTTTGCATTGAGGAGAGGAGCTGCTCTGAGCGTTTCACCAGCCCCTGGTACTCCCTGTCAATCTCTTTCCAGCTCATCACTGTGGCCTTGGGAGAGAATGAATGAGAGTGGCAGAATGATCAAAACGATCAAATACTTTATATTTCTTTACCAAACTGTTCAATCAATTCTCAGCCATAAGACTGAATTGAGTTCAAAGTTATGTGTTGCTTTGAATACAATTACTCATATGACTCATATAAGGAAGGAATTAAATAAAAGGTCTTCAGTGTATTTTTTGGTGAAATAGAAGGTGTTGTCTTCACTTAGAGTCTATTTTTCCAGAGAAACACAGAGGACTGATAGAGAGCTTCATCACATGGTGCAACAACAGTCACCTGAATTTCAATATGAGCAGAACCAATGAGCCTGGGGAGGACTACAATGTTTCAAATATGGATGTTGCTGAAAAGAAGCTGCAGATTATAAAAAGCAGATGTTTCTATGGAAGCAAAAGGTTTTACTTAGTTTTATATATTCTTGTAGTGACCTGTAAAAGAGCCCCCACCGAGTGAGGCCACGTCACACACGTCTTCAGCACAGAAGATCTATACGATCACCAGTTTCAAGGTGGACAAGATTAATGTCATCTATTCAGTATCCAACCAAATGTTAAATATGGTCACATCCTGTGAAAAATGTGAAAAATAGCCATTATGATGTAACAGTGGAGTTGTCAACACTTCATCTTTTTATCCAATGAGACCTTTGCGTGAAATACTGTCATAATTAGTGGAGGAATTCTTGAGTTATAGCCAAAAATGCACGTGGTAACAGTGACCTTTGACCACCAGAATCTAATAACTTCATCTTTGAGTCCAAGTGAACACTTGTGCAAGATTTGAAGAAACTCCCTCCCTCACTCCCTCCCCTGAGGTGTCACGTAGACGAAAATGGGAGGGACCTACGTACAACCTGAAAACATTATGCCTCCCGCCAGGGATGTCGCCAGCGTGGAGGTGTAATAAAAATTGATGAAGTTCCTTCAAGATGGACATTTTAATTAAATTTTGCCCTTTACCAATTTTTTATCAGGTGATAGAGTACTTTAGAGGCGTGACATTGACTGCACTTATACCATGACTCTGCTCTCAGACTGTTACAACGGCACAGCCTTCGCATGTGACAACAGGGGAAGACACTGACTGACACTGCCACAATGCTCAATTCCCCACTATACTTGTCAGACAATCAGCAGGAGGAGAAGAGGTCACCGTATTGTGAAGATTCATTAGAGGGAGTCTCTAATGGTGACACACGAAGGGAAGATGACAAGGTCTTGTCCCCGACGTATAGAGGTCTGAATGACAGCCATTGGCATCTCATGCATTATTCAATGAGAGATGCCATGCCAGCAGCAATTTCTAAGCACTCAGAACGCTATGAGTGTTGACACTGGGGCTGCTAATAGGCTAAAAGAGGAATGCAGGGGAGGTGGAGAGGCTGATTGGGGTAGAGGGGAGGGAAAGGGTCAGGAGTCACAGGTGCTTCAGTGTCAATCCAGATACCACCAGGAACCTACGAACACTCTAATCATACCTGTGGGTTGCATACAGGTAATGAGTCGGCATTTCCGGGAAAATTAACACTACTGGGGACTTCAGTGTCTGCACAGCATGTGGATGTGTTTGTGATGATTTGCCATCCCTACAGGGCCCAATAAGACAGGAGCTTATTGTGCAGGGAGACTTGGGATTTCACTAACTATGTCTGATAATTTAGCAAAACAGCTCCAATAAATTATATTATTGAAGAGGAGATGATTTCTTCTTCACGTAGCTCTTCTTTTTATCCTGAGGTGATTGAAAATATTGATTTGGAGAGAAGGAATGAGAAAAAGGCACAGACCACTCAGGGAAGGGTGCCGAGGAGCTACAGGTGTGAATGTACATATAAATCTGTGGCAGTCATGCTAGAAGCTGTGAGCTCTGATCTTCTCTGGATGAACACAGATAAAGAAGAACAGCAAAATGTTCCTATTGCCCACACTGTATCATGCTCAAAGCACCTGAAAAACTGTTCACATGAGCAGCTTACCAGAGCAATAATCCTTGGGTGATACGAAAGAGGTGAAGGCTGTCAGGCCTGCTCACAGACCTACAGATGACTCACCTTTATCTTTGCTAACAGAGCGTCGATGGAGGTGGCCAGCTCCTGAACCTGTTTGGCCATTTCCTGCTTGCCCTCCTTCAGCCCATTCACCACCTTATTGAACCGCTCCATGTGTTTCTTCAGGTGTCGGACCTTCACCATACCATCAATGCTATGAGAGAAGGGAAAAATGCACACTTATGAAAATAACTGAAAGCATATGGGGTGTTTCAGTCATAAGTACAGCTGAGGCATCAGTTTAAGACAGAATTATATGAAAGTAATACAACAGTGAAAATTTCCTGTTCTATTGGCAGATAATTTTGTTTCTTTTAAGTAATAATTGCACACACTATGGCCCATCGCATAACATCACACTTTGACAGTTAGCTTGTGGGTCATAGTAGCTAGCAGAGGAATATTGTGGGCCAGAGATGTGTGTTTGGATCACAGCTGGTTGTTTCTATTTCCAAGAGAGCATGGTTGTGTTTTGATTTATTAGTATTTACCTCATCCTCCATCTCCTGACTATAATGTAGGTGAGGGAGGTGTGGGTGGAGGCCAACAGTCCTTTACAGCTCCCTATCACTCTGTACTCGCCTTGCCCACTATTGAGCAAATCCCTGGTAACTTAAACTGACCACATATTCTGCATTGAACTGGTGTTTCGCTGGGACTTACCAAAGAACTTTAGATGCCTTTTCTACCAAAAATAGATATATTACTGTTAGGAGTAACATCCTTCATCCTGTGTGTATGCTGGTATAAAACATTTCCTCATGCATCCACACACATAGTCACTCACAGTCAAAATCTGATTGTGAAAAAACATCTGAAATCCCATCTTCTGGATGGCTGCCCTCACTGGAGCCATTTTTTCAAATGCAACCCAATACAGCAAGACATGTGGTATTTCCCAAAGCAGTACAGTGACACATCATGTCTCCACAGATGACTTTCCAAATTGATCTGAACTCCTAAATGTACAATTTGAGAAAGCCATCAAAACCAACCGAGCATGAATCATTTTAAATAAAAAGCACACAGTCAGGTGAAAGAAGACAACGCAAGAGAGCAAAGGGCTCAGACAGACAGGGAGATGGTCAAAATTATTCGTGTGTGTGTGTGTGTGTGTGTGTGTGTGTGTGTGTGTGTGTGTGAGAGAGTGTGTGTGAGACACTCACCGTGGCTTATGCTTCCTCTTACACAACCACATGCGGACAGTCTTCTGAATCTTAATGCAAGCCAAAGCTCTGTACCTCATCTTGTTACGAACTGTTGGTCAAACAAAGACGTATTATAATAATGCCTCTGGGGGCCGAGGGGTTACAGTGCTGACCATTGTCTTTCCCCATCTCCCCCTACCATCATTTCCTGTCATCTCTCTACGATGTCTCTGTAATTAAGTCATAAAAATGGCCCAAAAATACTAAAAGCAGACACAGATATGCATCTACACAACTTCTCACCTCTTACATCATTTACATACTTATTTGCTCTTCACTGCATGAAGCTGCTTATGGGCAAAAACCAAAGTTATTCAGTGGAAAAAGTTCAGCAATGCCCTCTTTAGATTAAAAAATATATATATATTATAGCAAAACCTTACTGTAACTAATGGTATGCATGAGGAAAATGTACCTGAAAAGTGAAAGAATACTGCAGTAATAAAAGCACATATATAATGGGTACTATTGATCAGGGACACACAAAAACAAGTAGTGCAGAATATCATGTATGCACTAAGATGCTCTCCCTCTCTCACGCTCCCACACACATACATGAAACTGCAATAACAAGGTGACATGTTCAAGGAAACAAATGACCAAACCTGGGACATAAATTACCTCAGGTCACTTATGCAGGAACTGTGTGGTCAAGCAGAGGCAGCGTTCTGTTATGACTCTAATGTAATTTCATTTGATGCTTTTACACAAATAAGCAGAAGCCAGCTGGCACTTTGTTATATGGTGGAAATCAATAACTTAGCACAGAGTGTAATGGTTCGAGGAACTGCTTTTGGAGTACTATTCCATACTGCCAGAGGCGGCTGCTTTCATTCTTCAGAACGAATGAAAAAATGTGAAATATGATTTAGGATAGCTATCAGGGCTGTTTAATAAACTGTGAGGAAATGACAGAGCATCAAATAGTCATTCAGTGGAAAGTGAAAAAGCTTAACGAGCTAAAATAAGTTGTGTAACTGGCCCTTCTACTGTTTTTCATTTTTTTGACTCTTTTGCAGTTTTTGTGAAGAAGTCTCATGTGATATCTTGCAATATGGCAGCATATTGGAGACGGACTTCCTTCAGAATGGTTTTATTACTAGTGTCACCTCTATGAGAAAGGACAGACTAAATCATCTCAATCCTGCAATACACTGAAATTTGCAAAATAATTCCCACTAAATCATAGTTAATACACACTACAGACACTCAAGGCCACTTCAGTTACACATCACAACTTCTGTTGTTCAGTGGATTCAACCTACGTTTGATGACAGACAGGCTGCACCACTGGACCTTCTTCCAGCGGCTGCACACCAACCATGTGTTGACTTTCTTCAGCAGCTCCGCCAGGTGGTCTGGATCAGACTTCATGATCTGGTCAAACTCAGCGAACTGATGCACACACACAGACACAGAAACACAAATTAAGCTAAGATCTTTGTAGTTCTTCTCTTGTTCTGCATCATGACCTGCAACATAAATGATGTAATCTAATGGCGTCTCTGTACCTTTCCAGGGCGGAAGAACACTCTGGTCAATCCAAACTTAAAGTCATTGTCATTTAGTCCCAGAGCCTTGAACAAAGCCTGCAGAGGATCACATTCACATTCAGTGACACAGCAACACTGTATATGTGGTAAGAATGCAGGTCATTTCACTGCTAATCATTTCCCAAAGGGATCAGTGTGGCTATAGGCTTTTTACACAAGTAATTAGGCTTTATTTTAAACAGATTAGCTAATTATTTAAAACAAAAGGGATGCTTTATGTTTCTCCAGTGAAGGGGAGGTTTATGTGACCCCCACCTTGCAGAAGAGTCGTGGATTCAGGCGTGTGAGCTTGTCAGGCATATACTGTTTATACATGTTGTAGAGCTCATGGAAGGGGGCTCTGGAGGGGAACCCGCCCTGCATCAGGTCCAACACAGACACCATACCTGATCAAAACAACAGACAAACAAAGAAGAAAATTATTCAAGAGAAACAGGACTGGCTGAGCAATTACAGTACACCATAAAAAGTGCACTGCTGATATTCTATCCAAGGACCATTATGAATTTGAACGCAAGCAAGCTGACATGTGTCAGCATGCACATTTCTGTTTCATTTCTGGGAAGTACCGTATCCGTGTCTGACGTGTGAGTTTGCATGTGAAAGTGAGAACAGATCTAAATGCATGAAGGAACAATGTCACTTTAATCACAATCAGCAAGGCAGTTGCAGGATCATATTGACGTCAGCATCAATTAGCAGAATTAACTGACGTCAAAATACATAATTTAACACCATTTCATGTTTATTTAAAGCAACATTAAACAAATGACAGACTTTCCCTTCCATCATATTCCATTTCCCAAGTGCAGGTGGAACACGTAGGAGAACATCAAAACTATTTAATGCGACAAGGAAACTGTCTAAACAGTAATGACAGTGACAATGATATACAGGACAGTCTGTACTGAAATAGAGTGTAAAATACAGTCTGTTTTCCCTGTCACAAGAGACAGAAGCAGTGAGAGGAAATGTAATATTTACATATCCTTCATTCGTTTAAGGCTGGAAGAAAAGACCAATATTCAGTTCCTATGCTTGACTTTCATAAAAAAACATCAAATTCTATTAAAAATACATTTTCTTTCATGAAGTTCAAGAACGCCATGTAGAAATATGGTCCAGTATTGTCATCCATCTCCTGCATTTACTAACAGTAGAGGTACACTGGGTGAACATATCCTTGTTATATTATTCTAATTCGAAAGATGAGAAATTCTGAGTAAAAAAACTAAAAAAAATACTCCAGTACATATTGTACAGAGCATTTTTGGTCGTACCTGAGCACTGCAGCTGTGAGAGAATCAGAGCTCCTTCAAACTGATGGCTGACCATCCTCAGGTTGGGTTTTACACAGCGGATGAAACTTGAGCCCTACACACACAAAGGTTATTCAGGAACAGTACATCTCAGTCTGTGCCTGCCATCTTTCTAACTGGCATCTGAATCACAGCATGGAGTAACAGCACTGTGATAAGTTAACACATTGCAGTACATACTGTATATTGTCAAGTGTGAATTATTTCATAGTGATTTTGAACAAGAAAGCAACAAAAGTTGTGTGGAAAATAGATAATGAAACTGACAAATTACTCACAGTACTGCGAAGCTTTTCTAGCAGCAGGTTCAGCTGGGTCTGTGTGTGCAAGCAGATAAAAGGAAATGGTTAATGATTTGTTTTTGTTGTTTGTGAGGTGAGGGAAGGAAGCAACCTGCCTTAACAGTCGTGCAAGACCAAAGGCAGGGTAAATTTATTTGTATAGCACCTTAGACAAAGAACACATGACAATATAAAAGAGAAAATTAAGATTTAAACAGAGTAAAACAAAGTAAAATTATGATTAAAGTAAGCAAAAATAGAGCAGATAAACCGCAGAATAAAATTTACAGTGAAAGAGATGAAAAAATAGTCACAAAATAAGTGAAGCAGTGGCAAACTTAGAGCTGGAGCAGACCTAAAGTTTTCTGGAAGTCTGCTCCAGATATGTGGTGCATAAAAACTGAATGTTGCTTCTCCAGGTTTAGTTTTGCCTCTGGGAACAGAGAGCAGACCCCACCCAGACAAATTAAGAGGTCTGGATGGTTCATAACCAATCAGCAGATTAAGAAATGTGTTTTTGGCCCAAAAGCATTCAGTGCTTTCTAAAACAAAAGCAGAATTGTAAAGCTAGTGTAACTATCTTAGTGAGGACTGAATCAGCTAACTTTTAGTCTTTCTTCATTGGGTCCAAAGACAATCAATTCACTCTTACAGTATCTTTACTTAACTAAAGACAATTTTGTCATCTGCATAATTAAGATAAGATATTTTCCATGATCTGCACTCATGGGAGCACGTAGATGCTGAACAGAAGAGGCCCAAGTATGGAGCCCTGGGGGACTCCACATTTCATTTTTGTATGCTCAGGTGCACACTGACCAATAGAAGAAGTCCCTGTCCTTCAAATAGTTTTCTGGTCTGTCTTGTAACATGTTGTGGACGACCATGTTGAATGCAGCCCTGAGATCCAACAATATTAGACTGAAACCTTTCCACTGTCTGCATTTAAGCGGATGTCATTCATGACCTTAGCAACAGCAGTCATGGTGTGGTGGTTTGGACAACATCCTGACTAGAAAACATTAAAACTACTGCTTAGGGCTTAGAATGTGTTAAGCTGTTCAAAAATAGCCTTTTCACTGATTTTACTTCAAAATGGGCGCTGATATGAACCTATAGTTGTTCATTAGTGAGTCTAGATTTTCCTTTTTAGGAGTGGTTCAGTAACTGAAGTTTTCAGGGACTGTGGGAAATAAACTGAGAAAAGAGAAGTGTTGACTATTTGCAGATCTGGTGCCATACATTTTTGAGAAAGTCTGTAGGTAGAATATCAAGGCAGTAGGATGAGGATTTTAAATGTTGTACAATTTCCTCTGAGGCTACAGGGTTTATAGGATTCACTTGTGTTGTACTCACTGAACTGGTTTTAAGGGGATGCAAAGACAATACAAATGCTTTAACCTGATATAAAAGAACTCACAGCTCATGTCATTTTCTGAATTTCGTCGATGAAGAATGAGGCAAATTCATTACATGACTTAGTGGATAAAAGTTCAGGGGCTACAGACACAGGAGGGTTTGTGAGCCTGTCAACAGTATCAAATAAGACACATGCACTAGTTTTACCTTAGCGGGGGCAATGGCATCAATAACATTTGTAATTTTAGAACTGATATCTACAAGCATGGGGCAGGTGTGGGAGAGAAGGCCTGAATGAATAATTCATTGGTGTTTTCAGCAATATACTGTTTTGTGATGAACTCTGATTGAACATTTGTGTGCAGTGAGATAGTCATTGCAAAGATGGCACAGGAACGATCAGAAAGAGCACCACAACTTTAGAAATGTTAAGACCTGGAGATGATTAAGTCCAGAGTTTGGCCCTTATGGTGTGTCTATCTAAACATGTTCAAGTCCCATATTTCCTCTCCACATCATCTTTGTGCTTAAGTCCAGGTCTCGTTCATTAGTGATGAAAGCAAAGAAGCTGCATTGGTGATAAAGTATCCTTGTGCGAATGTAAAAGACTGGATTTGGATTTTTTTGGAGCTTCTGGCCCACTCAACACAGTTTTGTGAGAAAGATTCAGTGTTGTCTTGTCTTGTTTTTTTCCACTCCCCCAGTTTTCTAACTCCTCTCTATTATACCTCAAGCTGATTTTATCCAGCTTTATCCACCAAGGAAGGTTTTCTCAGAGGAAGGAGGTGGAGAAGACTGGAGGGAAACTAAGAGAGGGGAACTCTGAATGAGGAGGAGAAACAGGGAGAGGAAGAGGAGTGGAAAGGTGAAAAGGTACAGAACATATCTGGAGGTCAGAGAGAAAATCTGAAAACACTTAAAAGATAATGGAGCATTGTTAACTATTAAGTCTTTTTTAAACTGATGAATAGTTCATTGAACAAACATTAGAGTCAATAATAAGTATTGGCATCTACATTAAACTCTGTATATTCTTATGTTCAGGGGCTTCAGGGAAAAAAAAACAAAACAAAAATGAACAGCCACTCTGACCTTGAACTTGTTGCCGACACTGATGAAGCCCAGTTTGCCTGCCTTCTGTTTGGAGTCCTTGGTGGTGTTTGAGTTCTCAAACAGCTCTCGAACAAATTTGTCTTTCGATTCACACACTAAGCTCTCCAAAGACATGTGGAGGGCATCATTATTCTTCTCCACAAACCGAGTCTGTGGACACACACACACGCAAATGCATTCATTTATGTAGTGGCAGACGTTTATACAGATGTACAAAATGCAAAAAACAAATGAAGAATGCATAAATCCCTGCAGCATACCACACACATCACCAAAGTGATGTATTGTGACATTTGTTCCAGGGCAACAAAAGCATTACCACTGGAATGGAAGACATTTTGACGGTGAGCCAAAGAAAAACAATTTAAAGACAGATTTTGATGAGCATTTTCCAGTATTTTCTGACATTTTATAAAAGTAGCAAGTAATAGCTGAATCAAAAGATTAACCAACAATTAAAATAATCATTGGCTGCAAGTTTGCTCCATTGACTTTGAGTTTTAGTTAGCTTTAAATGCTAGTCACTTCACTGTCTTATATAACTGGTAACTATGTAGGACAGCCCTACATAATAAGAATTACAGTTTCATAGCAGACTGCTCCAGCAAAGTGCCTGATGATAAAGCCCTCGTCATCCCGCAGATTCCTGTGTATGGCCAACTTCGACTTCCTGGGAACCTAAGAGGGAGAGAGAAAAAGCAAATCAAATTTAAAGACAGCACTAAAACACATATGTATTGATTTCACTCTAATCCTATCCATCACCATCTCTACAGCAAAGTCATGTTTATTCACACCACCTGGGTAATTTGTGGTTATTTAACATGTTTACTTTTATGGGCATACAAGGAAATAACCACTGCACACAATCAACTGCAGACACGTTTCTTAAATGCCACATTCATCTTATCTGGTTCAAGTAATACAAAGGACCCCAAAAATCCATTACCAACACTATTCTTCAGGATACAAAATAAAACGTAGCATTTTAAGCCTCATTAGCTTCCACAGTGAGGAGAACCATAATAGATTATCCTTAAGGTGTGAAAACTGTATAGCAGAAATGTTCAGAGCACATTCAAGCACTTTAGATAAAGATTAATGTCTTTCAGCCTATTAAAAAATACAGACTAGTCTTTACTTGAGTAATAACTCTTCCTGCAATAGAGCGTGGTTGCAGCCAGCCACCTCTAATCTTAAGCTTGAGTTGGTGTCAAGGCTACAGTTTTAAAAGGATTTCATGCTTGCAGAGATACAGGCAGAGTGACGAACAATAGCGACAATGACAAGGGACAGAGGGAGGGACTGGGACTGTGCAGCATTCACAAAACTGCTGTTACATACAGGCAAAGTAAAAACAATCACAATGACAAAACCAGTGTGCAGATACATTGCTGTCTGGGCGCACAAAAGAACTTACACAAAGAAAGAGGATAATAGCAGAATACTGGAGGGAAAGCAGAGGCAGAAGGAGAGAGAAAATAACAAACAGAGTGAAAGAGGAGCACAGTGTCTGACCGTCAGTCTGAAGTGGTCTTTATGCTTGCTGTGAACGGCCAGTGTAAAGTGTTGGTCGCTGGGCTGAGGAAGACGGTTCTCTTCATCTAAAATATCCAGGACTCCCACCAGCTTTGCTTCCACTAGATCTGGAAACAACAATTACAAGTGTATCAGCAACAGTATTATGGCATAAGTCCAGCTGTACAATGTACAGCATAGAAAAGTAATATCCTAATGCCTCAGAAGACACATGTTAGTTGATAAAACCTGAAATATTTCTCCTTAACATGTGCAAACAGATCCAAGTTTCATCAAATGCTTACACAGCAATAAAACATGAATGCCCACTCAGGTATTTAGGAAGGGGTGATGTGGGAATCATAGCAGCCATTATGATGCAGAAATTAAAAAATCACCAACCATTCAGCTTCTGAATTTTACATTTATTGGAAATTTCCACTGTTTACTGTTTTTGGATGTGAATATTCAAAGCACAAAACATGTTCATCAGGATGCTCATTTAGCCATATATCTGAATTATTCATACGCCATGCTGTGTTTGGAATACAATCTAATAGCCAAGGACCTTAGAAAAAAAACATTTGCATGAACAAGCACCTGTGCATAAATCGTGGAGATTGATGAGTGAATTAATGGCCGACCCAAACGGTCATTTGCAAGTCATAAATGTTATTCACGGCTGTCAGTTAACCTCGCACCTGAATAATCACAACCTTTGAAATACAAATCAAACCTTGATACACTGACTACTTCATCCCATTAATTCGTGGATTTGTTTGAGGACAGATACAACAAAAACAAGGGGGTATCATTTCTCTGGCTTCTCGTTGCACCAAAGGAGGCCATAAAACCCACAAACACTCATTACGCTTGGTCCCGTCAGACACATGGGTTCGCCAGATTCTTGGATAATGAGAAGTCAGTATTTTCGTTCCCCTGACAGGTGTATTTTTGCTGCTCTGACGTGTAGCCCAGAGCACAAGGAGGGAACGGACCAAATGAATGCCATGTGGGTAAGCTGATGCTACACTTGAACCAACCAGTACATTTGCGGTGTGCGGGTTGAACAGACTGCCACATCTCTGTCAGTCATTTTATGGTTTGCAGCACAAGCCCTCAAAGGCAACCCTTCAGCTTAATGATGTCCTTGAGTGTCACTCAATGGTCCTATATTCATTTCCGATGTTCCCCCGAGGAACAGATGCATATAGATATCAATACACATACTGCCACACACATACACCTTTGATTCCTGGCATTTAAAACCAGCTCAGATATCAGATATGATCAATGTCCTGCGTCACGTTTTTGTACTTTGTACAACCTCGATCCCAAAAAAGACAATATTCACCTTCATAGATTTTTATAAATATCTGCTTATTCTGAATCTGATGCAGCAACACATTTCAAACAAGTTGGGACAGGAGCAACTAAAGACTGAGAAAGATGTGGAACGCTCCAAAAACACCTGTTTGGAACGTTCCACAGGTAAATATGTTCATTGGTAACAGGTGATAGATCATGACTGGATATGAAAGGGGCAACCTGGAAAGGCTCAGTTGTTCAGAAGCGAGGATGGAGCGAGGTTCACCACTATATGAACACATGATTGTACAAAGGATGTTACTTCATGGACTCAGGACCACTTTGTAAAACTGGAATATGGATTGACTTTTGAAGTAAGACACTTTTTGATTCTCAACAGTGACATTTTACAGGGCAGTGCTGAACGAGAAAGGTAGAGGTAGTGAAACAGTGTGTATGAGGGAAGCTGACAAACACACTTACCTATACAGTCCTGGTTGTCAACATAATGCACCTCATTCACTCCCAGCCCTTCCCTTTGATACAGCTCTTGCTCCTGCACAGACATGGCCAAACATCAAAAATCAAAGCTAAACCAGCATTCTGAAAATGTCCTGATATAAAATTACTTTACATTTTTCTGAGAGGCTTCTTCCACTTCAAAAAAACAAACAAACACAAAACCATCAAAGCACAATTCAGATAATGAGAAAGAGGTCTAAACCAGAATAGTGGCGCCTTAACTGGAGACCTTGGAAGAGAATAACGTTAAGAGATCACAAGAGAGAAGCAAGCCTCATCATATCCCTTGAGAAATTATCATTCTAATGAAGGAGAAACAGAGGGAAAATATAACTTGGGAAAGACGGAGAAGCTTAACGTGCCCATCACGTCCTCCTCCTCGTGAAAGAGTCAGTAAGTTTGACTTGTGAGTGGCATGACATGGCAGGTTTCCCAGGATACAGAAGTAAAACCACACCGAATCACCTTAATCCATACGCTGCTCACCCACCTCTTTCAGAATCCGCTCGTTGAAGAACTGCTGCAGTTTCTCATTGCAGTAGTTGATACAGAACTGCTCAAAGCTGTTATGTTCAAAATACTCTGAGAGGAGGAAAAAACAGAGGAGGCAGAAGAAGAAAAAAACATGTATTTCAATTAATTTTCCAAAATGAAAATTTGTCCAAAGCCTGGGTTAATTATGGCAGTCGGGGGAAATTAATTCTCAAGCATGAGCCCTGATAATGAAGTGTGTGTGTGTGCATTAGGGTACTTATATTAAGAAACAAGCTGCACAGACAAGGATCTCTGCGGCAGACTGTTTTCTAAACAGACCGATAAAGATAACGTGCAGTTTGTCTGTAATGTTATCAGTGATGTTGGGTGAAATCTACACACTATACTATGTTTGCCTGAAACTTCCACATTTTATTGAAAACTATCTGCATTTCATTACCAAACCCAGCGATGTCCAACACCCCGATGAAGTTGGAGGAAGTCTTGAAGGGGAAACACTGGTTTACTCGTTTGACCACGTGATCGAAGAGGCGGCTGTACACTGCCTTGGCCAGAGCATCGCGGGCATTGTTTGCTTGTTCCACCTTTAGAGGTACCCTGGAGGGAAAAACAAAGTGGGGCAGTGAGAGGCAGTCTGAAACTGGGACATGCTAGTCTATTAAACCTTATTCTTTTATTTTTTTTTCCAATCAACCCAATTTTCACGTGGCAGCAAAAGTTTAGCTGTGTAGTGCTGTTCCCCTTCTGATCTCTACAGTCAAGCTCGATGATTGTTTTAAAATTAGGGAATCCCAGACAAAAACGAGGTATTAAAACCAAAATATGAACCTTGAACTCTAAAGGACTCCCTAATGGCGATTTAACACAATTTATCTTTAAATTATTTAGAGGGGTTGACTGTATGAACAAAGTGCAGCTCCACAGTGACCCAGAGTTCAGCTCAGCCATCCCAGCCGGGAAGAAGGTGAATTCAAAATTAACAGGTCTGCCATGATAGATCGTTAACCACTTTTTTCATTTGATATTCCATCCGGCAAGTCTGCATAAGAAAAAAGAAAAACCCTCTTCCACTCTTCCATCTCAAACAGGAATAGTCCACCTACGTTAAGGCTAAGGTAGCTTATTCAGTCAGAGACCAGCAGTAAGCCTTAGAAAATACATGAGATCCTTAGAATTCATCTCAGTGACAGGCATTCTTATCCACTGCAATGTTTCATATGCACACTAGTTAGAGACTCAGTCATCCCTGATACCATCACGTCCACCACCCCCCTCTGTAACCCTCAACCTCCCAGGGGTAGGCCGGATCTGTCTGGGGCTTAATGACAAAGCCAGGCTCCCTTCGCTCCACCTGCTCCCCAGACACCGAGCCTTTACTGTACTGCAGCCATGCTCGCCTGCCTCTTCAGATACAGGCTGCATTATTTATGTGGAGAAAACACTTCCAGGCCAGGCCAGCATCTGGCCCTCCTGAAATATTAATCTATCAAACCTGGTCCCATCACTCAAACACCACATCACCAGCACACAGGAGCAGTGTCAATACTGCACCACATGAAATCGTGTAAGAAATACAGTTTACCTGACGAAAGTAACCCCCAAATCCCTCGACATTTGTGCTACTGTGTCCCTGAGTTTCATATTAGTGATCTCGCAGTGGTGTTTGAGAGTCACAGAGCACTTGCCTGTAAGGAGTAATAGAATATGTTGTCCACTTTTTATAATAGAACCATAAAATAAAAGGCTTAATTCAGTGTCGGGATTTAATCTCATTGTCTTGCACAATAAAGACATTTTAATACATTGCAGACTTTGCAGACTAAGCACAGCAACAACTGCCGCTGCCCGTGTCAATTAAATTCTTGTTGGTTAATCTCTGTCAAGGATTACTGGCTATTTTTAGACCTATCACGAACTCCCTGTCGTCACTCACAGAGTTCAGTTTTGAGTAAACAATGGCTTCTAACGGGACGAAGAGGACCTTTTTCTCAACAAAAACATTTTCAAAAGAGGCTGCAGAGAGTGACAGATCTTTGGAGCAGGGTGCTGTTGTTCTTACTTGATAACTGTTCCTTTGGCGCCCCCTGCTGTAGTGAGCATGACCCTGGTTGTGAGGCTGACACGCAAATCATCCATGTCCAGACCCAGCAGATTAGCACAGTACTCCAGAGTCTGGCCTGATTGATTCTTCAGGACACAACCACCTGAAAGAGACACAAAAGCCTTAAAAACAACTACAGTCTGTGGTTCTGAAGATCAGACCATCAGCATACCACATCAGAACATCAGTATGCTCATTTAATCCACAGAGACTTTGATTTTTAGTCATAAATATTTATAATTCCAGGATCTGTCTAACCTGAGGAGCTCCCTGTTTCTTCAAAGTCAATGTTGCCCAGATGCAGAACACCGGCAACCACCCTGAACAGGTCCAGCTTCTCAGTGTCGTTCAGACCGATCTTCTTCATGGCCACACACATCCTGTTGAAGTCACCCTGGTCATCAAGAAGAGGGTCCTTCAGAGCACCGACCTTCAGATGCTGCAACACACATGAGTGTGTGAGAAAGCGTTGAGATCACAAGAGAGACAGACCACATGATTTACTCAGACAGGAAACAACCCATCTCATGAAATTGTCCTTAAATATTGAGTAAATCCGATTCTAAATTGAACTGGATGAGATCCAACAGCCCACGCTAAACTAAAAAAGCCACATGTTCACTGTAACATGGACTTTGCACCTTTAAGAAACCAAAATATTTTAATTATTAATGTGTTAAAAGAGCCTCCACTACTAGCACACAGCAAGCACACCATCCTATGAAGTAAGGCCGCTCTGCTACAGAAGCCTTGTCTCCAAATGTCTTCACAAGTACTGTAGAACCATTGTAATATCTAGCAATATCTCAGACAGGCATGCAGAGTGAAATGTGACTGGAACAAACAACTTCAAGATTCATTAGGAGTCAAGATCATAGATTAATCATACAGTGATAATTAACAAGGGCTGCACAATTATTAAACATATACACCTGACTATACTCTGAGAGACCATTCACAGTTCTTGTACTGAGGGGAACAAAATTCTTTAATTTCATCTTTTTCATGTTTTATTTCAGTGAGCCTTCAAAATAAAATGCCACACTTCAACAAATACTGATTGTGAACTACGAGAAACATATAATAACTGTGCAGCCCTGCATTGTGTGAAAAAGCTCAATAAGCAAACACCCTTTGTATTTTTCAATCCAAGCAACAACCAGCCCCAACCAAACCCGGCACACACATGCAGAGGAACAGGAAGCATGCACTCTTATTTCCTGTTTGCACTACAAACAGCAGCATATAAAACCTGAGCGTTTCAGAGTTTAGTTTAGGAAAAAGAGCAGGGAGCACAAAGCCCTGATGAGAAAGAAAAGATCACCTTATTGTCCTATAAAACGCAGACACGTGGAAGAGCAGACAGATGTACAATGACTGAATTAGCAACATATTAATTACACACAATGTACTTAGAGCCACACAGCTTAAAGTACTTCCATTATTAAGTTACATGTCACATGGCATGTTTAATAAAGACCCTTTTACAAATATAAAAAGGAGAAATGGAACATGAGAACAAATTTTAATCTGCATTTAGGATCCAGTATTTCAAGAAGAAAATACAGGCCACATGTTGTTTTTAAAGACAAACACACAGAGTAGTTAAAAAGCTGGTGACAATGACACCAAAGCACAGCTGATCTAACACCAGCTGCTATGAACTTCCAGAAACAAACAAACCAAAAAAATCGATATGATTTGATCTGTATGATTACAATATTTCAGTGCACAAGCATAAGTAATAACAGAAGGTCACGATTTCAAGTTTCAATCATTGCCCTTCTGTTATCAAACCAGGCTAAATAAACCCATTGTCATCAAATCCATTAAGAGGACTAAAAGCAGCTCCTGTGTTTGCCACTCTCTTACCTGCTGCACCTGTAACTTTGATTAGCATAAAAGAAGATATTATTCTAAACAAGTGGAGTGAACATGTATAATTAGTCCCTGAGAGAGCAACACGTCACACTTAGTCTTCTAATTGTTTCATGATATTAATTACGCGTCTCCTGCAGGCTTTGCCTCACAACTCAAAAAGGCACTGGTTCTCTTTCATGTCATACATAATTCATCTAATACGCAGACCTGAACTAATTTCTTGGCATGAAATATTCTTATTGGCCAGTTCCTGCATATCACTTCACATTTGCAGCTGATTTCCTTGAACGTGGCCTGAGATGTGCTTTCAGTTCAGTGCTTTGTCTTCATTGTTGGGAAAAGAATAACATACATCTATCTGAATGCTTTACAGCACCGGAAAGATTCAAAGAGCGTTGCACTGCGATGCATTCTCTGCCTTTGCTCCTTGACATAAAGTAGGCAAATGTTACACACGTGTCAAAAACAATCATGTATTAGCGCGAGTAAGCCAGAAAAGACCGCATCATTACCTCCGGACTCTTGCGGTTCTGCATGATTTGTTTATCAGAGTCCTTGCTGGCAAAGTATCTGGTGCATCCTCGGTTCAGGTACTGCAACGGAGAAAAATCAGCTTAAAAACAGTGAAACATAATTAGTACTTTGATAAATTCAATTCAGACACAGCATAAATGTATTTCACTTCGCTGGCAAATGTACTGGGGATATTTGTATTGATTTCCATCATCTAAATGATTTACTTTGCTCTCTTCCAGTATTGCTCCACAGCTGACTAGTAGTGAATTGCATGAAGTAATTGCCTCTGTTGATGTGGGTGTCACCTCAGGGACCTGATATAATAACACCATGATAAACATCTAAAGGAACAGCTTGAGCTGCTTGTTGTTCTGTTAAGTGCTGTTTTGTAGAGCATGTAGTGGAAAATAAAGGCAGAGGTAAACACCTTTATGCTCTCTGACTTTGTCCCTGCTGAGTTGATAACTGCATCTAAAAGGAAAAGAATTCAATTGTGACATATTTTGTTACTGAGGGGATTCTGATTTCACTTGGGAGGACCCCTTGACCTCCCTAAAATAAGCTCATGTGACTGAGTGGGCTTCAATAGAAATGTCAACTAATGTCGACTCCACATAAGAAGAGCTCAAAATGCTGATTTCTGGCTTGCTCACAGGTCCTCAGTTTCATTTCTCTTTCAAGTGACACAGCTGAAGTTATCTATTTTATTTTGGCTCATAATACAGCATAATATATAGTCTTTTTCTGAGACCCTGGTGTCTCTCTTAACCCACTGACCCTGAAGCTGTCTGGAGAGTCCAGGTGCAGTGTCTTCTTAATGTCCTCGGAGGCTCCAGCACACAGTCTGTAGAAGATGTGGTAGTTCCTCTCATCATTGCTTTGCATGCAAATCCTCGACTTCTCTAGCAAGTAATGTGAGACAAATCCACCCACAACTGCATTCTGGTGACAGGAGACAAGAATCTGGTGTTAAAATCAGATCTTCTAATGTCATAATCCACACACAGCAAAACAGTGATAATCTTTTTTACCTTCTCATTGAAGTGGATTTCCACAAACTTCCCAAAGCGACTACTGTTATTATTCCGGACTGTTTTTGCATTTCCAAAGGCCTCAAGAAGAGGATTTGCTGAGATTTAACGTGGGAAAAAAACAGAATCAGGATCACACTACCCCCATACAGTACATGTAGTATTGATAATTAATAGTAATTGATTTTTTTGGGTTTGTTATTGTTTTACCTTCTACAATTCTTTCATCAATATCTTGGCCACTTCCATATGTTGTGGTGAGATATCTACAAGATGGGGATGAAATTCAGCAATGATGAACATATACAGTAAATCCCTAGATGATTAAGACATGCAATAAAATCCACAGTTTCAAGATTACTATAAGAGCTTTCCTTTGAAAAGCAGCTACAGCTGTCAGACCTACAGCTGCGGTAACAATAACAAAGTACTTGTTGCCTTTTTGACCAATTCTCGCCCTTGACTGTTCCCCTCATTTCTGTACTGCTTGAAGTGGCCCTCTAAAAACAGAGCGATATGACAGGCACAAGATATTTGCAAGACATTATCAGCAAGTCACGATGCCATGCAGTCAAAGTGGTATAATATCTTGGCTTGGAAAGAGAGCAGACATTTGATTTGCAAAACGTTGTATCCTGTAAACACATGACCAGAAAGGCAGAGACAGAAGGTGAGCATGAAGGAAAGGATGATGAAGGTGGGATGTAGGATGATGCATGTGAGCTCATACCTGAGAACAAACTTGGTATTTTCAGTCTTTCCAGCACCAGATTCACCAGAAACTATGATGGACTGGCTCATCTTGAGGACCTTCATGTCCCTGTAGGCTTTGTCGGCTAAAACAAAACAAAATAAAGACAATGCCTGAACAACTCTGTACTTTAATACTGCATGTTATCCCCTCTTTTAACAGTGACTAGAAGGTGTGAGCTCTCACCTATAGCATAGACGTGAGGTGGCAGAGTTCCCAGTGACTTCCCACGGTACGACTTGATGGAGTCCGGGCCGTACAGTTTGGGGACGTCAAAGTAAGGATTCACAGCTATCAAGATATTGGCCACATATGTCTGGAATAGATATAAATACAGTCATTGCATTTAGAGAAAGCTACTAAAAATACACATAAATTATTGAACAATGAGAGGCAAAAACAAGCCGAGTGAAGGCTACTGACGCACACCTTCACTTCTATCTCTCTCTTGCTTTTCCCATGTCCCAGCTGTCCCTCATTTCCTAAGTGAGTGACTGGGATCAGCACTGGGTTTGCCAGTCTGACTTTATGACACTTTTCTAGCTTCCCTCTTTACCACCTGGTAACTTCCCCCTAGGGAAGCAAGGATAATGCTCCTCTATCCTCCTGTCCTCAAACCTATTATTACTGTATCACCTTGTGATGCAGCTGGATAGCAATGACTTTAACTGTAAGAGCACATATAAGAAGGATTTACACGTGTTGATGGGTATAGAGGGAAAACATACATAGATGTGGTCTTTATTGTACCGCACTCTGACATTGTTGAGAAGAGTAGCTTCATTCAAGTACATCAGTGAACCTGAAAACAACAGGAGGAAAAACAAGACAAATAACATGAGAACCTTTCTTGGAAAACTGACCTTGTTAAGAACAAAAACATTAACAAATAGACTGTGAGAACTTACAGTTGTCATCGACATGCTTGTTGACGTCATCCTCTGCGGGGAAGACTTGGCTCATCGGAGCAAGAAAGGTCTGTAATACAACATTCATATGATGTCATTTCCTGGATGGATAGGCATGCTACAAGTGGCACCGTCTCTACTTATCCTTGCCAACTTCATGCACTAGATGATTCACTGTTTACTTCTTGTTTGTTGAAAAGCTTATGACGGAAAACAAATGTTTATTAGCATCCAAAAAACCAGACAGATTAAAAAAGCTAAGCGAGCATGCATAAACATGAATCATTCATCATGCTTAAAGATTGCAGTAATGATGTTTGGTGCAACATGTTCCCATGCTAAATTAGTTACTGATATTCTCACTCTATTGTTTAAGAGTCTGAGTTAATGGAAATAAACTCAATGGAACAAGCCGGCTGTGAGAGAAACAAGGGGGACATGGCAGGGTAATGAATAATTTGGAGGGAGAGAAACTGGATCTGAACACCTGAGTGAGTGAGTGAGTGAGTGAGTGAGTGAGTGAGTGAGTGAGTGAGTGAGTGAGTGAGTGAGTGAGTGAGTGAGTGAGTATGTGGTGCATGTGTGTGGTAGGGAAGAGACAATGGTGGTGATCTAGAGGGAACCAATCAATATGCATGTGGTTATTCCTTACAGTATATATCAATACAATAAACACTTTGCTCTTTGCATATGTTCACTACACTCCAGTCTGTGCTGTGATGCATGGCTTATTACCACAAACAGGCTGCAAGCATAAACAGAATCTCCTTTGTGCGCCTGCTACAGTATCTTGGCTCAATCTGGACATGCCCATCCACAATAATAACCATGTGAGAAATGTCTAACCAATAAAAAAGACAAAGAAGAAGAGGCAGCCGGGCTGAGGGTCGTATACCAAGCTGAGACACTAATGAGCTCGACACTGCTGTAAAAAAAAAAGACACTCAATGGGCCTTTCATTCCCTCGTTGAATGGGGTAGAGTTTATGCCTTGCAATAAGTGATCATGAACACCCAAAGTTTGGAGCTATTATTCACTTCAAACTCATTCAGATTTTCTCCAGCTCAGAGTGGAATGACCTATATTCATCTTCACAAATGATTTAGGGTGGTAGAGTTTTCATATCACACAGTTATCTGTCAGCTGGGTAACAGAATTGGCTTTAGCACAATTATAAATATTACAGTGCATAAATAATGGAAAAATAAGTCTCAAACAAGGTGAGACTGTACTGTAGTGTAAACCACAGGGTTGTCTGACTACACTGGCAGATATTTTGACAGTGCAAGGAATTCACACTCATGAACGTGACACATTTTCACCAGAGAAACATAGAATTCCCCTGAATAAAACTTCAAGAGAAAGCTTAAGCTATCACACTCAATAATGGACTGTTCTTATAGTTTTAACGCATCACACACAGGTGTATATAATAAAATGAATAAGGGCTGAATTCCATTTGGCTGCTTCGGTTTCAGGGTCCTGTTATTGTGCATTCTGGCTTGCTGAGACACTGCCATGACATAGACCTTGACCACACGTGATCAGATATTTTGCAAAAGGAACATTTTCCTCTGCGTTTGGGCCTCTCATTCACACGTAATCAGTGTTTTAGGTCATTAAAGCACATATTTTTCAAAACACTGGTTTCTGTGTAAAACTCACCTCAATTCATTCTCGCAACAACAATGGCGGACTAAGGCAGAACTGGTTAGCACTGCTAGATTGTGTGCCAGTAAGGTGTTAAATAACTACAAATAAATAAATAGTTAACTACTTTTGTTTGTGTTTATAAGTCACTGCCACCATAAGGAAAATAATCTCACTGTGCACACAGAATGCTCTTCTCTGGCATTTGAGGGTCGACTTTATCGCCACTCACTGGGCCAGCGTGTTTGTCTGAGCATTCGAAATAGGTTGTGCACTTTTTCATTTAAACAAAGACGGGGGATATATGCATTTTGGAAAATATGTGGCCAAGGCCCTATTGGAACACTTGAATCAATATATTGTGATGCTGAGTAAGAGCAGTGTGCAGGATCTTGTGATATGATACAGGCCAGAATGTCTGAGGTGGCAAACGTCTGTACGTTAGCTGCGGTGAGCACACCTCAGACGAAACAGATGCAGAGGCGACTGCAGGAGTACGTGTCCGTTGTAAACATCAGAGGCCTGCTTGCTGGGGACACGTGACGGCTCAGGTGTAACAGGTGGCCTTTACCTCCTAATGAGCAGCTCTCCCTCTAGGCAACACTATCAGCGCACCTGCTGCTGCTCTATTTATTTATTCATGCCTCTGTACATGTGGTCTCTCATGTTTCTCACATTTTACACATTGTTGCGTTAACGCCTCTCTACCTGAAAATGCACTTCACACAGACTGCTGCAAATATAAAGAAAACAGAAGTTTTTAAAATTTCTTGTGCATGAACTTGTGATTGCATGCTGTTGGGATTAAGTCAAACAACACAAATTTATGCGACCCACTCAATGAATGTGCAGCTTACAGAGTCACATGAAAGGAAACAAGCATCAGCCCCTCACCCATTTCCCCAGTCAGCCTTACTTTGCCTCTAAATGGAAAGCAGTGCATGGGGTGAGTGCTTGTGCCTGTGCGTGTTTGTGTGCGATGACCCACCTTGCCCCTCTGGTTCAGTGGTTCTATGGTGAGCGTGTCGGCTCCTATGTCAACGATCATGCCCAGCTGGAACCCATCGGTGGGGTGGGGCGCCCACACTGGCTTCCCATCCTCCATGGCTTACCTCCAGTCAGCACAACCACACAACTGGGAGAGGGGGAAAGACAGAATGGAGAGGAGAGTGAATAGAGGAAAGCTCATATGTGGCTTTACATAGACAGGCAAAGTCCAGTGCACAGTTTTGCATTTTTACTGAAGAACTTCAAACTGAATTTGCTTCTAAGCTGGTCCTATGGCCTGCTCCCCAGAGCTTGTACAGCTACACAATAGATGTTTTACCTGTTCCTCTTCCTCTTTTCTGCTGACAAACACAAGTTAATATCAGTACTGGCAACCTAACCACTGAGAAAATATTAATCCCGTGGGGGTGATTTCTCACTGTCACAGGCTTTTATTGAGCACATGATCCTCATAAGCATGGCAGCATTTTCCTGCATACCTTCATATTGTCAGTCTTAACTAAACCCTACAAGTCATGAAGATGCTTTTTACACTGCGAGAACTTTAAGTGAAATCATGTGAGAATATTATTACTGTCAAACTGATCTACAGTGGCATTCTTCCTTCATTTGCTTCACTTTCCATGAACCTGGTATTCCCCCTGCTGATCTTGCAAAAGAGGATTTTCCACTGGGACGCAACTGGAGTTGTCTCTTAAGGGATTCCTGCCATTGTCAGTGAGGACAACACTATCCCCAAGTGACCTGACATACACTGCCATGCTAAACAATCCAGTTTGGAGAATCTCAAATCTGTCGGTGTGTATGTGTGTCCAAGCTAAAGCAGCTAACCTTGAGACAATGCTATCAATCTATGACATTTTGGGGAGCATTGTTGAGTGTAGATTTTCTTCACTGTCAACCATCTGGGCATAATTTGGACGTCCAACTAAGAGAAGAACATACTACCAGCTGGCTCTTTTAAGCACTGCTGTTTTCCATCTTTATACATTCAGCTGTACATTAAAATTGGAAGGCTTTATTCTCTGATTGACAGCAACAGTTGGACCCAGACAGATGCAGAGTGGATCATTTCTGCCTGAATCTTCTGTTGACAATCTTCAGTCAAATGTGAAAGCTGTGTTTTCACATGCGTGTCATGAGCAGGTCTTGACAGTTAATCCTACAACCGCACACAGTTCTCCAAAGCAAAAGTGCTGACAGTATGCTTGAGGATCCTATTAGCTTCAGGGATTGAGGTCATATGTCAGAGAGGATAGGTGCTGGAAACTGCTGATGCAGCCCTCAACAAGGACTCAAAGCTCAACAGGTACATCAACTCAGCATAATGGGAGTCATAGGGAGACAGCTGTTGCCTGTGGACACCTTCTCCATTGATTCTTTGTCTTTCTTTTGGACCCAGATGAGGCAAGACAACAATGATTGTGACCAATGCCTTTGCGTTACATAAAAGCTGCCCTGTATGTTAATGATTTGAGTACTTAAGCTGCAGAAGGCAGGTTTTACTGCTTTATTATGAAGCACATATCATGTCGGGTTAATACATGTACATCTGGCTTGTGTACACTACAGCCATTTCCAGCCACTCCCTCGCTGTCAGGACTTTGTAACAGAAGGCTCAGATGAACCTTTTGTTACAGATGTGCAACAATGGAGATGAAAGTACCTCTGTTGGAAAGCTATTGTCCCAACAAAAACACCAGAGTGTACTTTCTAAACAACATTTAATCAGCTTCTTTATTTCAGGACAGGAGAGTACAGGTATATTACAAATTTTAATGTACCTGTGCTAATGACATGTAGAGAAACGTTTAAAAAAATGTAGTGAATATTAAACAATTTATTCATACAAACATAAACAAATGAAAACCTGGCTTGCATTTAAGCAAAATGCCGATCAGGCGTGAAAGTGAATGAAAGATCACAAAAGCAGACATGCTGTTATCTCAGTTACTGCTTAATGACCCATATGCTGTTTGAACAATAACCCTGGTTTACAACAGGTGAGTTGGCCCGGTGTGGGTCAAAAGCTGAGCAAGAGGATGAGTTCACACATCAAAGAACCCACAGTCAGAGCAAAATTTCATTTAATAAGATAATGCAGTGGAAGCTTCTTGAACCTTGGTTGAAGAAAGCAAAGCAAATGAATCGTCTTCACGCTGACAGGATGCAAAGCACAGGAAACAGGAATATACATGAATCTGATTCGACAACATGCACTAGAGCTGGCTGCAACAATGCAAAGGCCCTATCTGTAAGCTGTGTCCATACCACATGTATTCCATTATGCAAATTTGCGGAGGTGATAATAAAACTGTGCAGTTGCTGATGGTAAAATGACTGCATTCAAACCACATTCAAACCTAATCAGGAGTTTAAGAAATGCACCAGAAGGAGGGAGGATAAGATTACTTTCGCAGTGTGTTATCTTCAGCCTTCAAGAGCAAGATCAAGGCAGGGGGGTATCCACAAGACTGTCTGTGTGAGATGACTGATAACCACAAAGCTTTCCCACAGTTCCCTACTTCATGACGCCCAAAGCTGAGATGGCTTCACATGCTACAATGGAAGTATTCTAGTTATCTGTTAATAATGTACATCACTGCACAAATAACCAAGAGCTTTCAAAGCAAACCTGCAAACAATCTGGTATACCACTTAAGGAGACATCCTTCAGCCCAGGCATCTACATCTCAAAGCAAAGGCCTCACTGGTTTCTCAACAAAATACAAACCAGTCCCTCACGAGTAACTTTGACTCTGCAGCCCTAAATCCTCTTAGCGTTTGACCCTAATCCAGACGGGGAGGTGAGACGCTTCAAGTGAGATTCAAGCTTAACAAACAAAAGTCAGTGATCAGTTGGGAGACAATGCAAATCACATGTCCCACGGAGCACAGAGAGAAGGAAACATTAACGTACACACACGAAGGGGCTCACAGTTAAAGCAGGACACACACACGCCTCGTTTCCTGCCTCTTGTTTCCTGTTCTCTACCAGGCAATAAGGGACATGGAAAATACACTGGATATCAACAACAGGCCAACAGAGGGAAGAGACTATGGACAGATCACACCATCTCTGAAAACAAGTTAGACTTCTGGTTTCTGAAGGTGTTTTGGCTGAGGGGCGGCAACACATCGGACACAGCACAATTAAGCACACAGAGGGTATTAGACAGTCAAATAAAACACAAATAAGCCATGTTTATCAGGTTATCAAATGGCAGAGATTCTATGAATATGACACAGCAAAACTATGAGATTCTACTGGGACAAAACAGTAACACTTGCTGTGATGTCATGCAGGTGAGAAGAGGTGGAACATCTCACTGTGTTAATAATCAGTTCAAGACTACCTCATGGTTAAAAACCTTCTGTACTAGAGACTAACGGTACTAAGCCCCTTATAAACACTTTTACCACTACTATAAGAGCACACTAACACTATACTAAAGCGGGCAAGGCTTGATGGTAATTAAATAAAACTATAGCACACAAGGAAGACTGCAGCAACGGCACTCACTCCCTTCATGTTAAATAGAAAGTACATCGAGCTGTTTCTGACGCTGGCTACTCGCTAGAAAATGTTGAAAGTTAGTTAAAAGCGGAGACACTTACGATTCGTGTCCTTCACTCAGTCAAATCAACGTTCAGGGAGAGTTTTAAGTCCCTCATGCGGATGTGCAGTTGTAGCAGCAGTCCAACTTTGCAGGTCTCTCTTCCCGGGGCACGAGAACAGGGACGGAGCAGGAGGCTGTGTGGATGACAGGCTGCGCTCGCGCTCCGGTGATCTCAGCTGACGTCACTGACTGTACACAAGTGAAGGTGCGTTGAGGTGCTGCTCGTAAGACCCTGTATCAGGTAGTTGTTTTTTTTTTTTTGTTTTTTTGTTTTTGTTTTTTTTTTATTAACTAGTCTGTGGTTTAGTGTAAAAATTTTGGGGCAGTATTTGGACAGTAATCTTTTAAAATCTTTAAAAAAAAACGTATTTAATATATCTACAAGGCTTTTTCCTGCCTCGCAGCTAGAGTGAACACAGCAAAGTGTTTGCAAGTATGAATTTGTTATGACATCCTATTAAAAAATAAATACATAAAAAATAATAAATGTTCTCATTCAGCAGGTAAATGATTCATGTGACTACTCATAGGTTGTTTTTTTGTTTTTTTGTTTTTTGTTTAAACATAAAACTGGAGTTAGAAGATCAACTGAACACACACACACACACACACACACACACACACACACACACACACACACACACACACACACACACAACTACTACCTCACCGAAACGACAGCAAATGTTGCCTTGAGAGTCATGAATATTTGAGAGGCAGGTAATCTAAAACTTTTGGGGGGATTTTTGAAGGAGACACCCAATCCACCACTGAAAGCCACCATTTGGCTTGTAAATCTAATTAGGATATCTGATACTCCTGTATTGGCCCATATCTCATTACTGACTCGAGATGACAGCATGTAAACATTAACATCACATTTTTTTGTTCCTAAGTTGAAAGTCATCCTAAATCCTAAATAATGCACAACAATGATAAGCAACACTTGACCATATCAAATGGTGACATTTTTCATTTTGAGATCTGAGAGTACATCAACAGTGCAAGTGTGAATGGAAATTATTCACCATCCAGCATCTTGTTTCTTTATTCCTTTCTTATTCTGGTCAAGGTGAATAAACTCAATAACGTAACTCCACTTAAAGTCTGAAAATATATTCTTTTGTAAGTCTTTGTTTGATCATGCATTATGTTACGAAAATTCTAAGCAATTGTATTTTAAGCTCCAGACCTGCAGTTTATGTAGAGCGCCTATACGGTTCACTTGCATGGACAATGGCTCCCTCGGGTGGCAACAAAGGGGACATGCAGATCTGTACATCTGAAGCCAAATCCCAAACCAATTAACTTGCTTATGGCAGAGAAGAGTAAAGACAAGAGAGGGGATGCACTTGAGAGTTGATGATCACAAGAAACAGGGACACTCTGGGGAAATGATGGCAGCAGAAATGCTACACAAGCATGAAAAATTAAACTTAAACTGGGATTGCCTCTTTGACACAGACTTATGTAACAGTTGCAGTCGTGCCTTTGAAAATATGATAATGAAAGACTGAACTCCTGTGGCATATCATAAAAAACAAACAAACAAAAAAGTACAGTAATTCTTGGAGATGTACATTTTAGCTTCAGGGTAGTATCTTCATGTTCCCCAGAACATGCTTTCCTTTATATATTTAAGTTTATGGCATTATTAATCTTGAACATTGTTTGTTTGCATGTATCTATTTAGGCTTTATTAAAATGAATCACATGACATGGTACACATAGCAAGCACTTAGAAATAAAAAGTGCATGTCAAAAGAAGAGAACAGAGAATGAAGTTGTAATCACATTACACAGACCACAGAATGCAAGAGGAGAACTGGTCCTCTCACATTATTTAGCAGCCACAGTTAAATGCATTAGCCACTGTTACACAGCACATTATAGAAATCTATTTTATGAAACAATTCAGGCAACCCAAAGAAACTGTGGCACTGGTGAAGCAATACTACAGCTACACACGTTCAGGGCGGCTGTGCCACGTGTTAATTTTCAGTGAGATTATTTAAAAGGTTTTGTAGATGAAATGGCTTTTCCATATATCAGACAGAGTTCGCAGTTGAGTCAGTGTATTCATCGGGCCTCTCCGCTGTCAATCACTCGACTACTTTCCCAGCCAATTATCTGTCGGGCCCCAGCTGCTTTGGACTTTATCTGTGAACTGTTTATGAAAGGCCTATCACACACATTCTGCGGTGCCTGTGGAGGAACATGAAATGTTTCTGTAAGACCACCAGTGTTCAAAGCTCCTGCAAGTCTTTGCGAGCTGGCAATACATCTCTACTCCTGTCTGGAAATACCTCCACAGGTAGGCCATCCACATTTTGAAATGCACTATACTGTTAAACCAGTGATATCTGTTTTTTTTCTCAAGGGTTACATTTATTCCTAATGTGAATGTTGGCCAGTTTAGAACAACAACAAGAAAATGTAGATGATATTTACAGATTAGTTTAAAACATTTTTTCTTAAGCTTGTATCTATGGCTTAAAACATATGGAGTGGGTTTTTGCAACTACCATGAATAAGTCATGCCTTTTGCAAAACTCTTTTTGGGTATATATTCTTATTAAAATGCGATGTTTGCTTATCAGAGTAGGGCGTGTTCTCTCAAGAACTCAGTAGCCTACAAACTGGATGTAATGGATAATAACTAGTGTGGACTTTTACTGTTTTGTTGCTGAAACCAGCCTTTACTTCTGTTTCCTCTCTTTTCACTCTTGAGTTATATGACTTAATCTTTTTGTTTCTCCAGTGTAGCCCAACCAGCCCATGTAAAGGATGATAGGAGAGAAGCTGTTAACGCCCATGATACTAATGTCTGTGCTGAGTTTACTGACACTACAGACATCATATGGAGAGCACTTGGCAGAGGAGTCCTGCACTGTTCAAATCCTGGTCCCTGGACTCAAAGGCATGCATACTTTTTTAGGCACACCATACAAAGAAAACTGAAGAACAGACTGTCTTTGTATTTTTCCTTATTTTTCTGTCTCTGTCTTCTTCTGCAAAAGGAGAACCGGGAGAGAAAGGACAAAAAGGAGCACCGGGGAGACCGGGAAGGGTTGGTCCTCCTGGAGAGATTGGTATCATTTTTGCACTTGGGACAAATTGAGATGACTAGAGAATATTTTTATATCTCAGTGAAGGGGAAAGCCCATGCATTTTACTCATTTTTTTCTACACTATTACTAAGACGAAACAAACAAAAAAAAAGAACTGGGGTAAAGATCACATTGCTCAGACTGATAATGCACTGTTACATCACTGCCAGGCCATCCAGAGATGGCCAAGTGTTTACATTTGGATGAGAGGTTGGAGGAGAAATGATTTGCGGAATCTACTGCTGTGGACAAGTGTTTACTGAAGACCTTAATGAGGAGTGGAGGGTGTTCACATACTTTTTAAAGGAGATTAAACAGACTCAGCATGTTAATTAATGTACCTTAATGGAAATAGTTGGAGCATTTAAATTTCATTAACTTAATTTGCCGTCTTTTTAAGTGCAGAAATTTCATCTAACAAGAGACAATTGCTTTTTAAATAGACTGAATAGTGACAAAATGTGTCCCTTTTCAGGTCAACCTGGGCTTAAAGGTCAGAAAGGCATAATGGGACGTTATGGAAAAGTGGGTCCAAGTGGACTGAAAGGTAATTAAAAAATGCAGAAATCTACTTCACATGAAGCTGTTTAGAAATGAATTCAGAGTTTGTGTCTTATGAATAATTACATTTCATATCTCAGGGGTTAAGGGAGACATGGGGGACCCAGGTCCAAGGGGCCCTAATGGAGATCCAGGTGAGATATTAAATCGTGTTATTCAGTTTGTTAAACAGATTACTGCAGGATTAGACAGACACATTTGGAGAAATCTGAGAACTAATTAAGAGAGCAGCGTGGTAATCCCCCACATTTTTGCCTTATCAGGTGTTCCATGTGAGTGCACACCAATGAGGAAGATGATTGGAGAAATGGACATTCTTGTGGCCCAGCTCTCCTCGGAGCTGAAATTCATTAAAAATGGTATGATCTTAACGTTTTTCATTCACTCTACTTGCGTGTTTTGACAACACTTTGACATTTAACTTCCATCACGATCAGATCTTGCATCCCATGCTACTGCCTCCACTTGTCATCCTCATAGAACTGCAAATGCTGGGCACGTCAATGTGAAATTTATAGAAATACAAGTGCTCATTTTTCAGCACTGCCCTCCCCTGCAGCTGTTGCTGGCATAAAAGAGACAGACACTAAGGTCTATCTGTTGGTGAAGGAGGAGAAGCGCTACTCTGACGCAGAGGTGTACTGTCAGACGAGGGGAGGGCACCTGGCCATGCCCAAGGATGAGGGAGCCAACACGGCCATCGCAGGGTACATCACCGAAGCGGGCCTGAACAGAGTCTACATCGGCATTCACGACCTGCACCGTGAGGGTGTTTTCACCTACGTGGATCTCTCTCCCATGACTACTTTCAGCAAGTGGAGAAAAGGAGAGCCCAACAACGCCTATGATGATGAGGACTGTGCTGAAATGGTGGCCTCTGGGGAGTGGACGGATGTGGCCTGCCACCCTACCATGTATTTTGTTTGTGAATTTGACAAGGACGGTGTCTGAGTTCAGTCTATGCTAAAGAGACTGCTTAAAGAATGTATAAATATAATGGAACAAAAGTTAGATGTGTTGTTTGTGCTAGATCTTCCATCTGTAAATAGAATGACAAAATGACGCGCAAGTGGTGCAAACTAGTATATTTTTTACTTTGTCTTCTCCTTAAGCTCATAAGCTATTTAAAACACAGAGTTTCTCTTCTTTTGTGAGATTTCTACTTATTTTAAGCGCATCCTTAATCTCATACTCTGTGATTAATTAGCGTTTCAAACAGCACGCCAGGCAATGTATTGAGTTTTTATGTTATGAAAACTATCCACTGAGCAATATTTGCAACGGTGCCATCAACAAGCTAGACAAATAAGCAAATGTAGAAGGCTGTAGTTTGTGCATAAAATATGAAATTAAAAAAAGATTTTGGTTCCAGTCGGGTGCCTTTAATCAGAGAAATGGAAAACAATATTCATATTCATTTTTAAGTTATGCAGCGGTTGTTGTAAAATAAATTTTCACTGATAATTTAAAAAAGAGAGACAGTCTGTGCATTGTTTTCATTACTTCATTATTTTCTGCCCCTGAGCTGATGGAGTGCAGCAGCTGAATCACAGCCTCCATCCAGTGGATGAAAGATGAACTGCACTGTGACAACTCTTCACACTGGGATGTAAAGTTTGCTCCACAAGCCTTTATTTCACAGAAGACATTTTGACTCGTCACTGAAGGAAAAGCAGAGTTAATAACATTAACAATGGTTCGGCTCTATTTAAGTGTACTCAGTCCATGACAGCGAGCCAAACAAACAACAACAGGACCCTGAAATCAAAGCAGCAAAAAATTCAGGCGTCACTAATTTTGCTATTTACAGCTGTAAAATATATTCAGTGAAAACAACCCGTACTCCTGATTAAAAGGTGTCCACACAGTCTGTAGCTATCGAACACAAAATCCATGGTATCAAGGTGAATTTTGAACTTGGACCTCTGTTGGTTATTTGGTTTTCAAAGCTGTTACCATCTGGCACTGGATGTCGTGTCATTTCTGCATGAAGAGAATAAAGAAAAATCAGCTTTGCAAGTGTGTTATGATGACAGAACTGCACTCATGGCAGTTGTTCGACCTCAGTGATGCACACATTGATGAGTAACACTGAATGTAAACTTTGCAATAAAACTCCACAGGGAACAATTAACCACCAGAGCAAAGGGACAATATAACGTGACATAATGTGTTACAGCTACACTGGAAGAACATCACTAAGAAAAAAACACAGGGCCATTTGAGCAAAAGAACAGGTAGATTTTAAAGCTGCACAGCAGATTTAACTGAGGTTTATTAAGGAATATTTATATGAACTTAAATGTTGGGGATTATCTAGATTATTATTTCTTTGGGGAAAACTTTTAAATCTATGTTAAGCAGTGAATTAAACCTGATGATATGGACACACATGGCATATGTGTTCAGTTAAATGAACACTGACAGTTGGCTGTGACATGGCTATTATTTAAAAATAATGTATAGTCTAAACACAAGAGAGTTTAAAATAATTACACTTGGTAACAATATGACAGCAAAAGGTTAGCTGAATGACAAAAACAAGACAATACATACATTAGCTGAATATGACATTTTCATCTTTGCAAATCCTCAAAGGTTTAGTTGTGTGATTAATAGAAGTTGTCTTACAGCCCTGGCTGCTTTTGTTTTTTTAAGACGGGCATCCCAGCTGAGATTATATCCTATCGAGTCCTTCTAAGAAGAGAAATTTGAATATGCATGATGCAGTTCTCCTTATAAAGCACAGCAGCAGTCCCTTAAGAAATGAATAATTAATGCAGAGATGAATTATGCATTTAATTGACCAGGACTTGTCTGGCATAAACCAATTAGGTGCCATTGTTGGTGCAATCTCTGGTTACCTTTGTGGTAAACAGTTCGGACAGCTCTGTCTAACAGTGGACAGGCAGATGTTCTGTGGTGAAAAAATTGGCCTGCAAATGAGAGATATGACCACAGTGCATGGAAATGAGAAACACTTCTGATGTTACATCCAAGTCCACCACGGAAATATCAGTTTCCTGCTGTGGGAGTGGTGCTTTAGCGTGTAAGGCAAGGTAGAAGAATGGTGTCAACATGTCACCTGTCAGCTTTTGGTGAAGGTGAAAAGAAAAGACTGGCACAGGGGTGAATGATACAAATCTGTATGAATAAACAATGATCTTGCAATGCAAAATGCAGACAATCAAGGCTGAATCTGGTTCCTTTAATGGAAGTCCAGAAGTCCATGGGTCACAGAAACATGGAGTCAGGGCCACTGACCAAGTAAAACTTCCCCAAACACCTGTTAAATAATTAAATAAATAAAAACCGCACAGCCTATGACATAGAATACAAGAAATAGTTCCAATATAAGTGAAAATGTCAAGTATATTATCATTTTGAGGTACTAAAACCCAAATCAACGACACAACAGAAGCCATTAATATAGCCACGCTCTGATAGGACCACTGATAAATGCTGGTTGCCTTGAAAACACGGAAGTTTCAGAATTAACGTTAGCTGCCCTCAAATGTGTGTAAACTAAGTTAGCAAACAACAGCACACACGGTGGGTAGGTTTCTTGATGCTCCCTCTCTGGTTTGAGATAATTGGTTTCCATATCAGATGTTATCTCCAGTTACGTCTCCAGGGACTCAACACAGCCACCGGTGACACATTTAATTTTGACACCAAGCGCCATTATTGTTATAACTGCTTCGGTTAGCTAACCTAGCATGCCGGGCGCAGCAGGGAGAGGCGATCCGCCGCCGACCAAAACAATAATTGTCTACAGGAACGGAGACGCTTTTTATCCCGGAAAGAAAGTAATTGTGAACCCGCGGCAGGTGACAACTTTTGATAATTTTTTGGCCTCTTTAACCAGAGGGATTGCGGCTCCGTTTGGCGCCGTGAGAAGGCTGTACTCTCCCAGAGCGGGCCGCAAAGTTCAGCGTTTGGACGACTTGAAGCATGGAAGTGTGTATGTCGCGGCTGGAAATGAGAAGTTCAAAAAGCTGGAGTAGGTACCATGCTGTAAGGTGTGTGTGTGTGTGTGTGTGTGTGTGTGTGTGTGTGTGTGTGTGTGAGTGAGTGAGTGAGTGAGAGAGAGTGTGGGTAGTCAGCTCACATTAAAGAGGATGCTCTCCACCCTGGGACCTGATAAAGGGCATCATTTCAGCTAGTATGCAAACCTTAAGATAGCTACATATTTGGGATTGTCTGTAACGTTTGTCTCTTTTGTTGGCTGTGCATTTGGTTCTCCATAGTTTCATTAACCTATAAGTGCTTCAGGGTTTAAATTGCCTCTGTATATGCATACAGTATCCTAAATATACTCTAAATGTGCGTTTATAGTCTATTATTGAAAATCAGCTGTAGCACCTGAACCCTGAGTTTGAGTCATTTACATAATTTTTTTAATGCCTTCCAGCTATTGTGAGATAACAACCAAGAAGCCACAGAAGAAGGAAAAACAACCGGTAAGACCAATGTTTGATTAGTTATACTGAAACTGATCAAACCATGTCCAGCCTTTATTTACAGGTGCTGTTCTGCTGCATGCGTGACCATACTGTGTCATACAGAGAGCATGCCTGAGTGGGAGGTTGCAGGTGAATGAAGCCTAAACCTCGTTGCCTGTACAGTTGTCTGAGTGACAATAATCAGAACCAAATGGTGATAATAACAAAAATAAAAGCACTTCATTCCTTCTTCAGCTAATGACCACTCGTCTTGAAAACTTGCAGATCCGACCTGTTGTTCACAGCAGAATAGTAGCTTCTGCTCGCTGGAGGAGAACCACTGATGGCTCTCTCACAATAAAGTGAGTGCTTATTTTAAGCTGGATACAGTTACGCTGAATGTAAAAAAGAAACATGTTCTTTGCTGTATTATTTAGTAAAGAATGTTTTCTTCTAATTGTCTTTTCAACAATTGAATAACAAACTCATTTTGCCTCTTTGTTTTTGTTATCGTTGTTTTTCATAGAGTCTTTACCAATGGAGAGGTCTTGGTTCCTCCAGCTCGAATACGGATCCCAAAGCATACTCTCACAAGCTGGGAAAATGTTTTAACCATGGTGACAGAGAAAGTGTGTCTTCGTACTGGTGCGGTGTACAGGTAATGTCCAACAGGAGTACATCATGAACCCTTATAGTTCTAAATTAGTCATGTACTGCTGCTGGTACATATCTGCTGGTACTGAGTACCAATCTTGATCTGATACCAGTGTTTAATTAATGAGGTCAACTTAGCATCAACTAAGCATTGCTCTCCAAACTTTGTTAAACAAAATGTAACAATTAAATTTATAGATAGACATATATTGAATTGTTATTTATTATTAAAACAATAAACAGATTGGTCAGGTGTTAAAATTCCAGTATGAAACAAAGGCAACTGCATCAAATGAGAACAAAATGCAAACACTGAATCACAATTAAGTCACAGTCTAGCGCAAATGATATACAAGTATTAGTTGTTAAAAGTTAACAAGTTACAATGCAAACTTTAGCAGAGTGAAAGTAGTTTTCCAACTGATAATTGACTGCAGACAGTGTCTGGTTGTGATGTGCTCATATGAATTAATTCAAAACTGCTTGTCAGGATTTTTTAGAAATATGCAAAATATTGAATTTAACCTCTCAAACAATATTTGTTACATCTAATAAGGCTCTTCAATATATGGTGGTATGGTGTTTGTGGTACTCCTTTGTGCTCCCAGGCTTTTCACATTAGATGGACGTCCTGTCTGCGGTGCCGCTGAACTGGAGAACAACCAGCACTTCGTCGCAGTTGGTGCAGAAAGGTTTAAAGCTCTCCCGTATGAGTGGAGCATCCCCTGCACAGATTTAATCAGGGAAAACAACATGTTGGAAGGGTATAAGACCTTTGAGTGTTTTGTCTACATATTTTAAACAAAAACTGGATTCCAAATATGATATGAAAAGGAAAAGAGAAAATATGTATGTCAATTTTGGTTTCTCCCCCCCACAGTCATGACACCCTGCCTGCTATTAGAAAGACAAAGCACGCAAAGGACGTGGTGAGTACTATCGCTTCAGAGTTGGGTGCAGTTTGCCATCTGGCCCCTCACTTTCTCACAACATGCTAAATTCCCTCTAGTTTATTACTGTAACACCTTGGTATCATCACAGTTGAAAAGCACATCTTTGCACACACAGCATTTCAATTAACATTTCCCATGTGCGAGACTTGTTGTGGGGGTGCAGTTCGTTATGAAACAGCGCGATCATCAATCACTGTCTGCGGGAGGCATCGAGTTACCTTTGCTTTCCACTTTGATGGGTAATCCCCACAGAGACGGGCTGGCCCACTTGATCAAGTGCAGTGAGCCTCATAGACAGATCATATGCACCAGGGGGACTTCACGGACTGAAAACATAAAAAAAAATCTCTTATTCAAACCAGAACCGGGACAATTTGTATTGTGATTAAGTAGACAGTGAAGTGCTTTGAATCCATGTGAGGATTGCGCTGCTGAGGGCCCGAGATGAACACCAAATCACACAGCGAAGATGAGAACATGCCCAGTCAGCAGGTTGAGGTGGAAATGGGGGGGGTGGCGCGCCCTGTGAGAGATGTGTCTGACATCTGATTTTTCTAACCATGAAAGATGACAATACTGTGGCAGATGCCAATTTTTTTTTTTTTTTTGGGATGGAGAAAAATGTCCCATGCCTTATCCTACCTATATCTGTTGTTGACTACCATCATATTCACAAATATGATGAGTATTTATTAGTAGTATATTAGAATCAGTGTATATGCTGTGTCTTATTTGTAATATTTTTTCACCTCATTAAAAACTACCCAAGCATTAAACAATATACAGTATGTAAACGACACACTGTTATCGAACTTTGCTTCACTGAGGCTCAGTGTGCAGGTGGAAAAATCTGAATCAACACTGCTAAGACCACAGCTTTTGCCATTTCACACAGTACCATGAGGTGGAGACAGAGACAGAGCTATGGCTGTGTTTTGCATCCACCAGCTCAGTGTAGTATTAGTCATTTAATGGACATGATGCTGCCGCATTTTACTCCCTTTGCCTCTACATCTGATCCTCATGAATTTGTAAACATGATTTGACCGGTTAATAAGGACCTTTCAGAGGGGAAATGTACATGTTACGAAAATTGCCCACTCTGTCTTGATCTGTCAGCTGTTTAGCTTACTGATTACACATACATTTATAGGGTCATGTCCGTCATTAATTTCAGTTTGACCTCACAAAACAACAGCAGTCTGGTTTGAAATGCCTGTAAAAAGATCCTTTAAACATGCCCACTCAGGCTGTGTAAAATGTAACCTTGCTCTTGCAACCTCGCTGTATGGGGAACGGTGTCAGTCCTGTCCTATCTGCACCGGTGGCAGAGCGTTTCTGCGCCGCTGAATGGGACATCTGGTCAGGAGTCTAAACTGACGGCTCTGCAGAGTGTGATATTGAAGCTTTTCAGCACACCATGTTCCCATTGGAAGCAAGCGTATGTGCTGAGTTAGGCGTTCGCAGACATGATGAGGTAGAAACTTTTGAGGTAGACATGGCATAAAGAGAAGATTAATGGGGGGGAGAGGAATACAAAAAGACAAAGAGAAAAAAGAGTATAGTGATGTGCATCAAAGCGCAGTACTTTCATATTATAGTAATAATAATGAGCAGTGCAATTGTGCTTCACATGTACTTCACACAAACAGCTCAGAAAGGCTGACTAAACCTTTTAATAGCTGCTCTCCCTGACATCAGTGATGACTCGCTGCTCTTTCTGGATGATCTCATTGGTGAGAGGAAGTAGCTATGCCCTGTGGAAAACTATACCCCCTCGCTGCTGCCAGCATGTCTGCTCACTGAGGACCCGGCCCTGGGAGTGGCTCCTGCTGATACCACAGCCAGTATGGCTGGAGGCTGGTTGCTCCAATTGGTTGGGAGCCCCGTTTTCCCCCTGGCTATCATATCGCAGTGTCCTCTTGCTGACTCCTGTTCTCTGCCACTTGAGAGGGCCACAGATTAGTCGCCGCTTGGCCCCCCTGAGCCCCCTTCACACTAACTCTAGCTCTCTCTCTCTCTGTCTCTCTCTCTCCTGGTCTCTCTCTCTGGGGCCTCCTGATACACACAGTTGTCTGCTCCCACAGGACACGGTACTGTAGATATGTAATGCAGAACGAGAGGCGAGATGACCTCAGCTTTTCCACTGCCTGTGTTTCCAGTTGTGCTGCTGCTTGTACTGTACTCTCCCGGCTCTGAGGCGCCCCTCGTCCTCTGCTTTCCCCTCCCCGAGTGGAGACTTGATTTAACTTTGTTGATTTAAATAAGATTTATTTGCATCTCACCACCAGGCTGTAAACACGGAAAACAAGCTGTTCAATTTTTGATTGCCCAGATGTATTTTAACTCTGAACTTTATCGCAAAGTTGTTCCACGTCACTCACAGACGAATTGAGGTTACAAAACTGAATTATCAGCTTACTGCTGCGACAGTGCCACTGCTCCTCTGTCTTTGATCTCATGTGGTTATGTGGCCACTACAGCGCTTGAGTGTGAACTCTGTTTCAACTCCCCCTCGCTGAACATACCAGGCAAAACTTCACTCCTCTTTTGTTGTTTTATTTTTCTCCCTCGGCCCACCAACGGCTGTAGAAATTCAAAAGAATATCAACAGACTTTGCCTCTGCATTAAAGAAAGCAAACAAGTAAAGAAACAACGCCGCTATTCCCCGGAGCCCATGTTAGTGAGCTTGCAAACACCATTGCCAGAAGTGTATTCTGGTGGAAGCCTGAGATCACTACACTATCCCCCGAGCCAGCCCAGGGATCCAGCCAGGCAGCTGCAGTAAAGAGCACTGTTGCTGAAAAGAAACATTAAGTCTGCTCTCTCCCTCTCTCTGTGTCTGCGTCTCTCATTCTCTGTAAGGGAGACATACCTCACCTTGCTACCTACAGAGGGGATGAGGAGCCTGCGAGGAGAAAATTGCCTTTTGTGGAAGCATTAATTCAGATGTGTACCCTGCTGTCTGAACATCACTCTGAACTCTCCCCACTGCTCTCTCTCTTTTTCTTTCTTCCTCTCGCGCTCCTTCACTCTCCCACCATGCAACTACATCCCAGGCCTCTTTTTTTTCCCCCCTCCCCTCTCCATCAATAACCTTCTGCTGTCTACTGCTGAAGAATAAGTTATTCCCTGCGACTCCCTCCCTTTCCCTTTAAGCTTGTTTGGGTTTTCATTGTTTGATCTGGCTTGATAAATAAGACAAATGCAGTTAGAAATTCATGGCTGCCCCATTTCATCAATAAATGATTAGTTTGCCACGCTCCCCAGTGATTGATAGGTTGTGCACGGGATGTATTGGAACCAGATGAATTCAATACAGTGGGAGTCATGGGGGAGCTACAAAGCATATCAGCTCATGAAAAATTGAGGTCAATGGAAAATGTAAAAAAAAAACCAAAACAAACAAAAACAAAAAAAAAAAGCGTTTAAAAGAGAGGAGTTTTGCCCTGATGTGTTTTGTCTTTTTTCTTCTTCCTCTTTACAAAACAACAGAGAAAAGAAGTCGATGATGAATCACAGAGAAATCTGAGGAAATATGCCTTAATCTGTGCCCCTGTTCTCCCCTCTCTTTTTTGTCTCTTCATGTAGTTTGCTCGTACCAGCTTTAGAGAGGACCTTGAGCGCACAGCCAGGGGCCAGATGAAAAAACACGCAGCCAAGCTGGAGAGAACCAAACAACAGAGGCAGGTGTCCAGAAACCCAGTTCTCTTCTCGACGGGGGGTAAGCAGAGCAATTCTATAGAAATATCTCTCTCCCCGTCTCTCTCTCTCCAGCCCTCCCTGCCTTCAGAGTGTTTTTTCCTTCCAACACCTCCTTTCTCACCACAACCATATGAAGAAACCTGTTGGCTTTTGAAGATGTATTTATATGTGTATGCATGTGTTTGGGTACAGTATGCGTGTGGCACACATGTGCAGTCCCACTGTGTGTGTGTGTATGTGAAAGTGACGTGAGTTCAGTGTGTTTAGAGAAAAACTAACATTTGATTTGCAGGTGAAGCAGCTTTTCCTTAGATTCTCAGTCTGTTCTTTTGAGTCCAGACAGAACACGGCTCCCTGATCTTTGAAAGAAGCACCAGTCTTTTCTGTGAATATTAAATAGAACAAAACTTCAAACACCATCAAGGGGGCTTAAATCATAGATGAATTCATTCAGGCCATTTTGTTGAATATGTATCCAGAAAGCCTTGTTAACTATGTGGGGGGAAAACAAAATGCTCCAATTTTCTCCTTATGTGGGTATAAAAATGGTAATAAGTTATTAATCACAAATAGTGCTGACAAAAGATCATAAAAATGACAAAATAGTCCTTTCGATTGATGGGTTTGAGCACAGCGGCAGTCGCGCTGTTTAAAAGTGATACTCCGTCTATCATTAATACACAGTTATTGTGCGCTCGCTTCTTCTATCCAGTTATTCAGTAGTTGTCGTTTCATGGTTGTTTGTTTTACCATCTGTGCACATTAATACTCAACTTGAAAGACTTATCCTCACTTGATATGTAGCATAGATGGGCTAATTGTCACAGTTTGAAACCTGCCATCCTTTCATGTGTTGCAACCAAGATAGCCAAGATGATTAAATAGAAGTGACTTTCTGCTGTCGGGCTTAGTGGTGATGCTGTTGTTTGGAGCTAGGCGACAGTGCGGTTACCTGGCCACATTTTGGACACTTGATCATACCTATAGTATGGTTCCTCCCACAGAACACATTACTAAAGGTCCCAGAGTTGAAAAGATGAAATTCATGAGTCCTATTTGCAACTAAATCACCTCTCAGAACCCTTCATACAGGAAATAGCTCTGAGTCGTGTTCACAAGCATCATCTAGTACATGATCGGCGCTTTTGGCACCAGATTCCTTCCATCCTTTTATAAGAGTATGTCTTGAAAGCGATCCAAAAGCAATGCTTGACAGAAAAATATAATGTATGTAATGTAATATAATAAAGTCTAGCTGTTTTGTAGCTGCATAATTGCCTCTGAGCTAAACGTATTAAACATATACGTTTTTCTATACATTGTTCCTTTGTGTTATTACTAATTAATCCACCATCCTTTGATATTTATTATTTAAATGAAATTACTTAAGGCTATTGAAGTAGATTCTTGCTCAATAATGTTTTCAATTATTCACATTCCACCCTGTGTCAGATCAGTAGCCGCAGACAAAACGGACTTTGTTTACAAGGAAAAAAGAATGTGACGTTGCCATATAAGCAATTCCCCGCATGCATCAAGAGCAACCTGTCACTGTCAGGAACTAACCCTGGACTGAAAGTTCATGCTGGCTGACCATATTTGTGGCAGGGCAGCTGCGGCTTTCTGTGGCCCTTTCGTCTCTGGGACCGCTCTAAATAAATAAATGACTTGACAGCAACATTGATCTCTCGCGAAGTTGAACAGGAAAAGCAAAGGGAGCAGACAGGAGGGCATTGAGGGATGGAGGGGTCCAGGGAGAGAGGGAGAATGAGTGTGCAGAAGAATGAGATGGTGACTGCCAGCAGATGAGGTAATTGTGATTAATCACTTTTCTCAGAGGGCAGCGTGTTCAATGCACAAAACAAAAGAAGCGAGATGGCAGGAGCGGCGGAGGTGCAGGAGGACCGCCAGCTGAAGGTGGACCTGCCGATTGATCAGGTAAAAGCATGACCCCCAAACAGCACAGCCACCCGATGAGATCTTTGCAAAGCTTGGTCCTGTTTATCTGACAGGAAGTAAGAATTGATTCCAGTTTAAAAACACTATTATGAACATCACCATAGATAAACATATGCCAAAAGGGGAGATGCTGATTCCATTTAACTCAATGCTTCTCCTCTCATAGTTGTCAGTGAAGACAAACAGAGGTATAAAATCATATGAAGATCACAACAACATCTGACATAAACCGTTTGGTTAGATGGAAAATGCATCTACAGCTATAGCATCCTCTCCCCATTTCCCCCCATTAAGCTTTACCTTTTAGCTTCAGAAAGAATAGAGAATATACCTCTAATACAGCATAACATCTTTTCTGCACAGAATGAATGCTCAGTAGAACAAGTTGCATAAATATATAAATATTTAGCAAAATCAATACAACAGTACAGTACAGTGTAAGCCAAGGGGGATCTTGTTTTCTCCCTCCCTGCAGGTTGAGGCCAAGATAGTTGACGAGGAGTGTGAGGATGGGAGTTGTTGTGCGAGTCCCTGCAAGGCCTCCCTCCATGATTCAGACGGCTTGTGTCTGCAGAGGTCTTTGTCTGCAGGTTTCAGGAAGGATGTAAGTACCCTTATTATGAGTTTCATGTAGTTACTATTTCGTGTTTAGTTCATTTTTACTTTATTATCATGTCCAGTTTTTTCATTTGCGTTTGGATTAGGTCACATAAAAACGGTCTAACCAGCAATTATGGTAATCACCATTTCTATAATTACAAGAACGTCACATAGACCTGTTTGCAGCAACTATACTTTTGTGTGCGTGTAACCTTGTTTTTCTGTCTCCATGGTTCTCTCTGTATTGTGTACTGTGCACTTACCGGCTCAGCCTTTCTTCAGGGCAGTGAAAAGGTTCAGGGCACAGTGCTGGTACTGGAGACACCTGAGCCCCATTTACAACTCTGTGTACTTTATAGAGGTTAGCTGTAGCCACAGATACTGTATGTATCACAACACCAAGCTTAGACAATACACCCAAGTGTGCATTCGTGATTAGAGTTGTGCCCCATCCACAGTATGTGGTTGTATTTGATGTCTGTCCTTTGCTCGGGTTATTGTGTACGTTCACAGTGATGAAGTGGGCCTGAGATGTGTGTACAGATGTTTCTGCATGGATCTGTGGTTCGAAATTACACTCATTTAAATACACTTATTTTGCTCTAATAATCCTCGAGGGACGGCAATATGAAGCAGTGTAGCTGTGATGAATGCACACAATAGTTGGGTGATATTACTATTCCAAGCAATTTCATTCGGCTTTGAAATGAGAAGATATTGAGTCTTATTTAAGCAATCAATAACCTTGAACATTTTGTTTTAATGAAAACTATAATTTCAAGCAGTGGCAATTACACCATAGGGGAATGTTTTGGTGTGGTGATGATTTTGCTGCCGTATGCACTTTTGCAATAAAGATATTCTTATCGGGGTAATTATTGACTTCTGGGGGCCAGTTATGACCCTGGCTAAAGACCTCATCAATAGCTTAATTCATTACTTATCGCTTTGAGTCATACGTGAATGTTGCTGATTCAGATTGGCTATGGATTGCAGGGAAAGACCATTAGATAATGGAAAATAATAATAATAATCCCTGGTACAGACTCAGCTACTTTTTGCAATAACCATCTCACCAAGCAGTTTTTGATTTGTCAGCTAATGAAGACTGACATGAGGAGAAGGATCAGGACTTAGGTTGTTGAGTTCAACGTACGCCAGAATTGTCCAAATTGTACCCCACCGACATTTTGCTTCACAGCAATTTTGTTTTATGTTTGTTCATGTTTCATCAAGCATTTCAGTTCCATTTCCAAAAGTTGTCATCAGACTGGAGATAATGATGCAGGTGAGACTCTCCTAACTTAAAGTCATCAGTCATGCATACTCTCCTCTTTTCCCTTTGAGGCCGAACAGGCTGTCGCTGTCTTGATGTCGGCAACCTCATCATTTAGAGGGCTGTGAATAATAATGAGGGATAACTGCGCTGCTATGACTCATACTCTGAGCTGAGTTCGGACAGATTTCCTCCCACTCCTGTGCTCACATGTGCTCATGAAATGCCCCCAGTACTCTGTATATGTGCACGTATATAGTAGATATTGATGACCAAATTCAATTACATGATTACATTTTCAGCCGAAGCTTTAAATGATTTATTGCATTGAATTTAAATAGTGAATACATTTAGAGACAGTACACCGGTGAGGGAGTTGTGTGCGTGCGATATTGACCTGTGTGGTCCAGGCCAAATAAAGAATAACGAGATTCAGCATCTCTGCCAAGTGGAGATGTCCGCTGGGAGTGAAGGCAGGCTATCTCAGTGGCAGAGAGCAGAGGATGGCGGGCTGGAGCCTGATGCACATTTATCAAAGCTTTTCTTATAATCACTTGACTGACTTTTGTTGGGCTTTCTGAAGGTTGGGTTTTCCTTTAGAGTGCACTCTGTTAAGGAGCTGATTGATTTCATTGGGGGGGGGGCTGTCTATGTTGTATATGTCATACACTTTGAGGAAACGTGGACAAGGGTAGGTTTGTACTCAGTGGTGTGGTATTGTGTTTACAACTATCATTTGTTTTGATTTAACAATATTGGCTGATTTATCAACCAGTCAGCTAAGCATTTTTTCTTAATTAATATTGTTAGAAATGCCAATACGACTAGGGATGTTTGATCAATTGTCTTCCTCTTCGTAAGAATTTTGTGATAAAGAATCGAATCGTTATTGACTGCCGCATTGATCCATCCCTTTCCTTTTCCAATGCGAGTCCATTTCATTTGTCTTTCCAGTTGTTTTTCCTTGCTCCTATTCCCCGAAGCTTGGGTTAGCCATTTCAAAGGCCTTATTCTCCCCATGCAAGGTCAACTATAATCAACTCTAGACAATGTCACCGCCTTGCATTTCCAGAGCTAGGCAGAGGAAGACGACTCCTCTGGGCTTTTAAGGACCTACTGCATTATACCATTCAATTACTGTTCATTAGACAGTGTACAGCCATTAATCAGACGGAGATGTTCTGCTAGTCCTCAGCGGGGACAATGAACTGGGGAAATTTATTCTGGCTTCCTGTCTGGGCTGCTGTTCAGTGGTAAGGAGAGAGATGACACTTTGGAATGCACTGAAGCTTTCAGTACAGAGACATCCGAAACTGAACTGCTACTCCACACTCTGTATCTGTTGTCAAGTAAACCCCGTCTTTGAATTTTAAGAAACATAGGCTTTGTCAGAGATTTACTGCATATGTGGGAGAGTATTACGAATCTGATATATCACTAAAAGGGGAGAAAGCTGACAGATTTACCGATTAGAGCTGCATATGCATTGAATATGACGAGATGATGATATGAGAAACTGATTTATGTTTTCCAGGAGGCTAAAGAGAGGGAGGTGTCTTCCAGGCTTTGCAGAATGCGGTCACGGATGTCCCGGTTTTTCAAGGGTAGGTTCATCAAAGCATAAAGCCCGGTAGTAGCTCACTGGCAGCAGTGGCGGCGGCCCCCGCGTTCCCCTCCACAGCACCTAATGCACCCATAAAGAGACCACTAATACACTCTGCATTACCAGTTCCTCCCTCACATTGCATGTCACCGGATCCGCAACCACCTCTCAACATCTGGGAGAGCTTTACGCCATGCTTTATGGAGACCATCTGGTTGAGTGGGTTTTTTTGCCTCCCCAATCTCAGATGACTTATTCTAGTATTAAAGGCACCTGCACATCAAGGTGTGCCATGCTGAGAGCCTGGGATTATTCACCGCTCTTTATATTTCCCATGTCGTTTCTAATTTGGAAGCACTCAGACAGAATGAGAAGGATATGTACCTTGTTGCTATGAAAATCCTTTTTTTTTTTTTCCTCCATGACTTCTTATTCTAAGTAGAACTCCATGGCCTGACTTTGATTTGATTGATCTAGAGAAGAACACATCTGAAAAACCACAAAATAAATGCTCTACACGTTTGGTTATTGGGGGGGCTGGGGTGACATAGTGTTAAAACCCAAACCAAAGCAGTGATGTAAACTTGACATTCTCCCTTGTTGGGGGAATGTGCCTTTCAGCTAGTTCAAGCAATTTCATTCTAATTGCCAACAAAACATAGTCTTTGGCAGTGTGGCCCATTCAGCGATTTCCCAGCGTCTTCAGTTGTTCCTAGTGAAAATTCCAAAGGTATCTAAATGGAAACGGGGTGTGAATCTCTGCACGTGGTTATCACCGTCTGCCCTTCAATCTGAGGTTCGCTCGGTCAGTGTGACATTAGGAAAATCGCAGCATCCTGTGTTAACAGCAGGCTCCCTCATGTGTCATCCATGCTTTCATAAAAGTCCACAATTACACAGAAACGTAGAGGCAGTTATGCGCAGAGAGAATCTTAACAGACAGCAGCTCACAGCAAATGTTTCTCTCATGCTCACGTGCATGGTTTGTTGATTTGTACGTATACACATGTATTCTCTTTCAATTATCCTCATATTGATAGTACTAGAGGTCGAGATGCAGACTTGTACACTCCACTACTGGCTATGATTTCCCTGCAGAATATCAATGGACACTGCAGGGGGCGTTTGAAATAAATCACAGCACATTATTGCTTGCAGACTCCAGACCCACGTACTCATTTTTCTGTCCCTATCACATTATATTGTTGTTGCTGTTTATGAATGGTTCTGCATCATTCATGCCTCATGTTCCCTAGCTGTCACAGTGGATCTGCAGATGACACAGATGCAAAGCTTAACAGGAGACTCGGAGGCATAGTGGAGGGAAGTGTGATGTGAAAGGAAATGCAAGTGATCTCTAACAGAATCAAACCCGCCTGCCACCTGCTTTGCATCAAAATGTCAATAACTGGGCCAGTTTTTATCCTTGGAAGGATCAGCTGAAGGAAAATAGGAGGCCCTTTTCTAAAAGCAAATCTACCATCAAAGCACCTGCTGTGCCTCCTTCATATACTTTACCAGCGGTATTCCATCTTGACTTCCACATATGAAAGCGAGAGATACTACTGGGTTCAGTTTAGCTGAGATTCTCCTTCAAAAGTTATTGGCACCACGTACAATGGCCTTGTAATTTATGAGAACTGTTAGGGCCTCTGACAGAAGTTGTAAAGCATCTTGACTGATTGGGTAGATATGAGATGTGTGCAGTCATGGCATATTGTCGCCTGTATGTGCGCACGACATGCAGAGAGTTGCATGGCTTGCTCTGTCACAGATAAATTACTCCACACAGTCAAATTAAGTTGCTGTAAATCACCTCGCGGACCTGAGACTAGTCCTGACTGACGACCTTTACGCCTATTTGACTTTAAGTCTTATTTATGTTAATCACATCTGTATTATACCGACAGTAAAATTGTGTCATATCCGAAAAGGTCATTGTTTGGCCGTACAGCATGTGACAGGGACAGAAAAACACGCTGGTTTTGTTTACCACAAAGAGTAAGAAGGAAGGCTGACTCTTGAATGTTTATACATTAACAATTCTTTTTATCCTGTCTTTTTTTTTTACAGAAACATTTCAGGATTAGCAATCACTGCGTTGACCTGCAAGACATTCGCTCACAAGGTATGCACACTACAAATAACACAATTAAATACCTCATTGGTTAAACTTGTCATCTCAAATGCATAAAACATAACGCAGAGTGTAGTACAGCTCCATATAGAGCACAGCATGCTTCGTCAACCGTTTGGGGATACAGCATGTTCCATGTTATTGTGACAAATTATAACAACTTGTGAGCGCTATAGACGCTTGGTGTGGATAACAAATGCTCATGAAATCCTTCCACAAAGAGCATGATATTTACAACATTAATGTAATCATGTTCTATGGCTGTTAGTCCACTACAATACATCTTATGATACAGAACATATATTTGATTTTTTTATTCAGGCAAATGATAGCCTTGGGGATGGCTTCAGCTGAGGGAGAGTGAGAGCCTTTGTTAACTACAGTAAAGTTGGAGGAAAATGTATGCTTTTCTTCTCATTCATCATATACATGTCATGAAAGGCCTTCAAAAGGCAGCCGCTCCCAACAGCAATAAGTTGCCCCTTTTTTTTCCACATTTACATGGTGCAAAATAATAAGTTCCAACGACCGCGTGTCGAAAATCAGCCGTGGTGATGTGAGAGAGGCGCCTGCGTGTGATCTCCTCTGCACTCGAGACGACAGGCTCTGTGAAGTGCACCACTACCCAGTTACACATTAGCTTTGATTGCCAGTTTGTTCTGTGCGTAGCCCGTAGCTTTGAACTGCGTCTCAAGATGAAAGCCAACCTTGTCCACAGTGTGTCCACTGTAGACCGCTGCTGTTGCTTATTTGCTTCAGGCACCATCAAGGGCTTCGGGACTATTTTTTCTATAGTTCTGTACCATGCTGGATTGAGCATTATGTATAATTTATCATACAATACATCCCGAGACAGCACCCCGTCTCAACTCCATTTTAATTTAATGCCTCTTCTTTCTTTCTGCATCTTGTGTTGAGTGCGGTCAGCCTGTGATGCCATGAAGGTATGTCTTTGTTGCGTCCAGCAGATACACTTTGATATTAGTTGCTCCCATGGTGAGAGCATCACCACTCAGTGCTTATCTCTCTCTCCCACTTCCCTCTCTCTTTCTCTTTTTCTTTCCTGTAAGAGCCAGAACCATAGAATACAGTGTCAGACTGCTAAGGACCAGACGTCCTCCTTCTCTTCCTTCTCCAGAAGCCAGCTGCTCATGTATAAGATGAAACAGTGTTATAAACCAAATAAAAATGTCTTGCCTCTTGACAGCCCCACCGTGAATATATGGCCTCTTATTTCAGTGAATATATTGCATAATTATGTATGGTTATGAATATTACATGGAGCCTCACACTGAGTGCATGGTAAGATGCCTAATTGCGGAGTTTAATTATTAAGAAGCAAAGGTCCTGAGCGGGCTTTGTGAGAAGCACTTTTGATAAATTATTTTTTGCAGTTTTCTGATGAATTATTTTGGGGGCTTGTGTCTAATCAGCAGGCGTAGTGGACGGCGTAACTGCTCTTGAGAGAGACTTATCTTCCCATGGAGAGGAATTACTATGCTGATTAAATCCACTGAAATCAACTAATAACTTAATGATATTGGAGTGGATCAAAAGAATGAATCACTGCCTCTCATTGTGGTGGCTATGAAGAAGACAAGGGCACAGCGATGGGTAGAACGAGGGCTGTTGCCGTTGACCTCGGGGTGCAGCTTTAATATTTCTGTGTGACATGATGGAGGGAAGCGGAGAAAGAGAAGCTTGTGATGGTATGTGCTCAAGCTTACCAAGGCACCTTATACTAAACACAGTGAAGTAGTGATTTACTTTATACTTCATATGAAGCACTTCAAGGAAAAAGTCCAGAGAGGCCAACTAAACAAGGAATAATAAACCAGATCTCCCTCAAGTACTGCCAGAGCCACTAGACACAGCTGCTTGTATAACTACAGTACTATCGCTTCTCTTCCTCTCCAGCATGTACTATAACTGAGGCGCCCACACAAAAATATTCTTCCATAGTTATGTATTCAGTTCAAGTGCACTTAGTATGCAGAGAAGTTTAAGGCTTGACCTCGGTTTTGTGTCGGAAAGAAATTTGCAAATGAATAAAACAGGCTTTTCTGCATGTTGCTTCAAATATAGAACTGGTGCACATGATGTATTCTTCCATAAAAGCTAATGGCTGTAATGCAGACAATAAGAACCATTGACCCACTTAATCGCAGTTCTATGTCACGCTGTCACAGTGCGCAAAGTTAGTTCACCACAACTGTAGGATCAAACACGGGGTAATAGCTGGGCTCCCTCCATTCCCCTCCTGCAAAATGCATATCGGTCTAGCACTCATGAAATGCAGTCAGGCTGCTTTTTGCGAGGCAGCACAAATATGTGAATAATTGATTGATATTGATGTGAGGATCACCTTGGTGTATCCAGTAGTTGTTTGGTTTTTAAGTGTCCCGTGGTGGAAGGCAGGAGCCTGGCCATCTGTCAATAACACGTCAGTCGCCTCACACGGCGGGCACTCCGACCAGCTCAAACGCTTCAGTAAGCAACTGAACAATTGTTCTCCACGTGATGTTAAATCAGCTGTTCTGCTCTGAAAGGAGGCTTGACGTTAAAGTGTTGCAGGTCTGCTTCACAAAGTTGTCTGGACATAATGGGCGTTAATACTAATTCTGCTCTATCCCTGTGATGGAGTTGTAAAAGCTGGATTATAGTGCAGTTTCACATCTTTGCAGCAAATGTCTGGAGAAATTCTTTAGATGTATCATGAGCATGACAAGCTGTTGGGCAGGTCTTGTGCACTCGAGGTTCGGCGCCTTGCTCAAGGGCACGTAATGGCTGTTGCAGAAGTTCTAGAGGACACTCCAGTCACAGGCTGAATAGGACGAAAGAGCCCGTGAACGCGTGTTGTGCAAGTGGAATAAAAATTGTCGAAGGTCATTTCTACAGAGGCTCCACATGCCTTGAGACCTCTATTGAGCCTCCTTGCACACAAGATGGACAGGTGGTGTTATAAAAAGACCTTTTTCACCACTGACATCATCCACAGCCACCAGGAGGCTGTCTCTCTCTGTCTCTCTCTCCCTCTCCCTCTCTCTCTCTGTTCCAGCCTGATAGCTACCCACTGTCTGAAGCTAATGGCTGGAAGCACAGCTAAAAGCTCTCAGTGTGATAAGGTAATGTGGAGTCAGAGAGTGAGAGAGAGTGGGGAAAGAGTGCTGTATCAGTGGGGCCATATATACTGATTATACAGTGATGAGGAAATGGTCTAAAAATAAAAACAAATGGAGAATGTGAGATGATATCACTGCACCCAGATTGCTGACTGCAGTGTTTGGAGTCATATCCAGATGGTTATGAAGCAGGGATGACGGTGGGAGCCGAGACTTACTGCTGTCCTCTCAACTGACCTTCCTGATGTCATGCTTGATGGAATAAAAGCAATCTGTTTTTCCAAATACATAATGAGTAAGTAACAAATGTGTGATTGTTGAATTGAACACAGCGTTCTCACAACTGTGCTTTTATCTGGAGTAAAATCGTCAAAGTGGAGCTTTAAAATTTGAGTTGCTTCGTTCATTTAGTCCCTTTTCAGCTTTTCATTGACTGCCTACTATTATTTGTTTATTGTCCCCTGCAGACTTTTAAATGATCGCAGCTGTATGAGAGAAAAAAAATGCATATTGTGTTTGTGTAATTTGTTCAGCCTTCACAATTTGCAGATGGTGCCACCGGTCTAGATTACTGTTACACCAACCGCTCCCCTCGCTCTCCTCTCACCTTGTCTTCACTCCTTCGCACTCCCTCATGCACACACACACACACACACACACACACACGCGTACAAATTTGTTTTTCCATTTCTCCCCTACTGCTTCCTTTTCTTACTTCCTCTCTCCCTCTCTTTCTCTCTTGCCCCCCTCCCTCATTTTCCTTTATCTGTTCCCAGACTGGCTGTCCATAGTAAGATGGATGTGTGCATTCCCAGGGCAGATGGCCCTGTTGTTACTCTGTGTACCCGACTCACACTTTAACACCCGGCCTCCTTGTCTGGCCTGACGGGCCATTGCCTGGGGAAAGCACTCTACTTCCACACCGTGCAGCAAACGTGTGTTGTGCAGCAACCGCATGGGTGCTCACACCTTTTTTGTAAGGGAGGAGACTCCAGCAGACTGTGTGCCAAAGACACAGATGGGCTCTTTCTTAAAGGATCACAGATTTTCTTTTATAGGAAAGCTTCAACATACATTAATTTACATAGTGAGTAATTAATTGTGTTGACATATACTTATGGATACGTTGAGATCGCTTCAATATATTTCCAAAGTAACATGCATACTTACTTACTTACATACTTCTGGGTACCAGAGGAGTCGACACTGCAGCCAGTAAAAGGTGGAGTTGTATTTCTGGACTGCACTTAGTACTACCTGGACCAAAAAAGTTGAGATGCTGTGTAAAACATAAATAAAACAGAATGTGATAATTTGCTAATAATTTTTGACTTACTGAAAACAGCACAAAGACAATATATTTATTTTTTACCTCACTAGCTTCATTGATTTTTGTAAATATCTGCTTATTCTCAGTTTGATGGCAGCAACACATTTCAAACAAATTGGTACAGGAGCAATTAAAGACTGGGAAAGATGTGGAATGCTCCAGAAACACCTGTTTGGATCATTCCACAGGTAAACAGGTTGATTGGTAACAGGTGATAGTATCATGATTGTGTATGAAAGGGGCATCCTGGAAAGGCTCAGTCGTTCACAAGCGAGGATGGAGCGAGGTTCACCACCGCTTTGTGAACACGATTGTATAAAGGATGTTACTGCATGGGCTCAGCGACATAGTCCTCAAAGATGAGCAGCTTGAGCCCAGACAACAGTTTCAAGTTCATGGGCTCGATCCTCTGAATTCCAGAGTTGAAGACCACGTTAATTATGATAAACCAATCCGATTTGTCCCATTTCAGTTTCCTCCAGTGGTGGCCAATGAAATGCTTTCATTGTTTGAGGACACATGAATATATCCCTTGAAGTCCTCAGTTGCCCCAAATCAATTATGTTTCTGTCAGATGTTTAATTCATTCCTAAAGTCAGGAAATAAAACATGTGCAGGTCATAATTACCAGGTACTCACTTCCCTGTGCTCTTCACTCAGTGGTAAATATATCTTGTTGTTGCAGCCAAACAGAACGCACTAACAACCTGGTTTGTTAATTGCCAGTTGAATTTCCAATGCTAACGCTGCTTGATGATATTTTAAATTTCCATCTGCATTTGGCTGTTTTGTGGATTCAGTGAAGAACTTAAACATCAGTGTATCTCTGCTGTTGTTTAGTCTGTTTAGCCTGCTGGACAGCTCTGTATGGAAGATGCTTGTATAGCTAATCATCAAATTATTTGAAGATTAACTGTATGAAACTTCCTGTTCAATACTTACACTTTGACAGATTATAATATGCAAGTATTCTCATTGTTTTTTACAAGACCAGTGTTGCTGCATGCATGTTCTACATGTGCTCACCCCTTGCGTGATAACTATTATTGGGCACCGTTTTGCATGACGGCAACCGGTGCCTTTTTGATTGATTTGTTCCATTTCATTGCCATGATAAACTTTTACAACACCTATCATTTACTGGCAGCATGTGTGGAAGTCTTTAGGAGATCTGCGCTTGATTTCTGTTCACTGATCTAAGGATGATAAATCACTGGGCACACATAAATTATATCAGTGAAATCACATGCAGTACAAGTCTTCGTGTGCACATATGTAAATCCAGCCAGGGATGTTCTGCTGTACTAAATTGCGGTCTTTGTCTACCCTCTAACCATACAATTTCTTTCATTTCAATCTCAGCACGCAATTGGAATATTGTCTCTTAGCTGCTCCTATCATATGTAATGAATGTGCTGCCCCAAAGGTGAGAGCCATAATTGATTAAAAACCATAATGTTTTTCCATGCCTCAGCGTAGTCGGTGATAAGGATATCTGTGATGTGTGAGCATGTAGGACTCCTGCATGTGTGTGTGTTTGTATGTGTATCTGTATGTCTGTGTGGACAGGAGGGGACATCAAAGTGTGTTTCATCTTGGCTAATGAAGACGCTGCGAGTATGCTTCTGGGTCACAGTGGGAACATATACAGCGAGGTCACTTCAAAGGCAGGATAATGACGGATTAAGTCTAAATCGCGGCTGTGCTTCAGTCGCTGTCTCACATCTAGCCTGTCGCTTTGCATTTTATTAACAAATCATGGCAATATGATCTGGTAAAATGTGCCTGCCTTAATTTCCCTTGTCCATCTTACTCTGTGCAAATCCTCTACATCCAGATTAGTGGATCGCGGTGGGCAGAGTGGTGGGCCTTTTATAAACCCTCGATGGTGATGAAATATTCTTTCATTAGCGTCCATATATCTCCCCATGTATTCATGTTTTAATGCACTGCTCTCTCCGCAGTCCCTTATTGCTTTGTGTTGTGTCCGTGACAGTGATACAGCTGTTCGTTGATGGTAGCCCTACAGCTTACAAGCCAGATTTTCTATCCTTGGCTGGTTCTGCTCTGCATTTTGAAATTAACGCACACACCTACAGGCCTTAGCTCTCAGTTGGCGCACAGGGAAAGCAGAAATTTCCATATCATAAAGCGAGGAGTCATAATACTCCAACCCTTGGAACTGCAGGTATACTAGAACCGGTTTAGAACAGGGTGACACTTCAAGATTATTGAGCTCTTAGCACTCTTATGTGTAAGAGGGTGGCACATGAATATACTGTTTCACTGCCATTCATCTTGTTCAGTGTATAACCGTCACGATCCTTGACCCCAGGCCTGCTGTGCCTGTGGAGTTACAGGTATGTAGGAAGCACTCAGGGAAGTCTAATTGCTGCTGGAGTGATTTATCCTCCTGTAGACCCCCGAAGAGCTCTTGAACACCCAGATACTCTTGTCATCAACGCATCTCTGCAGTTATAATCAAGGGAACTGGTTGCAGGCTAGCCTTCAAAATGCTTGTTTGTGATGGAGGGGCGCAATGTCAGGAAATATTTGATGCATTTTAACGAAAGTTCAGGTGAAATGGATCCAGTGTTGTTCAAGGTTCGAGTGACAGACTGTGTAAGGCTCCCCCTGAACAGCAACAATTAACAACTACTATAATTGTCGGTTAAAGGGCCTTGAAAAGTTTTTCTCTATAACATGAAATTTTCAAAGCTAAAGAGGCAACAACCAAAGTAAATGTTTTTGGTGTTATTTATTAAGCTTAAAGAGTCAAAAACTCATCTGTTGTACTGTGCATGCTTTGATCAGACTCACTGGCAGCTGACAGCAAAACAAAACAAAATGTTGGACCCTGTTATTCATTGTGAAGCTGATTGAGACAGTGGTTTTTCAGGAACTTTAAGGCATTTATCAAGTAAAACTGCACCTTTGTCACCCTACAAATATGAGGATATACTGCTTTTTGTCTGTTTCATATTATTGAAAATTGAATATTATTTGTTTTTGACTGTTTGTTGGAAAAAAACGTGCAATTTGAAGACATTTCAGTGGGCATTTTCCACTATTTCATGACATGTTTATGGAATAAAAGTACGCTTAATTACTTGCAAAAATAATCTACACATTAATGGATAATGAAAATAATCGTTAGACCTAATGCTGGCTATCCTGGAGGTTAATGTACACATTCCCGCTAAGTTAATTCACCCAGCACAGACACGTAATCCAGTACACTGTACATATATTAATAAGATACCCTGTATAAGTGTTGAAGTGAATACTTAGTAGAGGATTATTGGAGCTCAAACTGGGTTGTCCAGCCTGCATCCAGAGAGGGAATCAGCAGAGCCTCATTTGTTGGAGGCTCTGTGGCAGCTCCCATTTCACCTGGGTTCTCCCATGTTTAATTGGCCTCATTATGTGATTAACTTAGCAAATTTACCCCTTACCCTCAAGGCACAGCTTTGAACGCTGGCAGACCACAAACCTTCCCAAAGTCACTCCATCACTGAAACCACAATGTCAGCATTTAGGCCGGCCATCACATTCCACTGGGAAGTTTTCATTTTCCAGCAGAGATGCCTGTTTGCTATATTAACCTCTACACATTTGACTCAACACACCACCTTTGAAAATGCAGTCATTTATTCTAGGATTATTAACAATATATCATTGTTTCCTTAGAAATGCTCAGTATGCATATTATGTTGCTTATCACACTTTATATGCTTAGGGTGATTTCTGCAAGCTCTGTAAATTGTTGTATTATGCATGGCCTGTGTTGTGTCATTTGGCTTGATGTTTGCATTCAGACCCCAGCCCCACACCTTCACAACGTCAGACGTTTTATATATGAAATACAAATCTATTTAATTTCAGGGTACAAAAAGTGAATGTTGCAACGCAGCAGTCTGTTCATATTTAGGTGTTTGCCTTTGCCTCTCAAATCAAGCATCCATGGAGTAAGTGGAAAGAAGCAGTAGACTGTCTAATCCAACAACCAAAATCTAATATTTTGAAAGCTCCACTTGTGTGTTTGTGGGTTCGTATTGGTTTCATTTTCTTGATGTCCGTGGAGAACAGTATGGAAAATGAAAGGAAGATGAAAAACAAAGTCCATGATGTTAATCTATCCTGTCATCACTGAAATCTCACAGGTCCTCAGCGGACTCTCTGACAGTGAGATGAAATGGACAGCAAAGTGCCAATTTTACCAGACCACTTGTTATTTGCCAGCAAAGTCATAGGTTTGCTTCCTTGTTTAATAACCAATGGTGGAGAAGGTGATGGGAGGCGGGGGGTTGTAGGGTAGAGGAGAAGTTTACAAATGGGATCCATCATTTTTCATGCACAGAGGTGACATCCCTCCGTCAGCCAATTTCGCTCCGATAGCCCAGTCCCTTGGTTCATTGATATCTGCATTAGGGACCTTTGTTAAAGGTCTCATCTAAATGCATTGAAAAACGCCTTGCTCCCTCTGTGTACCTCCTACTGTTAAAAGTGTGTGCGTCCATGCATGTTGCTTGTGCAAAGATTTGCCGACTTGGCTTTGTCTACATTAAGGTTAGTCTTTGTGGCACAGCAATGGGGTGTCACTGAACCTGGAAAGGGAAAAAAAAAAAAAAAAAACCTTGAGAAAACTGTCAACAAAGCCGCAACAAAAGCAGGCTGCTCAGAGTGCGACCAGTGTTTTCTCACTCTTTTGTCACTGAGTAACTCTTCTGTCTGTCAGTAACGTAAAGATCTTAATGAATCTATCCAAATTAAAAGCAGAGAACGGATCACGACTGATGAGCTTGTTTCAAAAATAGGGCAGAAGGCATTGTGAAGGAGCTTGTTTCAAATTGGTATAAATATGGCGGTGCCTTCTGTATGAAGTTGGTTGGAGTAGGCTTATTAACCAAAACACTTCGTAGCCACTTCATTTTATTCCACTAAAAACGCCACCCTTCATGTCCTGCTCTTGTACAGTCCTGCAGGTCAAACCAACCTGACTCGACATCCCTTGCTACTATTAAGAAGATTTAATTTGCTATTCCTGTCCGTCTGTTTTACTGAGCCTTAGTGCGATACAGCACAGGTGCTGAGAGGCTAATGTCGCTGTCAATCCGCCATCCCCTCAGCCACAATCTCATGGCTTAATTTCCACACAGATCCAAGTACCCTTGAGCTTCAAGAGGTCTCATTCACACACTTGAATCAAAATTGCCCCCAAACTCTCTAGTCCAGTAATTTCACTACACTTTGGTTATAAGTAATGTTGCACTTTGAACAATTTTTGCAGGTGCAGCTTCATGTTGCTTCGTGAACTTTCAAGTAAAAGGCAAACCGCGTACTCGGCCAGTCTGGGATTTCATTAATATATTTAATGTCGCGCATTTCATTTGCAGCCTTTAGATAGTTAGGCTATATCTCCTGGCAATCTCATAAGATATATTAAGAATAGTAATTAATAAACTTGATCATCTGAAATTGACTAATAATTTGGTGCTTGAGGACATCCCTGCAGTATGGTCCCACAGGGATCCCATTAAAAGTCCTGCTGACTGTAATCTATCATTGTGCAATTGTGCTATATGATTCAACCACGTTGCCCTTGCAACAGTATTGAAATCCACTTTCAAATGACTTTGCGATGAATAATTTACGTTAAGTTTATAGACCTCCTGGTACATCACAATAACTGCTCCAAACGTGAATGTGTCCCAGAATGTTTACAAAGAGAATTGCACTGGGAGCGTCTGTCACCGCCTGTCACTATTTTGAAGAGAAAATGGGAGTGTTTGACACATGCTATTACTGTTTGTTGTTGTCCCATTCTCAGATATGATCCAAGAGAGGACAGGTCCACGCTAATGTTCTTTAGTCAGAGCTGTTTTGTCTCGAGATGAATTAAAGTGCGATTAACGACACAGAGGCCTCGACCTCCGCTTGAATAATACTCTGTGAATGAAAGGGAGCGGCGCCTGTTTTTAATGCTCATGGCGATGCACCTTCCTTTAAATACACATTGCCGCCGTACTCTTTTATCACGTGAGGCGGAAATGTCAGCAGCAACTCAAACAGGCTCGGCCAAACCTCCCAAACATGGCGAGATTGGATGTGAAATCAGTGCAAGGGTCACTGACAAAAGAAATTGGGTTTTATGCAGAGCGTGCCTCAATACACAACACTCCCAAACCAAAGGTAAAAGCAAAGCCCTCGCCGGCTATTTTCGACCCATCATTATTTCTCATAAATCCCAAACTAGCCAAGACCAGTGCCTTTGACAGCATGACTGATGAGTTTGCCGTCGTGAATGTCAAGAGAAATGGTCTCCTGCACCTTATCTCCCCTATTTCTCATTGTGAGTGAGACTTGGGGTTTTTATGGAGAAAAGCCACGGCCGTTGTGATGAGCATTACCCGGTGATAATGAAGGGCACGCTGCTGTACTGTCAGGCTCTACAGACAGACAGGCAGGCAGGGACCTGCTGGCTGCTGAGAGATGTTGTCCATTCATGCGTTTATGTGCCCTTATGTCTTTATCTGGAGACGGGATAAATGAGCATATTTATATATTTACACTATGTCAGCGCAGTGATTGCCTTATCTACTGCTGCCTTCATTCATAGAGGGAAATGTCAAGAGGTAATCAAGTCAAATGTGTCTTTTGTCAATGCTATTCATGGCTCTCAATTTGTGTATTGAAAATATTTGGGTGATGGCTCTGTAATGTGCTCCTTTCTGACATTTGATTTAACTGGAGATGTTTCCATGCTGTTTGCTTATTCATATGATCCACCTTTAAACCACATAGTTCTGTTCATACTGGAAAAAATAGAAACCATACATACTTAATGGTTGGGGTTTCCCTCTGAAAGTCCTTAAGTGCTCATTTAACAGTTATAGTTTGTTTGAGTGCATTCGAGGTTTAACCGAACCTCGCAAATCAAGTGTGTACATATGTGTATATTTTTCAGCACAGCTTATGTTTTTGAAAAAAAAAAAAGACCAACCCACTGATTGGATGAGCCTGCTTTCTAGTCCCAGAAGCGAGCCACACATCCCACTGCGGCTGATGTTAAGGGGCTTTTAGTGATCCTGCTGTAACTTGGCGTGCGAACCTGCCAGTACAGACGAGGGATAATGAGCTCGGACCCAGGTCTGAGCAGAGACTGCGTGAGGCAGGAAAGTGCACATTTATGACGGCTTAAAGAAGCTTTATTACCTCGTTTCCATCAGGACACTGTCTGCAGAGACCTGACAGCTTTCCTTATAGATTAGTGTCAGATACCCCCTGTTAGGTGGCAGTCTGGCCAGATCACTCTCCCTGCTGGTCTTGCTCTGTCCCTCTGTTTTTCTTTCCCCTGTCTTTATCTCTTTTCTACTTCTCACTCCTTTCTCCCCCTATTTGTATTTCTTCTTCCCTGCCTCTGCCTCTTCCTCCAACCCTCTGTCAGAAGTTTTCCACACTTTGTGTCACCACATGTCCTCTAGTTCCACCGATACAAATCAGGGTTAAAACATTTGTTTACTGTGAAGATTGTAGAGAGAGAGAAACAGCGGCGTGCTAAATGTCAAGGATGATGAGGTGGGTCAGGCCGGCAGTGCTGCTGCGATTACGGCTGTCTTTGCACGGCATCATCACAAACTCTGACAACCGCGCATCGGCTGCACAATTTATGCTCGGGAGCGCTAAGTCTTCCAGTTCCGCTGTTTCACCAAGAAATTAAATTCACATGTTATCTTCAAGAACATCCTTCCTCTTTCCCTTGCAATACCAGTGTCAGGAGTAAAGGAATGCGCGGTGTCAAACTGCGCTCTTCAAACCAAAGAATAATGGATTCTGGCGTACGGATTCATTTCTGTCTTTCTGGGAAAAGCCACATCCACAAAAGCACACTTATCTGTCGTTGATGTCTGCCGCCTTCAATAGTTAACCAGATATATCAGTACTAATAGGCTTTCAAAATACATAAGAAAAGTTTGATGTAATTTTTTTATGACTTCTAACCACAGAAAGCCAAGCAGCTTGAGTGTGCTCACGCCTCTACTCCACGCCTGTATGTTTGCTGAACGCCTTGTGTATGAGCTATATGATTCTTTCATGAGCTGTGTGGTGGCTGGCCTTTCATAGGCGTGCTCTCATTGAGCACTTAATCAATACCTGTCATCTTGAACTCATCCTCTAAAGTGGGCCCCTGTTCTTTGTCTGCCCCGTAATCCATCTCCATACAGCTATTTGAATTTGTATTACACACTAAGAGGACCTTCTTCACTATCAGAAGATTTAACAGATTGTTTAAGGACCCTTGGTACGTATTTTTCATAAGCACAAGACCTGGTTTATAAAAATCTATACAAAGGCCTTAGGACCTGGAGCACTGTGGCAAGCAGGGTAAGCCAGGAACGTGTGGAGAATCTTAGATTTGGAGGAAGGCAATTTCAGTGTCTTGGTTTTTCTGATTGTTTTGTTAAAGCTGGTTTTATTGCTGTTGCTCAGCTCTTCTGTCTGTCTATTTGCTTTGGGTTTAAGGAGTCGCCAAAGGTAATTTATAGTATTTCCCCCCCTAGGAGGGTATTTGATAAGGCACTTCTAAAGCTGCCCGGCTACAGGCTCGAAAAAGGGGAGAAACTCGCTTTGGATTCGGCATGAGTGCGGTTTTTAAATCACTGCCAGGTTCTTGTGATTGTACTTTTGTGAGTCTATCTGTAGCGAAGACTGATAGTACTCAGGGTGCGACGCAAGAGAGATTGTAGTTTGTGAGTTTATCTGAAGCAAACATTGATAGTATTGGAAGCACAAAGACACAATGCATTTAAGTGTTTGGTTTTTATGTTCCAGTCCTGCAGCTCAGCCTTCTCAGAAACAAATGTGCAGCGATCCATGCTCTTAACACAGTTAAGAAAATAGTTTTCGAAAATTGGACCTTGAAGAATTCAGAGTGGGCGAGTAATTGGAGGTCAATGGAAAGCAATGCTCCACGACAGAGCTGATCCCGCAGAGAGAGAGAGAGAGCGAGTGAGTGAGATAGAGAGAGAGGAGCCAGCAGAGTGTCAATCAGTCTGCGTTTTGCCCGCATTGCCCCTTAATTTAATCACTGTTTAATTACTGCTGTCCCCTGAGGGGCGCTCTGTTAGGTTCAGTTACTGAGCTTTTTCCTTCCCCTGCCTCCGTCTCTGGGTGCGTATTTAGCCCTTGGACACACTCTCTAAAGCAGGCCACTCTCTCAGAAGCCTCAGCAGTATTTCAACCTTACCTCGGGGCCCCTTGCACAAATCTGCTGATGATAATGTCAAGGGCAAGCACATATGCATATGTGTGATGAAAACTGCCTGCAGGATGAGAGACACTGCAAACACACACAACTTTATCCAGCAGCAAGGGCAGGAAAAGCTGGGAACGTCTTGAGGAACCAGCAACCCTCCCGCTGCCCACTCCCTCAGGACCGCCCTTTCCTCGTGTAAGTCTCGGCACGCAGGGTTGATGTGATATCCAAGAGCTGTGCAAGACGGCTGGAAGGGGTGGTCAGGTTTACATAAAAGCTCTCTGGCAGTGTATAATGTGTACTGTCATATCTATGGCCAAACACAGTGCACACATGTTGTGGTTTCTCTGGATTACCAGCAGCCCACCACCACAGATCCTACACAGAGACCGCGTCGGGGGAATAACTCACATTTAGCTCTTAAGCTACAGCAATCAATATAAATTTAGCATGGTAATGATCAGGTGCAGGGGGTGCAAGTCTCCTGTGCCTCCCTCTCTCTCTTTTCCTGGTACATGCCACAGCGCTCCGGCTCCCAGAGGCCTGTGGGTAACACAGCTAAGGCTCGGCACTGCACGTCAAACCTCAACTGAGGATTACAGCGGGGAAACAAACAAACAAGGCTGTCTCAGAGTCTTAGCGGCAGGCGTAGGAAATAGCGAGGCGCCAGTAATGAAGCCACTGACAGCACACACTCATGCATAGACACACACACCTGAACAGCCCTCAACCCTCCACAGTCCCCTTCCTGGAGCAGCAGAGGTATTTTAGACCGTGTTAAGGATATAATGGGACAAATAGAGATGATGTGATGAGGGGGCTGTGTGTGTGTGTGTGTGTGTGTGTGTTTGTGTGTGTGTGTGTGTGTGTGTGTGTGTGTGTGTGTGTGTGTGTGTGTGTGTGACTGATTGATAGATGAGATGCTGTCTCTTAGGAGAGTGTCCATGATGATGACTATCGCCAGGGGAGGAGAGTTGAAACAGTTGCAGCTCCTGGGTATTCAGATTGGAGTGTTGACAGGTTTATTATTGAAGTTGAAGCCCCCCCCCCCCCCAATTCTTTCTTTCACTGGACGGGTAGTGTCAGGGTGTGATAGTCACTGTCTTCTTCTGTAGTTTCCTTCTTGACAGACAACAAGTCTGGTGTTTCTACACCAGCCGGTCTCTTGCCACTCTGGCAGCCATTCCAAGACACGAGGAGGAGACTCACTGAGACAACAACAACACAGATTAATTAAACGGCTTAATGTTTTGCAGTCTATTTTTACACTCTAAGTTGTAAAGTATTTTACACTGCGAGATGCAGTTTTAACGCCAAAACCAAATCGAAAATTGGCTGGAGGATTGTGCCAAATGTAATCCCTTCAAGCTGGCTCACTGGCCTCATTTGTGTCAAGCAGGATGCCTCGCCAGAGTACCAAGGCCTGTAATGCAATTGACGACCTGCTGCCTCTGACATTAATAAAGATGGAACATGTACAGGAAATTAAACTCTCACTTTCCTTTTGTAATGAGATCTTATCAATCATGATACTGTTTACCTCACAATCAGATAAAATGATCAAATTGAAGCTCAGCCAGGGCCTCATGCAACGCCATTGCTGTAACCTGCTGGCATTACTCTTCTAAATGGATGGAAAAGTGAATGGGATTTAAATAAAGAGTCTATATGTTAATGGGTAGGGTTTAGCTCCCCTGGTGATCCACTTTCTACAGAGAGGAGGGCAGGAGGAGAAGTGGTGGGGGAGGGAGGATGGAGTCGGCACTGAAGATGAATGTCAGTAGAGTGTTGTTGTGTTATACACATTTCTAATCTCCCTCTCCTTGCTTTAAAAATGCAGGAAGGAGGAAAGTGAACATGTTGACCTCAGTAAGTGTCCCAGGCATCTCTGTGTCCTGGTTGGCCACAAGAGGGAAGTAGCTAGCTACAGAGACAGAAGGCAGGCCACAAGTTCACAGTCGCACTGGAGAGATGTGAGGTATGTTAACTAAAAGGTATTATCATCTGCGTCACTTGATCACTAGATTTTTTTTTGTTATCATATGAGCTTGTGATCTTTGATACATAAAAGGGGGAAGTGCTATAGACAAGGAGATGAGGCAATGCAAATGTAATGGCATTGGCTTTTATAGGTAATAAGGGGGCACTGATCAAAGGTTCACAATACTCACAAGCAGCCAAGGTTGCACTCAGGAGGGGGACCAAGTGCTCTCCAGCCAGATCAGCTAATCAGAATTCAACTGGAAGCTGTAAGTTAGTGGAGACTAATTGAAGACAGATTTAAGGAGCATCCATCTGGATATGGCAACCCTCTCCCCCTCTCCTTGGTAATTTCTGGTGAATATTAATAATGTTTTTTATATAATAGTGTATGTGTGGAGCGGGGAGAGGGGATAGGTTCTCCAAATGAAGGCCCTAAAAAGTCTCAAACGTACAGGATGAAATTACTCAGAGGATATCTCAAGTAGACTATCCATCTACTTGCCCTCTTCGTTTCTGTGGAGCACAGGCAGGGCGATGGTGGAGGAGCGATGCACTTATGAAAAACAGTGCATGTGGAATGTTATCAGCACCTGCTCAACATGGGTATATGAGCCAATTAAACAAGTATGGGTGTATGTTGTCCTCCTCTACATGATTAGAATCACAATCCCCGCCTGTGTGGTCCTGCTTGACCCAGCTCATATTAAGATGGAATATTTCCTGGAAGAAGGTTCAGTTAATGAAGAGTATCGAGCCACAGTGTGATCAAGAAGTAGGCTTGGATGGATGCAACTGCAGATTAATGAAGTCTTGGAGATAAGAGTGGCTTGAATTTGCATGAGGTGCTCAACAAGAATTAATAGCATTATATATGTAATATAGGCAGTGTAAATGCTGCAATGAATGGAGGTCTTATGTGCGCACCACTGCAACCCTTAATTGTAACAGAATGCACTTAATCAACAAAAAAATGTGTACTTCTTTTTACTTATGTTTAGTGTAGAGGGATTTAAATCATATCCTTGAAATTTGATTGGATTATGAAAACAGTGGGCACGATTCAGCAAATGTAGTGCAATACGAAGCTTTGGAGACATGTGGCGCTGTAGGACGGTTACCCGTGTTATTCAATCAGGAGGAAGAAGATAAGGCTCAAATGAACGGAGCAGACCTCAGCCGTATTCTTTGGAAATGTAAAGTGCAACTTTTTCTGGAATAATATTGGTCTGTGAACTACAAACAAGCTAGAAGTCAAGTGTGGTTTTATATGATGGGGGGTGTACATTACTTTTCTGTTACAGCTACTCACTGATAGGACAAGACAAGATTTAAATATAGAAATATGCATTTGACACATATTCACCATCAGACTGTTCTGGCCTCCCCATCAGCCATTAATTCCTGATTATGGACGCCTTGTTTTGCATTATCCTGCTTACAGCATGGTCACTTGCCAAAGAAAAAAAGATTAAGACCATTAATTTATACAATCATTACAATCCCATATGGTTCGTATGCAATTGAAATGTTCTCTCAGCTCATCGAAGCCTTTGGCTCAGCTGTGAGCCAGAAAGCTCACGTTATACTAGCAAGATTCAAAGTTAATAACAACAAGGGTGGCCTTCAGCCGTGTCACTGTCCCCGGATTAGTATCTAGAACAAATGATGCATGTTTGCATGTGAGATGATCGCCAGATGTGATGTGAGATGTGATGGAAAGTTCAGAGGGGCAGTGTACTTTTTGCAGCTTGTGTGCAACAACAGCCATCGTCTGGTGTTCAGAGGATGAGTCACTGAAGGTCTACACCCAGTGTTGTAAATAAGATGTTCAATTTTCTTTTGCATTTTAATTTATTTCGAATGCCGAGGTGTCAGCAGCCAGCTGTCTCTTTCATCTTCTGTTTGATTTAATGCTCCCGGTGCTCACTCCTTGTGTCATTTCTCCTTTTTCTTTTCACTTTCTCTTTCTTCAGCCATTAAAGTTGTCATAACTCCAAATAGATTAAAGGAAATGTTGAAGTCACTCGTTGCTGTAATTAGATTTTAGCTTGTTAACATGTTGCAATGAATTGTGAATGGAGGCTTTGACTGCATCCCTGTTGCTATGGTTACTCATTTTAGATCCAGGCTGATGCTATGTTCCCAGGGCATTAATTTAGGACGGTGAGCACTGCAGCTATTTAGTAGGTGTCCATTATCAAGAATTAATGGACACCCTGCAGAATCGAGTATTCATCCAGACCGTGGTATAAAAATGAATAATTAACACTGGGAGACAGGAGTAGAACTTGCAAACTTGATTATGTTATAAGTTGGTTTGGAGCTGTACATGCTGATGAAGCATGAAACTGTTCTTCTTCACATAGTCCTCACATGATCCATATTTTCAGCTTCCACGGACTTCAGTCTGTGACCCTACATCATTGTTTTTTTCTTTGCGCTTTACAGTGCATCCCCATCTCAGGAGCATGGAACATTGTCAATATGGCATTCACAACTGCTGTTATTTCCCCCAGGACTTGGAATCACACATTTGAAACAATCCTCTGGGGACACATTTAGACAACAGACTGATCCAAACTGCTTGTAACTCACACCTCACTGTCACACCACTGCTTTTAATAGACTTTAAAATGGGAAAAAGAGAAAGAGAGCGAGTGAGAGGGAAAATAGGTAGATATCATTTCCCTCATTCTGATTTGAGTTTTCTGCTCGAAAAATATGTTAAAAATAGGTGAAAGAACAATAAATTTTATGTATGTTCAAGACCTTGACATCAGCAGAAAGGCCTTAAGTTTTCTTTAATCGTTTTTCAGAGATGTGTATTCCTTCTTCACTCTTCCAGACTTGATTTGTGCGTGATAGAAAATAGCACTGAACACCTGAGTAATATACTGCAGACGTATTTAGAGAAAATGATAAATCCACAAAGCTGTCATCATCGTGGTGATTCCATTTAAGATATGATTACTGTCCCAGATGTCAGTGATGATGGAGGCAACAAGAAGGAGCGTTATATTAGTCCCCGATGCCTGACAACCGTAATACCTTTCCCATTTTACAACCTAACTTTCTCTTACTCCACAAGGAGACATATTCACTCTGCTGCTTTGATATGCCTGGCTGCTTGGTAGCTGTTGTAGGGAAAAATGAAAAAAAAAAAAAAAAAAAAAAACTCCCACCGCTCCAACAGGTGTCTGATTTCTATTCCCATGGCAAACACAAGCCGCAGCTAAATGCAGATTGCCTGTGGAGCTCACCATTTGTGTAAAATAATAGTGTATCTGGAAATACTGGCCCTAGGAAAGTCTGCAGGCCTTCAGATGAGATGTATGTTTGAGAGGAAATGATACAACAGTGAGGGAGTGATTGCCATAATGATAGATCCCTAACCAGACATTTTTCATAAATGGAAACTTGCATTTAGGCCTGAAAAGAATCAAGAATAGGTAAGTCAAAGTGTGAAACAAATTTAGAGAAAATGCTTTGGCACTACCTTGCCGCATTATGGATGCTTGGGATGTTCAAAGGTAATAGAGTTCACATTTGGGCAGAACCCGCCCATCCATGAAAGTTTGAAAAAGACGAGAAGTTTCATCAAGTTTTTCATCTGGCTTATCTTAAATGATCTTTTTGTTTGATGGGTTTACATTGGGCCTAATGCAGTGCTGAAGCATGAATAAATGGAATAGTTTTTTACATATATTTAATACTAACAGTATCAAGGCTCTCTTTCAATGCCATTTTCTTCTGGTATGCCAAATGGAAGGTCTAACCTGAGGGTATGATGATATGATTAGAATGGGAAGTCATTCGCCCTCCATCCTCACGGCCACTGTGATAAAAATATAAGAAAGTGATTAGGGGAGTAGAAAAAGCTTGGGTTCATTTATATTTCATACCATTTGAAAAAGTAATCTGACCTATGGACACTGTGGCTCATGCTGGATATGGTACTAAGGAAGCTGCCATCTGTGTAAGACTGCTTAATTTCAATGGATTTACTACATTATTTACATCACTGAAAACCGAGACTACTGTATAACCCATATTCAATGGACAAATGCATTAATACAAGGGTGGAGATGAAAATAAGGTGACAGCATGGGCACTTTGCAGGGAGATATCTTAAATCAGCCTGATCAGTCTAGCATAATGTGATGGTTATTACATTGAGGCTGTACATATGGATATCTGTCAGGGAGTATGGCATGCTGTTAGTGTGGGATCACATCAGATGCAGCTTGACATCAGAACGACATTGGTTGGCTCCATACATTATTAGTGTCGGGACGTGTCAGCTTCAGTTTTCACTGCATTGCCCTTGTGGTTAATAATTAGATGTTTTGCAAACTCTTTTTGTTTTGTCCAATTATGAGAGAGTCAGTATCTGCACCCAGCAATTATCATGTCACCGCAACTTGATTTGTCTTTTTTTTTTTTTTTTTTTGCAGTTGCCTATTTGCAAATCAAACAGATGTGGAGCTACTCAGGATTCATTTGGAATTGTGTTTACGTACACCTGCTGAATATTCTCTCTACTTTTAGCTCAGTTTTTGGCTTCCACCAACGCGTGACGGAAATATCTGGCTCTATACTAATTATGTGTGTCTGTAGTTTGTTCCTGGGTAGGCTGCGTACATTGGGGATTTAAAGTTTTGCTGAAAAAACAGCTGCCTGCTGTGGCTACAATTGATGATGAAAGCGGTTAGAGGGGATGAAAGCAGTGAAGTTATGGCATATAAAACCGAAACAATGAGCCGAAACATGCTGAAATGAGAGGAACTGCATCTTGAGATGATTCTCTGTGGGTTTGTCACTACAGTAGACTCCTTTAACATATGAGTGTATGAATGGTCATGTGATCCATTGTTAGTGTAAAAAATCTTGATTATAGCTGCTTGAAGGCATTTATGCTCACATGACTATTTTTTATCGTAACATACATATATGCATGTAATTCTTTTGCAAATGTGTGTGCACTGCAAACCACTACTGTAACACACAGTGTGGTGCTGCTTCTATGCGACATGCTGTTCGTGTTCAGTATTCACTTTTGGTGTTGCCACCCCCATGCACATTCTGCTCTGCATCACCAAACCAAGGTGAGGCAGGATACTGACATGCATTAACTCTGACCCTGCCCAAACATTTACATACACAAAACACAAACCACGTCTGTTGATGCCCCCATAAACATGACACATATGTGATGTGCCTGTCAGGCACAGGCCATGTCACTGTGACCGTGTGACATTGTGACGGAGCTTGTGCACCTATGTGCAATTTTGTGTACATGGTTGGGGTGGGAGCTGGGGGGGCGGGGGCAGGGGCGTAGCATTTTCGGGTTTTTGATGAGTGTGATTGCGTGGGCGCATTTATGCTGCCTCACTTTGACAGCGCTGGTCCAGCTCTATCCTGCAGGTCAGCTGGGGTTTAATTGTCAACCTTAAATATTCATGGGCACATTGAGTAGATAAATGAAGGTATAAGCACACTGTAAAATTTTCAATAGGTCAGGTGTCACTGACTTCACCGGATACAATTTACTGTATGATCTGACATTCGCTGCAATGCCAATTAATATGTTAAGAGCATGAAAAGAAACTCTAATGGCATTTTCCATTTATGCATTATGAAGCAATCTACAATGAGATGGATACCTTTAAGACTAAAGGTGCAGCGCAATAAAAAGGAACACTTTATGAGGGTGTTTTATATAGGTATGAATCTATATAATTCTAACGTAGACTCAAACCTTTGATGCTTCCAGTCATTACTTTTTACCTGAACATGTGTAGCCTCCTGATAACCTGAGCACAGTGGTCAAATTATTTTACAATTTATCATTATAGTCATGGACAAAAGAGATCAAAGCCTCTGCGCTGCAGACTCCCCGGGAGCCGGTTGCACCAGCTCTTTGTAAGTTCAGACTTAGCCTAGTTATACCTTTAGTGATTAGTAGCACCACACAAACTACCTCTTACAGAGAGATCAGTTGTTACTTTATATTTACACCCAATAACTGCAAAGTGTAACCGTTATGTAGCTAATTGAAGTAACTGAATCTTCATGTGTTTTGGACACTGCATGAAGGAGTCCATTGCCACTTCCTGTGTCTACTATGTGGCACTAGAGGACACCAACTAATTATACATTATGTGCAAGTATATCAAGTCTAATGATATAATGTAAAATAATGCACACATGTTCATTTTGAATGTTATTCTTCTGTTCTTTCTCATGTCAGTGGCACAATGTTTTCTCTCCTGAATTTCCAGAACTTACATTTTACACAAAATTAGAATCAGTACCTTAGCAACACAATCATAGCCAACTTAACCCAACTCACCCACCCAGCTGTCCCCCTCTTGCCAAGGTTAGCATCCCCTCATCCTCCGTGCTTCCATCTTTCTCCTTAATGGCTTATTTGATGATAATTAACCCTGAATCCTACAGAGACAGGCCAGTGCGAGATTGATGGCCTCGTCGGCCTGCTACACCTGTTCTGCTGCAAGGCTCACAGTTACCAAACCATGGCCAAATATGACTGCCCTGGAGCCCCGCATGTTGATGTCAAAGACAAACACAGGTCCTCCCCAGTGGCCTGGGTGTTCTGTATAGGGCAACATTGTGACCACAACCTCTGATTACACTCATTATTCCACTCAAGCCTGGCTGCTGTAAGGGGCATCCTGCAGTCCCTTTTGTCCCAATTAGCTACACTGTCCCTTAAAATGTCTTTTCATCTGCAGCTACACATCTTCTTGCATACAGATGCTCTGACTTACTGGAAAGCATATTTCATCCGGCCAGTCCTTTCGTCAGTGGATCCATTTAGGGGAGGAAACAAGCACACATTTGGGGATTTTGCAGCACATGGGGACTGTATAATTGACGTTTCAAGTGAAATAGTGGCGGAAGTTCTTTCATTTTCGCAGTTGTTGCTGTTTTGCAGACCCATCCGTTGATTCTATATTGAATTAGTGTGAGCATTCTTTTGCTCTTTTGCCATCTTGCTTTCAAGTATGTATGTGAAACCGCAGCCCAGACAAATATACCAACACATGTAGCACACTTGATTTTGTTGTCAGTGTTTATCAAACTGTTCTTTGCTGTGGCAGATTATTGCTGTGAAAGCAAATCATCATGCCAGTGCTGAATGGCATTTCCAGGCTTCACACATGTGCATGCGATTACCATGAACAGATGTTAATTATTCTTTTTTTTTTTCCCCACTTTACTTGAGATGTTCCTCACTCCCGTATATGGAGGCCCTGGTCTTCTTCTCAGCATGTTAGGGTGAAGCATGGGCCTCTGTCATGTTTGCTGCAGAGGGGCTTTCGGGAGTTGGGGAATAATCGAATGCAGAAAAGTGTTTAATTTTTCATAAACAGAGGAACCACCGAATGCACACAACTAACAATGTACCCCAAAGCAGATGTAGAGTGTTTTTAATTTATGGAGAACTGAGCGAAATGGGCAGATGGAGCAAGAGGAGGTGGAGGCATGCTGAGGGACTCCACTTTTCTCTCTTCTCACCTCACAAACAAGAGAAGCCTGTGAGCGTGTGCCACAACACACAAACACACTCCCACACACCGCTCAAAGACACGAGTGCATGCACAAACACAGACGTGTACCACCCCCACCATTTACACGCAGTGTTTGCCACCGCCGCCATCACTTCCATCACACACAGGCACACAAACACACACACATACTTATCCCCCTCTTTTTTTTTTTAACACAATCCCACTCTCCACTGCAACCCACAACAAAACACACATGGTCACATCCCCCTCCCACACACACACACACACACACACACACATGCACGCATATACAACCAAAAATTATCCCACCACCATCGGCCGCTCACACACACACACACACACACACACACAGACAAATCCTCAGGGTTCGACTGGACCCGATTGAGAACACTCAGTAATGAACTGCCTCATGCGCTCTACAGAGTCTGCAGGAAGTAGACAGGCTTCATTCTGGCGGGCCATATGTAGGTATGAATATGCATGGGAATCTGTCATACAGGCAACAAGCACTACATATATATGATGCCAAAGGTCACCAGTGTGAGGAGTGAAATTAGCTCTCTGCTGGGCATTTGGAGACATGTAAGACTGTGTTTGGAGGGCGTGGGCGGACTGTGAATCATGCAAATGTGTGAATGTAGTCCTTGGCTCACTTTTAGAGGACAACATTGATTGAGAAGTTTGGCCACTAAGTATTATCTTTTTTTTTTTTTTATCAGAGGCAGAGGCAAAATGTTGAAGTTAATTGGTTGCAAATACGCCAAGGCCACATTAGAGAGCGGTCCACCTATTTGTATGTAATCTGTGTCTTCCTTGCACAGTTGTTGGTGCAACCTCTTTTTTTAATGCCAAGGTGATGCTGTTTGTAGAATCTTTATGCTGAGTTTCAACAGGGGCTTGAATTGGGAAAGTCTGTATTGTATGAAAACGGCAATTATAGACAGCTTGTGTGTAACTTTAGGGGATGAACAACACCAGACTTCCAAACCACGCAATCAAGTAATAGGACTATAACACTTGGCCATTTGTTAAAGTAAATTAACTTTTTGGGTTCTTTACCAAGAATTACTGTATCTCCTGCCATTGTCTTGTGTGCTGCAGAGTACTGTAGACCCTGATGGATTTGACCAGTTTCTATGCGGTCATTAAAAAGATAGTTTGTCCATGGGAGAGCACTGAAAAACTGCTTTTTAAACAGTAAAAAAAGCCCCCCAGGAACAGCTTTGGCACAGTGGCCACGGACAGAAATGCTTGTCTTGTGGCGCCAAATGGCCCAAAGACTTTTTCCTTTAGATAAAAATTACAACAACAACAACTGTAAAAGGATAAATGTGGTTCTCTAAGCGTCACAAACACACAGAAATGACTTTGTATCATTGTATCTTGAGCCATTGCATCTAATAAAATTAAAGGAGCCATGTTGTTTGTCGTGGAGATTCAGCAGGACGTTTGCCCTCTTAGCTGGAGAGGTGCTGTAATGCACATGCTCTGTGGGCCCGAAAAAGTAGAATCATGAGGAAGCCTGAAAAGATCTTTTGGCACATACTGCGGGTGAGCAATGTGCTGGAACACTGTATTGAGTTCTCTAGATACAGCCACGCTGTAGCCTGCCAAGATGTGCTGCTCATCAAAATTCTTTAACAGCTAAATTTGAGGGATTGTCATCAGAAATGTTTGTGTGTTCAAGTTAAATAGGAAATACTACTTTTTTATTACAAATAACAGAAACGAAAAAATCCACTGTAACGTTATGTAATGCTTAGGAAAAGGATGATTGAAGGTACCTGGTGCATCTCTGATCTCAGCCATTCCTCTAAGATATAAATATAAAACTACAAAACTGTTACAGCTTTTCTTTTTAAACAAACATGCGCTGAGTACAATATCTGCTCTGTATTGACATGATGCCAGTCACGCCGAAGGAGCCCGAGTGGTTTTGCTTTATCTCAGCATCTTTTTTGGTTTTCTTTTATTGGCATTTGATTGAACGGCTTCTCTCGCGGGCTCTGCTACTTGACATGGTTTTGTTAAAGTAAGATTTGGCCCTATTGTAGATGTGTTTCATCTCTCCCAGATGACTTGTCACTCCATTTTTAAACCCAAATTCTTCTTGTAAAAAAAGAAAGAAGATGTTTTTGTGAACCAGGCTGCAGCTCCAACAAACACAACTATCTCCAGCTTGTTAACTATTTATCTGCAGTAACATTAGACCAGCATTATGCTTCACCAAAACACATGTGTCCCCAGGCATGGCCCAGACGGCCTCACTGTCCCGCAGTCTTTCTGCTGTAAATTCCCCACTTAAAATTTCATGATCTTCGCTCGGCAGGATACCACTTCCATCATGAAAGAGTTCTCAAACCTAATAACCGTTACTACTCTGGCGGAGCCATCAAAAACCTATTTGTTTCAACAAAAGCCCTCTCCCCCATGCAATGCTGCTGGGTAATAATGCCAGATAGGTTTTAAGGGCAATGAATTGTGGAATTACCATTTTCTCCTCTCTCTGTCTCCGTCTCTCTCTTTCTTTCTGTTCTCTCTCCCTCTCTCTCTCAAGATCATTATATTAAACACTTAATTATTCATTGGTAATGCCTGTCATGGTGAAATATTGTCCTCTGCCAATCTGAATGCATCATACTGCCGAGGCCTGCCTCTCTTCCTGAGGTTAATGGCACAGCCCTCACTTGCATTAGCTTGGCTAAATGCAGTGCACCTCATAAGTCAAAGTTCCCTAAGTGAGTGGAGAAGTCATCACCTCGAGCGCTCTCTTTTTCTTCCTCCTTCAGCACGTGGGTCAGTGAGCTCATCCTCGCAAAGGAGCTACCTCTGAACACACACACACACACACACACACACACACACACACACATACGTACGTGTGTACTTTATTGTTTTATCTGAAGGATGGTTTGGGCTTGATAGAGCGGTCGCAGCTGAATGGGGCTTGCCATTGGGGCTTTTAAAGGTGAGGGGTGAATGGATCACTATTCATGCAGTGCACTCATGGACTGAGCATCCATAGATGGCCCCTATAGGGTACAGAGTGTTATGACTAAATTATGAGACTGACATTAGTCATTCCATACCACATGTTCAATTTGGACAGACATAAACAGTATTAAACAGATTACAGGAGATAGTGGTGACAAGGATCTCCCAGGTCTGATGCAAAGATGCATGGCCTCCTCCTTGTGTTAATACACTCTGGCGTGCAATATTTCTTCAGCAAATATGCAGTGCTAACAAAAATGATAGTTTTGTGCACTTAAGCAAATTGCATGTTGATTACATCTCCCTGATATTGCTAAAATGAAATTCATTTTATCATTGGTTAACAGGGTATTACACCTAATAAGAAATCCTTCCGGCATTAAAAAAAATAAAAAATGCAAACACTTAGTTGTGTGCCAATAACGGGGAATGCTGACATATGGGTAAACATTTCACCAGCAATGCAGCTTTTCTCTGTGGCAAATAATATGAATACCCAAAACAATTAATTTTGTTTGAAGGGAGGTCAGTCTGTTTTAACCCTCGCTGAATGAAGTGGCAGAGAAAAGGGACAAAAGGATGCCGGAGATTAATACCTTGTCTTAAAAGCCAATATGGATCATTATTTTACAGCCTTCTGTTACCTGGTTAAACATGTATGACTTTATGTCAGCACATTATTAAAGGTGCCTCCTTTGCCGCCCCGATGCTTACCGCGCTACGGGACCATCTAGGAAAGATCGCAGCTAGGAAAAAAGTTATAGGGAAAGCTTGCAGTCTTTCTGTGAACCTGCCATAAAGAATGCAGTATGCTCACATTTCTGATCTGAATCTGCAGAACACATATAGGCCACTTGTTAATTTCCAGGTTTTCATCTTCACTCTCATAATGCTTTTTTAAATCATGTGTGGCTCTCTATAGAAGAGCATTTGACATGTGAAATTAGACTGGACATGTCCCATATCAGCTCCATTCATGAAGTGCGGCAGCTCAGTGTTTTGCTTTGACTTTCATACTTCAGATGCTCATTAAAATGGAGAAAGGAGAGAGAAAGTCTCAAGGGGCCAACAGAAATACCATAGCCGGTTCCTTTAAATCATTTGTTTGTTATTAGTTAATGACTCCTGAAATCCAACAGCACATTTGGGTGATGAAATTTCTGACCTTCACTTCACAGTCGAGTCTCCTCACTGTAGAGCTCATTAGCGAGCCATCTAATCTCATTAGACGATGCTGGGGTAATGTGGCACCGCGACAAAGTAACCACCCTCTCTTTCTCTCTCTCTCTCTCTTTGGTTTGGACCAGGAGCAGAAACAGGTGTGGGAGCGGGCGTGCGAGTCTGGGACAGGCGGAGTCCTCGCTAACCCTTCTCCTCTAATTGCTGCGGATGCCAGTATGCTCGCTCGCCGCGCTGCCTTTCATAACAGTTGGTGTTTGGCAAGAGGCTTTTATGTTTGTTTTAGCTGATGATTTGCTACTTATTGTGTCTCTGTCAAAGGGAATACTTTTGCATCCTTAGTTGAACTGAAATTGTGAGTGCGTCCCTCGTGGACGGGGATGCCAACTGCTCCGAGACGCGCCCCAGTGAAACAGCCACGTTTGAAACTTCCAGCAACAATCTGATGTTGATTTAGCATTTTTCTGTAACTATTTACAAGAAACTTCTGCACATAGAGAAAGAGACGGAGGCACTGCAGCACAGCTGTGGGGATTAAACAATGTATGAGCAGCCCTACCGATTTCACCAACTCCTTAGGCCTTAGGCATATAGGCCTAGTCATTTCCATGTTGACAACAAGGATAATCAAATTTTGGCTTGCTGTAACACGTTAAAGTCTTAAATCATTCATATAATTTCCTGTTATATTATACTTGTGCTTTGTTCTGATCTCAGTGTAACAATGAGCTGCTTTTCGGATACACCTTATTGATATTTTTCACTCTCAACATCAGACAACCTCAGCTCCAAACTTCGAATTTACTACCCTGTCGGCACATTTTCTCTGGGAGGCTCATATTCCAGATCATGTGGAGCCGTATTTATTGTCACAGCTTATTTAAATAATCACCGCCACGTCAACGCACATTATGGCCCTCTGTCAAGGTAATAACACATTGTCATTGCTGTTGGGAAGCAAATATTAAACCATAGATCAATGTTTAACAATGCATAATGGACTGGATCTGCATGTTCCCGTTTCCATTTCCGTTGGCCTTTGGCTATATTAGAATAATTTAATGCTCCAAATAATGTGAAAAAAAGCTGTTGTTATTATTGCTTTTTTGATAAATAGTTAAGGGAATCAGTGTTACATGTATTATAGAATAAGAGGTTGTTTGCATGTGACAGTCGTTTGACTGTGATGTTAGTGAGCCCGTGCCTTTGTAGAAGGAGCAGAGTAACAAGAAGGCTGTAAAACAAAAGCACATATATAAACTATATGAATCATTCTCTTTGATTTATACATTCCTGTGTGCAGTGCTGCATATTTAAAATGAAACGAGGGGATTTTACTGTTTGTCCTACGGAGACCACAGGGTTGTGTTTTTTGGTAATGTCATACTTGGGGCATTCAGGCACATGCGACACCAAATCCCTGGCATTTTAATGTTATTGTTCTATATGAAACCTATGCACACATGCAGTGTGAAAGATTTAAAACTGCAATAAGTGATGTCTTGGTCACTTGGGGGCATTGGGAACAAGCTGTAAACTCAACACTGACGTCTAAGTTGATGTGGTAAACTTGTTAGCAAGCAGCTGCTATTTACACATCCAGTATGAGGACCAGTATTAGCATTTATTTAGAGTCCAATCTCTGGCTTCTTGGTGAATGAAAGAGTAGCAGTACCAGTAAATAAGTAATGGTAATGCTGGAGAGATGGCGGTAATGCATCACTTACGGATGCCAACTGCCATAAAATCAACAGAAGAAGAAGAAGCAGGGGCAAAGCCAGATGTAAACAAGTCACAGATTGAAAAAAGGTGATCAGCGCGGTCTTAAGTTAGCCAGTTACTTTGGAGATGAGGACCAATGATTGGACCCAACTTGAGCAGACACACTTCACACTTCCTTATTATCACGAGGTGGTGATTCTGCTCGAGGTTCAATGATCCATCAGTTGGAAAATCTCCCCTCCTGATCCTGAGTCAGTGTGTGTTGGGTGCCAAGCCCGCGGCGCTTGCCCCAGGGATTCCTTCTTGGATCAGCTGTTGCTAGCTGAGCCAGCAGCTAACAGAGCCCTGGGGAGCTCCAGGTGGATCTGATTAGCTCTCCACGGAAGACAAGGGTCAAGGGAAGGCGGCTCGGGTTACCTTTGCAGAGGATGAGAGGAAGAGGGGAGGTATAAGAGGAAAACAGTGTGTGGCGGAACAGGCAAATGAGTGGTTGCTGGGCAGAGAGTGGGGAATTAGACACATGTCGGCCCGAGGTCTCAATTTTCCCGCAATCAGCACGACACCTGGCCTCGTCTTAATTGGTCAGGATACCTCACCTAATCCATCGCCTGTCCTCTGTGTCTGGAGCCCTCTAAGCTCCATTCGGTGCTAAGGCGAATGGACAAAAGCCAGGGATGAAAAAGGGGCCTCCCTTTGAGGCCTAATCCAATTAGATAACTGTTAGAAAACCCTGAGTAGAGTTTCACGTCCCTTAAAGGTAGACACGAACTCTGGCAACCTCTGTGACCTCGGAGAATGCCATTGAGCTCTCTGACCAGAGGGTGTGTGTTTCTGTGTGTGTGTGTCTGAGAAAGAGACAGTGAGACGGGCAAATGATCTGGACTCGTAAAGCAGCGAGTCAACATCTCATCCAAGTCTAAAATAAATCAGTATCTGAAGGGTCTCTCCTGATAGTTGTGTAATGGAGCTTCTGTTTGTTTTCAGTTTAAACTTAATTAACTCTTTAATACTGTAATGTAAACACAAGCAAACAAAATAAGACAAAACAACACAAGAGCGACTCTGGCATATAAAAGTACAGAAACTGCACCACGGGGACCGATCTGATTTATTCATATTTACAGCATCATGATTGCCTTAGGTGATATCTTTGCCAGTAAATACATGAATATGTATGGCTGCTGCTTTTTGAGACATGCTATGACTTTCACATTTCCCTCACAACTCCTGTTTTTATTCATGCGAACAAAAAAACACGTTTGAGGCGCTGCATTAAAAAGCCAGCCCTTCTCCACTTCTGAAACACATCTAAGGATCGTAAACTTGTGACGCCAAGTGGCGTGGCCTCAGAGACTGCCCCTAAATGTTTGCTAAAGGGGGGCACTGGCTGGCCCTAGTAATACCCCATAATGTCCCTGCATAGTGATCAAACAATGAAATTTAATCAGTGGCCTCCAGTCTACTTCCCATAAAAATGTGTTCTCTAATATAAAGTTCATTTCTATGAATATTAAAGCAGCATATCATCTGTTGAATATTTCATTTGATCTCCACCTTTAATAATGCAAAATGAGGAATAGAACATTCGCCCCTTTTCCTATAGATGATGACTTTGTCCACTATTGTATATATCACACATTGCATTACAAGCTCTGGTATCTTTAATATAGGTGTCGCAAAAAGAATGGCACCTTCTGCGATGGATATTGCGCCACAGCTTAGGGCATTTTGGCTGTCATTGAAACGTGTTGAATCAGAATGATGAAGGTTTAAGTAAAATGTCTAAAGTGAGGCATGGCTTGACACCCACTCACTTTGAATGTTAACTTTGAATTCCCCAGGTGGCTGGAGACAGGAGGAAGAGGATATTGAAGGTACTGTAAGAAATAACGATCCTATAATAGTTATGTAAGGACTGCATGAGCTCTGTGCAGCTTTGGATGCTTATCTAGTATAATTGTGTGACATTATAAGGATGCAAATGAAGTGTGTAGACATGGCAACCCTGTTGGAAAAAGCCTTGAGGCTGTCTCCCCTTTGTTTCCTTCCCCTCTCAGCCATCTTCTAATTGTATTATCCTAGTCATTTTAGTTATTTGCTTCTCTCTTGTTTTCTGTCTCCCTCCTCTGAATGTCTTTGTATGGCACAGTCATCAAGGTGATAATTGCATTGCCAGTCCCCAGTAAGAGACATTCTTAATTATTTCAGCATTAGGCGGTAGTTATACAGGCTATTAATGCTTGACTTCGCAATTATATACTTTGTTTGATTGCCTTTTATCAGCAGGATACAATGGGCTTATTTGCAGCTGACAAGAGGAGAACCACAGTTTTATACAAAAGATAAGTGATGTGACATTCCCTGTATGGCTTCCATTCACATGCAAACATCGCATGTTGTGTTGAAGTGCTTTTAATCTCACAAACAGCCCGCACATGAAAATAGTTGCATGGAATTGTGTGGATGCTGAATGAGCTGTCAAAGCCGTGAAAAGCGGTCTGGGTCAGCGTGTGCTTTTGAAGACTTGATGCCTGCTTCGCCAGTCTCCTCCTTTTAAAATCTCCAAGTCATTATCCAGTTGAGTTTGCCTTGAATTGTTGACACCTTCTTTGGAACATGTGTTTCTTGCTCATATGGATGCCACACTTTTCATGTGCAGAGGAGTTGTTTGACCCTTTGTTCTTTATTGTTAGCTGATGTGGCTTGTCTGTATCATTCCTCGAGTATCTACAATCTTAGTAACAGTAACACGCTTAAAATATGTTGCTAATAAGTGACATTATATTTTATATGCTGCTTTATAATTCGATTCAGGCCTAATTACACTGTATACACCTGGCACTGCCACTAGCCCCCACTACCACATTCCTCTGTCTTTTAAGTCTTGGCCCAGGCATCAAAGCCGCCTGGTTTTGATGATATTTTGGCACTGGTCTGTGTTGGCTGCAACTTAAATGGGATTAGAGTGTTGCACATTAAAAAAGGCCGCTGCTCTTCATCTCAGCATAACAGGATATTATAAGTACTATTCAATGTCAAAACTTATAGGAGAAATTAAAGGAAGCTGCACAACAGAAAAGGCCCATATACTCTCAGTTCCTTCACACTCAGTTATTCTGTTCCATCAGTATTGCAGACATACTGTGCATCAGACTGGATTCAGCGCACCCTCTTTAACACGCCAGTCCAGTAACTGGCCGGTCAAGTGCACCTCTTTGGGTAGTACCTTAGCCGAATGCTGTTAGCCTGCCAACATTATTACAAGCTAAATTTGGTTTAGATATTGCTAGTCAGCGCACCAGATGTCAAATTCAATACTAACACTTTTCCTGACACCTGATGGTATGGGCAGATCAGACAAGTGAAGGGTAGGAGCCAGCATTCAAATGAAAGTGAATTCAGTACACGCTTTTCACAGATGTGCATTCACATTGTTTGCTAACTGCCAATTCATTGCTTATTCTGTCTTTAATTATTGTCTGTAACTGCCAAGCTGGGCTAGTTTTTGGCTGTCATATTAATCCATGATGAGGCTGGAACAGCTCTACTGAAGCAGCATGAACTACTCTAGCTACCTTAATGACAAAAAAAAAAAAAAATTTTCAAAGCTGCATTTGGTTATTGACCGCTGACCGCTAGAGGGTAGCAGGACCCCGAAACACGAGCGTGAACGCAGCTTGATGTAACATGGGCTTATCAACTTGTTATATATTGATTCAGGATCAGGCTGGAACAGCAATACTAATGCAACATGAGCTATTTTATCTACTGTAATCACTAAAAGAGTATTTGAAACTCTCAGAAACACAGCCTGATGTACCACTGGCTCATCGTGTGAGCATCTAATTGGAGAAACACTTCTAATCTTCCAACAAATATAAGTCCAGAATCCACTTTCCTTTCATTTCTGATCCTCCTGAGGAAATATATCTGCATCTATAGCTGCCATTTGCTCTATGATAACACCATTATTATTAGTAATTGCATTCTTACTTTGTTATCTCTACTGTTTTGTTGTTATGCTTAACACTTGTGTCTTGATGAACACATTCTTATCATGAATAAATAAAAGAAATACAGAGCAGTTAACAGTAATGATGCTTCTGCTGCTGAAGCTTGAGAGGAAAATCAAGGATCCTGTAACTGCATCAATAAAAAGGCTTCAAGAAAAGAACGCTCGACTCAAATGTCTCTTGTATAATTTATCAGGAAAACATTTTGGTTGTGTGTTTGTTTGCTCATGTTCATGCTTTTTATTTACAACCGTTTAGTCTGTCGATTTTTTTTCTCGGAGCTGCAGTGATGGAGCACAAATAGGACAATCAGGAGTGAAACGAGTTCATCCCAATTAAATATGCAACCCATAGTTTATGTATGCAACAATTAATGTGCGTCATTATTGATAACAAAGATCAACTGGCTTCCTGCTGTTTTTCAGATGTTCCTGTTTAAAGCTGGAGTGGATAAATCAACGTGCTGCAAACATTTTTGGATTGTTCTGATGTGATTATCATGGAAAGCAAAGTGATTCTGTAGATCTGTCAAACATGTCATTCTGAGTGCATAAACGTGTCACTTTTTTTTTTTTTTTTTTTTTTTTTTAACAACATAGCTTTGTAATATATTCACGGTGTATCTGGGAGGGAGTGTATGTCCTCAGGTACTATCCCAAAAATTATAGTAGGAGGTGAAGGACTGTATCTGACTCCAAAAATGTATCAAATATAGATGTCTGATAATCATGCAGACTTGGACAAGTCCAAAAAATATGAATGAGGGATCCTGTTACTGTCTTGTGTCTGTTGCATGAGAGATCTGCCGCTGGATATATCTTCGCCAACTTCGCCTTGGATAGATGAAGACCTTCGATGGAAGACCTTGAGTTGCCGGACCCCGTGTCTGGCACAAATTGTGGAAGAATGTACTCTTTGAAGAATCATGATTTGCTATTTCAGAGGCCAAATCCTCTTCCCTCTGGGATCTAATAGTGGAAATAGAGGGGGAATGTAAAATTGATAATGTATTTCTTGATTACTCCTGTGTTGTGAATGTTTATGTTGAGAATTCAGTACTTTTTGTCTATTTCAGGCTTCTTTGGAACCAAGAATTCATTTTTCTAGACAGCTGATTAGTTGGTGTACTCATACGATCATCTGAACTGAATTTGGTTAACTGAACTGAGCAAGTGTCCCAGAATGACACGTGGAAAAGGGAGGAGGTTGGGGTGGATGGCTCAGTCAACAAAACATTGAAGTTTTAACACAGGCAACTGCTGTTTGTTTGCTGTTTTCAATCAACAATCAATTATTTATTTATTTATTTATTCTTTCTTCAAAGCATCACTATGGTCGGCCCATAATTTTAGCCACATGTTTATCACTGTAACCATGATGATGAAACTCCCCTAACCCTCATGAAGTGGCCATTTTAACGCAAACCACAGTGTTTCCCTGACCATAACAAAGTCCTTGTTTTTACCCAAACCATGATTTTTGATTTTAAACCCTTTACCAGTTCAGTAAAAATTCAAGTTCAATAGAGTTCAAAACAAACTGATAACAAACTGAATATTTTCATGTTTTCTGTAATGGTATATTTAGGCATTCTCCAAAGACAATTTACTATGCATTATCTACATGAACACTTATATTTATTTTCATTAATTTTTTATTTTTTTTAACCATTTGTATTCATATTTCAGATATCCATACCTGTATTTTGGCTATATATCTTTTTACTGAGGCCGTTTACTATATTTATCAAATTTCAACACAGCATAAGAGCTGATGTGTCATATCGCTGTTTTCGGAACATCATTGGCTGTTGGAAACATCAGTCATCTTCAACATTGGCTATGATTGGCTTGATCTTCACACTGAAGCAGAGAGGGAAGCCCCTCTATTCAACTCTCTTTGGCTTCTCTGGTTGGTAGGTTTCATTGTAGATTGGTCATGTGACCTGTATTCACTTCTGCAGAGGTTGCCGGAAGTTAGCCGAAGACTAGCATATAGCCTGCTAATTTGAAAGGAGAAAACATCGTTCTATGAATTGTAACCATGTTTTGAACTGAATATTTTTACTGCATTGGATCTTTTGGACCTTTGTTGATGTAACCAGGCCGTTTTTGTCGGAGTGTTATCGATCTGTGGATCACTGGGAGTCGTAATTGGTGAGTTGCCTCAATGGTGCGTCAATTATAAAAATGTTTGTTTCTCTGCTGTTGGCGTTTGTTATGCCTTCTGTTGTGACTGCGTCTTGAAATGGTTTGCATTAACTGATTAACGGGAATCTTCACTTTCGAACGGTGTATAATATAAGAGTGTAAACGTAAACGGAGTGTTTGTGTCAATATACGAGAATAAAAATAAACATGAAACGCTCCTATGGCCCTTGGACAGGATGTCTGAATGCTAAGGGCTGCCTCAACTAGCTGCTTTATACTTAAACTTATCCAAACCACACTCATGACATTAGAAAGTGGCTTTGGAAAAAAGAAAAAAAAACGGTCCTGTCCTGCTTATAGAGAATCCATGGACAAGCGCTGGTTTCTGCTGGATTTTGGTTTAGCTTGGTAGCATAGTTTACCATGGTGATTAAAATGTGTTGAATGTCCAAAATTAGCCGGCTAACCATTAAGATTCATGATACCCGTTCCTGGTCATACTCTGTTATTGAGAGAAAAAAACAATAACAGCAGCTTTTAGGTGGAACGGTGGACAGTGGTAACAGTATTGCCTCACAGCTAGAAGGATCCGGGTTCGATTCCCGCTGTGGACGCCGGGGGCGTGTCCTCTACCATGCCTTCGGTGCCTGTTCGAGGAAAGGGGCCTTTCTGTGTGGAGTTTGCAGGTTCTCGCCATGTTCACCTGGGGTATCCTCCATTAAAAAAAACCCAACCAAAAACATGCAAGAAGATCACCACCTGACCAATGGTGACGAGAGGAAACTGGGTCCCCGTGCGCTGCTGTTGGCTGGCAGCCCACCACTCCAGGATGGGCAAATGCAGAGAAATAATTACACTAAGCATGGTGTGTGTGCAGTCTCCCTCCTGTAACATGTGTGCTGTGATTAATAAAGTAACAATCTTATCTTATCTTTACAATATGAGTTACAACATGCTAAACTCTCTACTTGGCATTCATTTTAAAGTTATGGATAGTTAGTGCAGTATGGAGGAAATAATGGTGGAGTTCTTCCTCAGCTCAGCCAGAGTAAGGCTTTTTTTTTCTTTTTCTTTTTGAGGTCACTGAGGGAAATAAATGCTGACACAAAAAGGGAGATGTCATCGCCTTTGGCTTTCTCATTGTCAGACACTCTCACGCTCTTTAGCTTTCTTTTTCTTGGGCCTGATGCTCTCTGGGATTCCCACTATATCATTGATACTAATTAATGCAAATATTATCACTATTTATTACTTTATGGACTAGAGGGGCACTTCAGTCAAACAGGGCAGTGACTTGAGCCACAATAGCCACTATAATCTGCACCTTCCTGCCTGACATTTACCCATACACATTGGCATCCACACACCCTCACACACACATGCTGCTGTGACAAACGCATGCACAGCAGTCATTGCCCATGCAGCAGGACATACATCAAGACCACCGTGTGGACATCAAAGATCAAATTACACCTCCCAGTATGAGACACATTGATAACCCCGATGTCAGTAGGAATCCAATCAAAATCTAAATTGTGCCCCACTAAAACGGCCCCCTTGATTAGTTCTCCAATAAAATCCATTTCCTGCCCTCGTGCCTATTTTAGGCGGTTTATTTCCCCTGTGGTATCAAGCAATAGGCCCTACCCAGGACTCCCATCTCAGAAGGCCTGGTGTGATGTGTGTCTGTCTGGAGTGCTTTACAGGAGCTTGATGCTTCTGTCCGCCCCCCGACCATTCCCAATGATTATATAAGCCCTACCGTTAGCTTTTCCAATATTCACTGCTGGCTCAACCTTTTGTGTCCACCCTGAGCAGAACTAAACGGGCAGAGCTTTCAGAAAATTGAGGCACTTTTTTTGTATCTTTTTTCTTTTTTTATCACACAGTCCTGAATTGTAGAGCTATCTTGCAGAGAGAAATGGCACAGATGTAATACAGATCCATCTAGTCTCTCCGTCACAGGTGCTATGATTCATTGAACTACAAAAAAGTCTTATCTCCTGATAAGTAGTCTTATATTTCAAAACCTGAGCAGAAGTTATGTCTGCCTCTGTATTACCATTATTACATGCTGCAAGTTTTATGTAAATTCAGCTGTAGCACTTCAAGTAATATTTCTCTTTCGTGTGCTTTCATATTTATTACACTCACTATACCTCTTTGTTATTCCTCTGGTGCCTACATTATGCGTTCCCTGGAGTGTGTATTTGCCATTGATGCTTCTCTTCATTCCTGACTCTATAAATTGCTGTTAAGCACAAATTATGTCTTGAAAATGACCCCAGTGCACAGGATTGGTGGTTCAATCATCCTTCTTTCTGTGGAAGCAAAAAATGAGGCTTTTGGAGTGCTTGAAAAGAGAGAACTGATGATTGCACTGACATGTAGTGTTGATGGTTGGCTGTTCATAGTGTTCATAGTGTATACGGTTGGTACAGTGCAGCATGGAAAATACAGTATATTTAGCACTGTAAGTAAGACAGTACCAAATGTACTTTCTATTAAACTTAGAATATTAAGCAAAGAAGATGCATTAGAAACTGGAAGCCCTGTCTCCAAGGCTACAGCATTATTGCATTTTTTTATGGTTATGTTTAGCACTGACAGCACTTGATTAATGGTATGGAAAGATCGTGGTCTATTTTATTATAGACAAAGTTCACCTTAACCTTAAAACCTTAACCAAAGTGCTTTTGTTGCCTATCAAACCACTGAGTGTGAACCTGGATTCTGGCGTCACAGTCCTGCACTATGCACACCCACCATCCACCCCGACCCCCTCCCTACGACCCCAGTGCATCACAGAAAATGTAGTTGTTCATTCAGTCAAGCGCCTGCCTTTGTCAGCACAGCATGATTCGGAGTGTAAATCAGTTGGATATAAACTTAATTTTTAGGAGACAGGGTTGGAAACTGGAGGTGTGGAGTGTGAATAAAGTGGGCAGCTACAAGGCTAACAAAAGACACTTTTAAGCTGCAGTATGGAAATTGAAAGACTCCAGTGTTTTTGGAGCTTGACTAACACTAAAAAATAAAAGTCAGGATATCTCAGCCTCTACTGTTTCAGTGTTTCCCACTCTTTATTTAATGTGTCCAAACTTTAATCAGCTTGTTGACTTTATGTAACGTTATCACAGCTGCTTATAAACGTGATTCTGACATGTTTGAGAAGTCCATTACAGAAAATTACAGACAGACAGACGAGCTTATTTCATTTCCTGTTATTGAGTTTGTTATCAGAGAGTTCAGACAAGTTAGTCCTCTCTGGGTTCTAATTACTGTTTGGAGTAATGCGTTACAAAGATGCGTTGCTGTGATTTCACTACTTTTGGCGGTAACTAGAAATGTATCTAATTGCTTTTTTAAAATTGAATAATGCAAATACAATTACTTGAATTTACTTGTTACTTTTATGTGATGTTTTTCAAAATATAAAGTGCAGAGGATGGCAGACAAAAACAATGTAATGTCTCCCTCGACGGTTCAGGCATTCAGTCCGGCTTGCTTGTCATTGTCATAATTGCAATGTTTTTAATGTAAAGTGAAGAAACTTAAGTTCATCAAATAAAATTATTTATTAACTTATGTAGCAAAGCTCGGTTAACATTTACATCCAACGCTGGGTCGGTGTTTTACCAAATTCTACTGTCTAGCTACTACAATACAAGATAGCCTACAAGTAGGAACACTAGCTGGTGCTGCCCTCAGGTGGTCGGAACTATTAATAACTCCTATTGCAATGGTGATAATGGGTACAATGATAGATCACATTTATCAAATGCAGTTACAGGTAAAGTACTTCAATTATTTTGAGAGAAGTAACTAATAACTGTAACTCATTACTAATTTTCAGCAACTTGCACTACACTGGTGCTAACTGATCCCGAACATAACATCCCTGTGTAGCGTAACATACTTACGTACTTACTTACGTAACAAACTGCATTTCATTTTGGCAAAACCACCACATATAGTATTAAATATCTCTGAAGCCCCAAACAGTGCGGAAATGCTGCAAGGCCAATGTCGAAACACAGGAGTTAAAAAAAAAAACAAAAAAACATTTGATTAAACCGGATTGTTTTAAGAAATTTAACACCTAAAGAAGGAAAGAAAAATATTGATTATGAACCTCTAATTTCTGCTTTGCTGAGGCTAATTTCATTTGACCACAGATCAGAAATTCAGCGTTTCTGCCAGGCAACACCAAATATGGTGTCCCACTGACCCTTATCTCTTTAGAGGTAAGGTAGTAAAAGATTATATGCCATTAATCCTCCATCTTCTCTCGAGGAGTGATTTATCATTGGACTTGACAAAGGGTGATTTGTTTACTCAAAGATCCGCCCCTTTAGTTATACATCCTGCCGGCTGGTCCACATTCAATCGCTCTCTGTCCGGTGAAAGTATGTGACAACTTGACATGTTGACGTGTGGATGTAATTGTGTGTCACGCATATAAAGTTTACTAAAATGGAAATTGACCATCCAGGGATGTTTTACAGCAGAATTGCCTAATTTACTGTATTGACATTATTGACCCCTTTGCAGGCTGGAGAAGGGATTCTGGTGACCTCAGCCAGTAAACACATTGGAGAAGATCAATACGGCAAAGTCAGAGTTCACTCGGCTCCCCCGGCCAGGTTGATTGCAGAATGAACTCCATTAAAAGTTTCCAAAGCCCAAAAGTCAAACATCATTTGGCTCAGATGTCAGAAAGAGTCTGCAGGAAAACCAAAAGACATGCTGGTGGTAATGGAGTTTGTTTTGGGGGCTTTAATTGCAGGTGCACTTATCTCAAAGAGTTCTCCACAGGGAGAATTTGTTAAAGGGAAGTGTGTCTGAGATTAAAGTCAAAGGACTAAACTTCACTAAGCCCTGTCCAAACCACAGATTTCTGGCCCAGTGACATCTGTGTCTCTGTTGACAGCTGTCCTCTTAGATCTGTGGCTGTGTCGCTGCAGCAGAGCGCAAAGCTCCGAGCCCATCACTCCTCTGCAGCTCAGGGTTTCACTCGTCATAGCCATGGAAGTTTTTTGGTGACACCTCTTTATGTGGGGACACCTGCCATAGTCATTACTCTAATTGTCCGTTTTGTCTCGTGAATGAAGGGCATACAGAATGAAATTAGGCACTCGAGTTGCCACCACAGTGTTGATTCGATTCAGTAGTCAGACTTGGGAGGTCTACAGTAATTGCATTCACAAATTGAGCACCCCCCGACTCGCCCACCCACCCACACCCTGCCATCACCTCCTGATGAAGGCGGCATTTCTGGAGCTATTCCCCCTCTGCTGCCACTCCGTGTATTCTTCCCCTTTTTCTCCACCAGCCACGGTTCCACACTCTCCTCATCAGTCACCTCACCCGCTTCCTCCCCTTCTCCTCTCCGACTCCTCCGTCATCCTCTTCATCCCACCGTCTGCAGCCAAGACTCGCTTTCCCCTCTATTTGCGAAGATAAAGCCGTAATGGGTCTCTTTGTGCGACTGACGGCCACTCAGCCGTGGCAGCCCAGTCAACAGATAAATATTTCTTTTCTCCGTTTTCCTTTATCGCGAGCTAACTTCAATTAGCGCAAGTTACAGTCATTTAATGAATTCCCTCTGTGACCTTTGCTCTGCTCGCCTCCTTTCAGGGGTTTGACTAATTTAACTCTGTCTGGAAGGTTTGCTTGTGGATTTGTGTGTGGCATGAGCTGGTGGGATTCAGGATGGGGGGGCGTGACACGTTTTGTTTGCTGACTGATAAATGGATGTATAATGCTCGTAGATAAAGGTTTGCAAAGGGGATGGGGCTGGGATGGGAAGAAGCAAGGAGAACATTCATACCCCCCCTCCCACCACCACCAAGCTGTCCAAAGCTGTGACATGTGGGCCGACACTCTGTCCCTCTCTTCGTTTCCCTCTCTCTGTCTCCTTTCTTGCCCTTCCCTCCCCCTCTTGCTGTAGATAGATATTTTTATTCCTTGGCACCTCAGTATAGATAGGCCATTGGGCCCCTGTCTGCTGGGGCAGCTGGCTGGGGGTTGGAAAGGGATGAAGGATAAGTAGATTCAATCGGGCGTTGCAAATCAACTTTTCCACCAGCATCCTGGGAAGACCTGATAATACAGGTTTCTAATATCTGACCTGTCTGGCAGAAAGAGAGAGAGTTAGAGGGAGGGAGAGAGAGAGGGAGGGATGGGAGGAGAGCGATGGAGGCAAGAGAGAGCAATGAACACATTGATTTGATGCGGCTAATAGTTCTGCTGTTGATAAGCACACTGGCGCCAGTCACAAAAATGAAAGCCTGGCAACGGAGTGAAATAAATTGGGTCTAGCTTTTTTGTCTCAGTCCCGTCAGAGTTTGGACATGTATCAGAGGGCTTTGGCAGACAGGGCATCAGCAAGGTTTCCTGTTTTTGTCTCTCCACCTGTCAGCTTTCATCCACTCCCCAATCGCAATACCGTTATCATCGCTGTTTCAAAAACACACGCAGGGCTGCTTATGCGAGTCAAACTCAGATCTGTGAAGGAGAGAAACAAGACAGTCTGAAACATGTAGTGTGAGCTGCTGTTGACAGTATGGTAACGCTGTTTGCATGTGACGGACACTCTTTCAAAATGTGGCTTAATTAACATGCATGTCACATTTTACACCCCTGATTGTGACTTCAGCTGAGTAACAGTAGTAAGCAGTAAGTACTAAGTACTACAGTAGAACAGAAATTGTATGGGCTCGCTCAAGTACACGTCAGCAAGGTGCTGAGCTTGTGAAGTGATGTTGAAATATAATTTGAAATGCGAAATTCAAGTTTGTAAATGTGTAGAATAGATGTGTAGTTGTAAATATGCCTACTTAATAGTTTTGCAAAGATGCTGAGGCACAGAAGTGCTTTGTTTATATTACAAATACCAGTTTTTACATCTAAATGCAAAATTCATAATTCATACTTTTAACTAAATGAATGTGTGTTCGTATGCCTGTGTCCATGAGGATTTTCAAGACCGTCCTTCCAAGAACAACAGCATCAGTCATTTCCGCCAGCACCCCGAACAACATCTGCTAACGTTTCACACCTAAACCACAGAATAGGACGACTGACGATGACTCCCAAAACGGCATACATCACCACCAATGTACACCAGCGTAGCAGTTTGCAGTGCGTAGGCACCAAAACTACTTGTTTAGGTTGGAGAAAAGATCATGGGATAAAATAAGCATGTTAGCGGTACATACCTGATGTAACTTGTAATAAGTCAATGTGTGGCTTTTGGTTTTCACTCAGGACATGAACAGCGGTCTTCATCATCACCTAACTTCCTCCTTTGCTCCTGGCATGATTACTACGGCCACTAGAGGTCACCACCAAACTATTACCGTAAATATGTGTTAAAATAATGTTGCTTGTGCCGTCGATTTGCGGTTGTTTTTCTGGTGAGGACGGGCTGTTATGTCCTTCTAGTGACCATTGTATTTATGACCGGAGCAAAGGAGGAAAGCAGAAACCACAGCGGATTGTTTTTGTTTTTGTGTTTCCTACTGACTATCAACACTGCTAAAAGAAGGATTGTGATCGTTCCCTTACCTTAACCAAGTATTTATTATTGTAACTATGAAGACGTATCTGACGTAACCTGAATGAAGTGCTCATTTTAAGCCAGACCCTGAGCTTTCCCTACACCCAGCGCAAAGCGGAGCGTTATCACATCCTCAAACTGAACAACATTTATAAGCATTTTCTGATCCCACCGTCAGCAGGACCACATCATTTCTCTTACAAATCACAACTGAAAAAATGTACAAATTATGTATTTTTCCGTTTAATTTGGAGGAGTTGTTGGGAGCACAGTTTTTGCCGTTCAGTGTAGACCCAAAAGTGTTCTCAAAAGTGGTTCCTTTTCATTGTAACCTCACCATTAATGTCATTTGTGCCCAGATTTTATTTAGAAATTCTCAGCTTCTTCCACAGCTGCAAACCCTTTTTACACATATGTAAACTTGATTTACAACCACAGGCTCAGAGCACTCAGAATCTTATTTGAGCCCATATATTTGCCCTGTCTGTTGTATTATGTTTACAGCTGACAAAGTGGAACCGAACAGATCCGGTCCTCTCTCAGGTTGTTTGTTTCAGATGGATCAGGCCTGCTCAGACAGACGGGGCAGAGCCTGCTGTGTCTGTCCAGCCTGCGCTCAGTGTGACAGTGCAGATGCTGCCACTCTGACCTTTCCTGATGCTACCAGCTACGACCTAGCCAATACCAGCGCTAACGAGACACTGACATGGCTTGACAGCCAGGGGTGGCACGCAATTATTCCACCGAAGAAAACTGCATGTCGGTGTGTGTGTGTGTGTGTGTAGGTGAGGTGTCTGTATGTGAGTATTTGTGAAGCAAGGGAGAAAGACTCAAAGAGTGCATGCTTGTGTCACCATCTCCTACAGGTGGTCCTGAAGCCGATGAAGTTGCGTTCTTATTAATGACTGAGGTGTCCAGATCTCCGTAGAACTGCCCTATCAGATCCACACACGGGTGAGTTTCATCAGCACGAACTCAGTCACCTAGAATGCCTTGCGTTCGGTTAGGGATTCTGATCTGAGAATAGCCTGGCCTTGTCTGCTCTCGGCATTGCCTGATGTGACCCATTTATTGACTTCGTTGTCAGCTGCGCTGTTTGAAGTCAGGGTTTTGGCCATAAGCAATTTATTTTTTCCACACTATTGAAAAAAGGCCCCAGCCTTGAGGAGAATGATACGTGGGCTCACTGTATCCACATCCATGCTCAGATCCAGTAGGATGTGACTGGGAGGGCTGGTTATAACCCTCACACGCCAGCGTTACCATATACACGTCATCAGAATTCATGTTTTGTCGTGCTTTGCTCGATATCAGCCGTTACATTTTTTTCCGAGGATTATTTCATAAATAGATGATTAGATTCATCTTCATCTGATTAACAGCAGTTAATTAGCTGGATCAGCTGCTCGTCCGCGGCACACTGGTGTTGTTCTTCTGGAACATTTCAGATGAGGTGACTTTGAGAATAGTGTCAGCAAATCAATTAAGTCCTCAGTCAATAAATTAAACTGGCAGAAGATAATAAGAGGTACTGTATATACAGTAGTGCCACCACCTACTCCTGAATTTGACTTTGACAAATTGACTGAATGGTTAAATCCATACCTTTAAACAGATATGCAAGGCTGTTATGTTTATTTGTGTTGTTTATTTCTAAGGTGCTTCTCACTCAATATATTCAAGGTTATTAATAGCAGCGATGGATCATTCGTGGTATTCGCAGCGCTCAACTCAGTGCGATTACTGCGAAAGTGCAGTCACTTGACGTGCTGCAGGTAGTAGTGAATATTTTTGTAATCCATAAATTTGATAGGAATAAAAAAGAGGAAAAGAAAAAGCCTCATATTTCCACAAATCCCTATGAAGAGTGGATGCTTGTATGACAGATCCAAAACACTGATACATTTGACACAAGCTGTCTGTTGCGCTTTCTCATCTGTCAGGTCATTGCTCCATCAAATTCCACACCGACTACAAGTTGCACATAGTTATTACATCAAAGCAAGTGCATAGAGTATTACAATAATCCAAGAGAGGGGGAGGTGGGCATCAAACGTGGAGGAAACTGCAATAGGGAAGTGGGGTCAGGACCTTGCGCTGCTGCCTGGATAATAAAAGGAGGATTTGTGCTCAGAACAAAGGAGGAGAGGTGGAGGACTTGGGAGTGACAACGCCTGAACAACATCCAGCAGTCAGTCAGCCGGAGATGACGGAAATACAATACATGACAATAAATGATTTTAAGAAGACAACAGAGTTAAATTGCCTGCTATTGACAGTGCATCTGGCGGCACAGTGCGGAGCCTCGCAAACATGGCCACTGTCCATCACTGCCCTGCTAAGCATTGAAAATGAGTTTCATCAGTTTGAAGGAATTAAAATCAAATGCAAAATAATCTATTCACTAAAGGCCGTCTCATATACTTTGATCTGTGGCTCTTTGTGAATTAAGGATAACAATTTTGCTTAACATCAAGCACTTCAATCAGATAGTTACACACTCTTTGGTGGGAATATGTGGCAACTTCCAAGGGCATAAATCAAAGGAATAAGAGGGAGTTGCTATTTCTTTGTTGCAAAGGCCACTTGGCTCAGATACATCAGTGGCTGAGCTTACTGCAGTGCCTTAGAGGACTCAGCGCTCGGCGTTGTTATTGATCTGTCTGTGCAAAGTTTCTGCAGAGTGATTCTGTGTATATAGCAGCTATGCATTTTTAAAGGTGTGCTGGAGTCTAGACTGGACACGTAACATTTATCTATACCCTAAACTCTAATTATAGCAATTCCACACTTGACAAATCGTCGTTTTCTGAGCACACCTGGCTTATCAGTGTTCTCAGATGACCGGCTCTTGATGCTCTTAATTTGCAGTCATGTGTTTGTGATTGATGGAAATTTCAGCTTGTGGAATGGAAAAGTGTTACAGGACTGATAGGCAGCAGAGGTCACTCTGTGGATTGTTATTTCAAATATAGCACACCAGGCTCTTAACATTACCCCTCCGCCTTTCTCTATAAGTGCAGTATATTCTTAACAGTGATCCATTGTGGTGCCTATGACAAGAAAATAATGTATTTCTACCAGAGTCTATCAGAGAAATGACTTTGGAGGTAGAGGGAAGAGGAGCTAGATCAATATATTTCAGGCAGCTGTGAGTGTTTTTGAAACTGAATTTCCACCTTCCTTTGAGTTGTTTTGACCTTGATCTCCAAGAAGATATGTCTCTGCTGCTCCCCGGCTTTCACCACTCTGTGATTATCCCGTACAGTATGAAAGATAACCTGCGTGGTGAGCTCCACTTTTCCTGGCCCCCCTCGCAGCAGCCGGCGCCATTATCTTGCCAATCCGAAAAAAATGAACAAAAGATGTCACCATGTGTCCATTGCACACCTTCATCCCGTGCACACCCCTCATTACTATTATTATTCCCTTGCTGTCTAACTGTTCTCGGTGATAATTGAATTTAAATGAAGAAAAGGTAAAGGAGAATGTTCTTTTTGTGCTGCGTTAACATGCTGCCATTAAAAGCGCTGATTGTTTTAATGGGCCAGGTCTTAAACTATCACGACTGTAGAGAACGGGAGAGAGAGCTGGGAAACAGCAACGAGAGCGACAGAGAGATTAGAAAATTGGATTATAATTAGTTTACTGCAAATTGCTCAGGTTCTGTAGCACTTAAAAACTGTGGGGATCTTCAAATCTTCCTCTTTGTGCATGGCTTAGCCCCCCATGTGTGCATATGCTATTTTCAGTCTAGTTTATGATGACATGCAGGGCCGCTACTCGGACCAAAGGAAATGGGCATGAATGCATGATGGGATTTCTGCCAAAATAAACATCCAGCACAGTTGTCCCTAGATGATTGCTCAAAGAGAGGTGCTTGTTGAGGCGTCAGCAGACAGAAACACATGTTGTGACAGTTCACACAGAGTGACTCGATGCATGCAAAAATCAAATGATATGCCACAGCCAGGGAGCCCTCCCAATGAAAACAAAATCAGGGCATTAGCATGTTTCAGCTGTGCCTCAATCAAGGTTGTCTGTGGTCTCTGGTTTTCATGTCCCTCAGTAGGATTGGAGGCAGACAGAGCAAAAAAGCAACTTCCATGTGGATATTAGGTGGTTTTTAGAAAGAATTCCCTCCCCGCATTGCACGCTCCTTTCAACCTGGCTGGTTAGCCAAGCAAAAGGAAACATCTACAGTTCCATATGGTCATGCTGTGCCAAGATACAGGAAAGAGCATTAGTCTGACATGGACTTTGATAGATGCATACCACATATGGGCCTCAAGGTTGATGACATTTGGAATTTAGAAAGGTACACCTACAGTAGTTTTTCAATTTCAGGCTGAAAATCAGAACAGCCATGTTGCACTCAAAAAAAAAAACAAACCAATGCAATAGAAATGTGCACTCATCATGCAGCTAAGATTGAGCCAAGAAGCTCGCAAATAGGTTGAATTGATTTTTTTTTAAAGAAACCTGGAGAGGAAGTTCATACATACCAAATGTTGAAATGTCTCTTTTGTATGTGCATCACTTCTTGGAAAAAATTGGGCAAGTTATATGAGTAATATCAACCAAATCAGTTCTGTGTAGTGCGGTAGTGATGGCAGCTGGAACCCAAAATGCATTACATTTTCATTATGACCAGAGCAATGCAGCACATAGTAAGGTGCACTCTTGGTGCACCCCATTTATTCTGAATGAAGAGGTGGCTGCTGCAGTTCAATGACCTCTTATCTGATGGTGTGCCGCTGTCATTGAAGCCATCAGAGTGAAAGGATTAAGCCTGGCTTATATCGATATAAGTCCTGAATGGAGCGAAACATACACGTACACACAAACACACACACACACACACACATATGCAATATAGCATGTCCTTCTGAAAAACATTAGAAAGGCATATTAGGTCAGAGCTTCTGGGTAGGAAGATATGTTTTCATCTTGCGAGCAGATGAGGAAAAAAGGAAAGTCAATAGAATTCTCTCAGCTAGATATTAAACAAATCAGCCTCGGCCGTTGGTCCATCCCTGGATGTCAATAGTACAATGACATCACATTAAATGTGCACCAGAGAGCATTTACATCATATGTTGGGAAAGAATTGAGTCGGTGCCTCCTTTGCTGCACTGATGGAGAGGTTAGAGGACGCCTAGTATGCATTGATCACTATTTGCAAGGATGCAAACAACTATTATCCTTGTACAAGAGTGGACACTCAAGTGCATATACACTGTGTGTTAGAGCATACGCATCTTCACAGTTGTTTAAGAGAGAAACTGACTGTTCTGTCAATATACATGTTGCGATTCTATCGGCTTTTCTTTAGACTACTTGACCTGGATGCCCTCTTTTTTGCTTTATTTTCAGTAAAGATGAAAATGTGCTGACAATACACTCTGCAGTTTCCTTGTATCGGGCTTCCTGTGAACCTTGTGGGGATTTGTTGCAGCAATCAAGACTCGGCCCATCTGACAATTAGATCTGATGACCTTCAGACTGCGTGCTTCTCAAGCACAGTGTGGCCCACATGCATCATTCTGGCAGCGTATCAAACATTTATGTGCCCTGAAATCCTGAAACCCTTTGAAAGCATGTGACTCAAATGATGAGATGGGCGGATTTTAATATTCGGTTCAAAAAACCTATGTTTCGCCTTTGTCACCTCAAGGCCTAATAACACAAACAGTCCGCTGATTAAAACCACATACCGTAATGCCAGATGAAGTAACAGGGAGCTTCCTTGTTGATCTTTTGTGTTTCAGCATGCGTGGTCATAGTTGCGTGAAGACCTGCCTTTGAACCTACCTGCTTTAATGTTGGCTAATGCAGAATTTCATCAGATTGGACCAAATTACTTCCCGAACATGCATAATGTATTGTTACGTCTTTACACATCTAGATCAAGATCAAGAAAATGTACTTATGGAAAAGAAAGAGGGTCTTTCATTTCCCACTGGCTGTAACCTATTGTGCCGCCATCCATAATGCAGTGTTATTTGTGAGGGTGATGTAATTTAAGCATTTGAAATTCAACAATTGGAGGTAACAATGGAGGATTTTGAATTCTAACTTGTTACGGTTGCTGTGTGCTTGTAGCGTGTTGTGATTTACATGCATCACCGGTCTGCTGCAGCACTGCAGCTACAAGTGAACAGACAAACTCCAAGGTTTGTGCTGCCATCCAAAATAACTATATAAATATTATGGACAGGTTTTATGTCCAGATATGCGTTAATCAGGTAATACTGTTAGCCTTCGAGCACACCATCTCGGGTTTGATTTGAAATTAAATGTTATAAATAGTCAATTAAAGCGTACAGTATGTGCACAATGACCTAGAGCACAAATTAATTTTTAGGCGCTTAAATTGAAACCTAAGGCGAATTTAATTTAACACATTTTTTTTTTTTAATAGTTCAAAATATTGAACACTTTTTCGCCCCCTCTTTTAAACAGTCTGCGTAGCTTTGGGCTGTAAGAGCAACCCTGTTTGTTCTCACAGATGAGTCCCACAGAGAGTTTTTGGGCGCCGGCCTTGTGGCAAAAAGGAAGGTAATTTTTCAAAAGAACTTTGAAGGTGTGAGGAAGCCTGAAGTCCACTTGCATGTCTCTGCTGCAATCTTACACATCGCATTGCCTCTGATATGACCCTCCTTAAGGCAAATGAAATCGCAGTGGTTTTAGTGAACTGTAAGTCCTGTACCATAATGCATTTCTCTGTCGCTTTGCTGTGAGGCCAGTCTGTTAAATCAATTTAAAAAGCTGACAGCAGGCATTGGCTCCTCTGGGTTTTCGCTATGCTGATGCCACGTTTGTGATTCCTGTTTTGTAATATCGCACTGTGGATCATGTTGCGCGTAGATTAGGTGTAAAGTTGTGTTGCTCGAATTGAGATTGCTCATCAGTTTGCCCGTTCAACACTCCCCACTTAAATTACGCCAAACTCGAAGACGAACATATTGACACAGACAGAAGCGTATGGTGTCATAACTAATAACTCAGCATCTTGATTTACCATCCATAATTCACTCCAGCAAGGCACTTACTGTCTTGGAATAAATTGGAATATTTAAGCAAACAGATATATGCCTTGTGGCTTTTAAATAAGTAATACACCTCCCTCCCAAGTGTTCTCAATTCTGAAAAAGAGTGCAATCCAGTATACAAGTTTGATGCATCGCTCACCAGAATGAGTGTTTTATTTTTCATGCTTTTGCCATCCATTAGCTGTGTTTTTGAACCAGGTTGACACACTTTGAAATACAGTAATTCAAAATGTTGGGAGTCAAATTGAACATTCATTTGCCATGCTGAGATGCGGTATGCAGCGATGCATGTGGATGCAGCGCATCACGGGCTTTGCGTTTCTCTCCGCAGAGCAAGTGCGTTCGTGGTTAGATGCTGAAAGTATGCAGTTGTGACAACTACTTGGGAAAGCATATGGTAGCATCATGTAAGTCTGAAAAGCCCCGCTGAATACAAGCGTTTCTCTGAGGATGTCATTTCTGATTACCACTCATATCAACAGAAATTGAACCCATCTCACAGGGAGTTCAATCCCTCCATTCTTTTATTCCCCTGACGTCTGCATAATCGTCCATAATCTTAACCAGTGATAATGTAGATATGACTCCACAACATGGCCCATTCAACAGACCTCTGCCTGAAAGGTGCTTAAGGCATGGGGCTGGCTGGGTGGGGTGGGGGGCTTCCACCTCCTCCAAGCTCTTAAGTCACTCTCCTGCTCCGACCCATGAGTTACTCACTGAGCTGGCTCCTGCCTCGCTTTTTCAAATGCTAATGACAAGCAGCGCTGAAAGGCTCAAATTGGGCCATGCAATTCAGCCTGTGGTGTTTGGTGAGGCCCTGCTCATGTTGGAGACCGTGGTCTTTCCCCTGCACCCCCCAGCCCCCACCCCCCAGTCTTTTGTGTGCTGCTGTAATAGGCACAGATGTTCCTCTTGCCTCACACAGGGCCACTTTCCCCTAATCGCCACCTTGTATGCGGACGGCTTTCACCTGCCCCAGCAGCTCTCTCCTTTTTCCTCCCTCTCTCTCTCTCTCTTCAGTTCTCCTCCTCCCACCCCCCTCACTCTTTCACTCTCTTTCTATGTTTTTTTTCCTCTTTCCATTACTCCCCCGAACACCATAAGAAGGCCTTCCCTGATGCCCCCCAAATTTCAGACGCTACTTCTCGGGCGCCTGATTGTGTAAACATTGAATTGGTGCGCTGGATAAAGGGAAGGCCAGGACGGGATGGATGGAGGGTGTAAAAAGAGGCCGGGGTGATTTTCTTGTGATTTGGGAATGGGTTAAAAAAAAGGAGATGGGCGAGCCTCTCCTCACTCCAGCTGGAGAGAATTTGGAACATAATACCCTTGTAGCAGCTCAGCCAAACCTCAATGCTGATGGTGCATTTAGGCTGCCTCCCTCTATTGGGCTAGTGGGCTGAGGAGCAAGAGGGGTGGAGGGGAGTTGGGGGTTCTAGCCAGGCTTAAAAATTGGACTGAAGTGCAGTTTGCTTCACGGCCCCTGTGGTGTAGTGTGAGTTATCGTCGTGCTTTCAAACTGAGTGTGGAAATGTGTCAAAATTTCGTCTCTGTCGGGACCTCTGGGAGGAAAAAAAATCTCAGCCTCACGCCGATGTTTTTCCAGCAGAATAAATTTGATAAGTATCTTAATCACCTTGAAATGAGACCATGGCAGGTGCCAGCGAAGTGCAGTGTGCACATTTGCTGCGAGTCAGGTTAGAAGTCAGAGTGGGGAAAAAGACGCCTTTTGCGGTAGCGTTTAATAAATAGCAGCAAATGGGGAAAAAAAAAATAAGTTACTACTTCAGAAGATCGTATTGCATCACATTTTCTTTTCACTTTCTCTCTGTCCTGTTCTCACTGTTTGTGACAAGGCCTCACAGACATTCAGATATACATTCACAAAGCTTCACTTTTCAAACGTGTGGGCTTATTTTCACAGCTTAATAACACTGTGCAGTATGTGCGCTACAGTGAAAATCAGTTGTTATCCTCAGTCTCCAGATAGGAGCTGACTTTCCCCCAGTTTGGTAGATGATTGGAGCATTAATGCATAGATAAAAAAGGGCTGCAGTTGAACAGCTGAGGATTAAATCAATGGATTCTCTTTGGTGGCTTAGTATAGTGAATATCAGCTTCATACTGCATCGCTATAAGGGGGAAGAGGCTTCTAAGAAACGACAGTCGGAGGCCAAATAATTGATCATTACTGTGCATGGCACTACGACAGAACCAGGGGATTTTAAAATCAATGTAGTTTTTCTGTCCTCCAACACATATTCACTTAATGCAACGTTCAGCCTGTGTCAAGCTGAGGATGTGATGATTGCTTGGAGAGGAGAGTGGGAGAAGGAGTAAGAGTCATCTTTTTTTTGTTGTTGTTGTGATGTTGCGCGTGGTGCAGCTGACACTTTTGTGATGTATCTTGACAGTTTTATGGTTCAGCAGAGACCTCTTTATTGCGCGTCTTCGCTGAGTGCATCATACTGTAATCATAACTTAACCACGACCTTGGCTCAGCTTGGGTGGGAAGAAGAGGCTGTAACGCTGCTTATGATGCAACACCACGCGAGATAAGAGCTCATGGAGGTCATTGATTTGGTTTTTCACACAGATGCACAGCCTCTTTGCTTTTCCTTCAGCTAAATCCCAAAACAAACATGAGCTGAAGGGAAACTTGAACTTGCTCGATTACATCAGAGCCGTGAGATCAGCGTTTATCACCGAACATAATTTATCCATGACAGGAAGAGTTGCCCTCTTTAGCGTTCTGGCGTCGCTGCACTCCCACTTAAAAGGCATCTGACAAATAATGTCAGCTTTACTGAAGTTGACACACTTGCTGTATGGTATACAGTCGCTCCCACACAAACACACGCATGTGCTATGCCCAGCACATTCAGTGCATTGTGATTATTCAGCCTTTCGTCAGCTGTTTGATTGCCTCTCTCAAAGGGCAAAGCCCTGCAGTAGCTTGCATGCAGGATAATTAGTGTTGTGATTGTACTCAATAACCACGGGTGCCTGTCTGCAAGAACCCATAGGCCACTTTGGTCAGTTTGACTTGATGCACACCAAAGGAACTTGCACTCACTGAACCAATCAAGCGAATTATTGCAGGTTACAAGGGTTTTGATGATATATTTATGCAGCATATGTATGACAAGACTGCTGATTCTGTAACAGCAACAACAGCCGCACCTTCCATCTGCTGAATAGTCTGATTCATATTCTGTGGAGGCCTGAAACTTCCAAGGTTGTAATACAAAAACACTGTCATCTGATCACTTTTCAGATGCTCAGTTAATTAGATTTACCACTCTCATACAGCGTTTGAGTTTAATTGCCGCTCATTATTTGGGATTGAATTTCATAAAGTGGATTGTGCAAGGATTAACTAAAGATGCAATTTGTAAGCTTTTCAGAAAACATCGCCTCTCGTGTGCATTTAAGCATCCCGTCTCTACCTCCAGCCACTTTCGGTTCCTGCTGACCAAAGAGCTGCGCTACACGCAGATGTGTGTCAATATTTGACCATGTTCCTCCAGAAGGAAAGAAAACATTTGTTTGTGTGGTAGACAAGAGATTTTGAAATGGCTGCTGCGTGGAAAAATACTGTTTAACAGTGATTTTTCCTGGGGGGATGTTGAATCATGAATCACTTCAGTGATATTTCACAGCGCGTCCTATTCAAAGGATGTTTTATATCAATATTCAGGGCATTTTAAAATGTCTCCAGTAGAAACGGTAGAGAGCATGGTGGGAGTGGATAAGGATCTAAGGCATAATGAAATGAGTATTCTTTTTAAAGTTTATCTGTATTTTTCAGTGGAAGGGGAAGCAGTGCACAGTGTCCACTTTGCTTCACAGGGACAAATTTGCATTGCGTGATTAGGTGATCGACATATTTCTCTGACATCCTTGTGTCAGACAGCACATTTGCAAAGTCTTTGCAGGCCTTAATGAATATTGAGTGGTCTATCTTTTTTGCCTCCCAATTAATGAATAGATGTTGGTAATTATTTGACCAATGCCTCTCTCTCATGACATGTCCCATATCCATCACTAAGTTAAAAATAAATTAAAATCAATACAGCCGGCAGACTCTTAGGACAGTGTCAGTGCTTCCTATGGAGGGACCCATGCAGGTCTGAATAACAACTATTGATCCTCCTTGAGGAATATTCTCTTTTATCACCTCCCCTCCTTTGCATGCACACGCATGCATGCACACAAGATAAGTAAGTGTTTCTTTTCCCTCTTCTCTCGTAGTTACATACATTGGCAGCTGCTGACAAAACCCCATCTTGTTTGTTCTTATCACCCTATTCCACGATAAAGGATGCAAAAAGATCGGAAAGTCGAAAACAAAAAAGGCAGAGCTGTTGCCGATAAAAGCTGGCACCGTTGTGATTTATATTTCAAACAACTTCCTCTCCCGTCCCCGCGCCTCCGTCCCCTGTGTGGTAGGTGGCCATTGTGTAAACAGCTCCTTGAAAAACAAATGGCTCCCTAAATCGTTGTAAAGAGCTGTGGCAGCTCGATCCGACCGGAGGTCCGGGGAGAGAGGGGACGGGAGATAACGTGTGTCAGCAAACATTGACTGGGCTTTATCACAATGAGGTTTCTGTGTTGGAGGAGCTAAGAGGCTGGCCAGCTAATCGTCCTCCACAGAGAGCACACATTCCTACAGGTCAGGGCTCAGGGTTATGTGTGTGTGCGTGTGATTGTGTGTATGTGTGGGCAGAAGGACTTTTGCTATGTTTATGCTCAGACTCAGGGAAAAATGCAATTTTGTCAATTTTTTCCCCCCCTCCCTGCTCCACCCCCCCCCGCTGCCTCCACACCGTCGGCTAACTCTGTATGCTGTGACCTGCGATAAGCCCGACGGAAAAGCGGTGTTTGCAGTTATAACTGTGATGACTATTTGTTTACCCTTATCTAAACTGTGCGATAAATCACAGGCGAAAAGTAACATCTGGCATGGTAGGAGTCGAAGGGGAGAGGAGGGCTGTGTGTGTTTTGCTTCTTTTTTTTTTTTTTTTAAATGGAGCGGGTCACTCTCAGCTGCCGGGGAGAGGGTGAGAGTTTACTGCTCAAGGACAGACCAGGGAATTAAGTTTCACACAAGCATGAAGGGGTTTACTCTCTTAACAAACGACATCCGAGGAGAAAGACACACTAAAAGCACTCAGGGTGATTCCGCTTCAGCTGTGAGGTTAGCCTGAAGGCATCTTTTCATCTCGGTTCATGACTCGGGAGTTTTGCCCCTCATGCCTCTTTAAGTGTTTTCTGCTCTGTTCTTCTAGGGCACCGCACCTCAGTGCGAGCTGTCTGTCTCCCCTGCTTGTCCACCAAAATCCACTCACCTGCAGTTACAAAGCCCAGCCAACAGATGTCAGCCTTTCCAGTTGGTTTCCTTTACAAAGAGGCTGGTTTGAGAAAAGCAGTGCTGTCAGTGCATTCAAATCCACAGCCTCAAACAGAGACTTAGAGAATTAGCAATGCAGAAGACACGCTGGTCCCAGATTTACTTTGATATACATCATGTATGTTAATTTAATTCTCTATTGATCCCCCTAGGGGAAAGTCTCTTTTTTGCTTTGCCCCAGTAGGGAGGTCAGAGTGCGGGGTCAGATACAGCACCCCCCCACCCCACCCCACCCCACCTCCCCTGGAGCTGGTAGGGACCCAGTGTCGTGTTCAATGACACTTCAGCAGGATGAATGCGTCCTGACATGGGGGTTTTGAACTCTGGTCATGTGATTGTAAATAGCCTATGGACAATGCCACCTTTCCATCATAGTCATACAAGCAAATGGAAACCAATCAGAGGTGCTGAATGTTAGCGTTCACTGCGTTTCCTTAGAGGGGGTCAATTCTGCCCTATCCTTAGAAAATATTGCTATTCACTCTTTGCATTGCATAAAGCCCACCGTTTAATCCTGTTTAGCCGTCAGGGCTGTGATACCTTCTGGGGAATTGCTGCTGTCCTTATCGTATTTATCCAGTGATGACAGATTAGTGGGCGTTAAATGCACTTCACATACAGTAGACATCGCCCCGGATTGGTACAGCGAGTTTCAGGGAGGGAGGGAGGGCTCAGACGCGGAGCATTTTTTTTTGTTGTCAAAAAAGATGAATGAAAACCCACTCACTGAGTCGGTCGCATACTGGAACAAGATAATTCTTGGCAATAAGTCTCAAAGTGAACACTGTAATAATTCAGCGGCAGCGCACGCACAGATGCGGCGTCCTCGGTGGCTGCCGCGTCTCAAACTGCAGCCGAACACAGTTTGCAGTGTTGCGCTTTTGATGGAGAAATGTCCTACAGTGCGTTGAGGTTTGCGCAGCAGCTGTTGGTTTTGCATGCTGTGAGGGTTTAAAAGGTTGCAGCATGTGTGCTTATGCTGTTCAATTACTATGAAAAAAGCTGTTGGGATAATGTTCATGAGCTCACACACACACACACACACACACACACACACACACACACACACACACTAAGTAGCTGAGTGTGCAGGGTGAGTCTGTTCCTTCCAGGCAAGGGCTTGTCTGAGAATCTAAGAGGCAGGCAGGAAGGCACAAGGTGGAGACCTCTTCAGATCTGGCTGCTATTAACAGTCTTGTGATCTGCTCATGTTTACCTACTCTCACAACACTGGTACTTGGGGCTGTGTGGAGCATGGGACGCGGGGCCCGGCCTCTTTGAAGTGAAGTTGATCCCTCAGACTACGCTCTTGGTAATTGCACCTTCTCTCTCTCTTTTTTCTTTGACCCCCCCCTTACCTTCTCTCGCCTTCCTTTTTTTTCCCCCCTGATTTTCTTTCTCACCGAGATGAGATTTGGAAGATGCAGATGGGGAGCTTTTAATGTGATTGTACGCTTGTTCACGTCTCCACTCTGATCTGAACCAAATAAAATAGCAACAAGTTAAATATATACAGCGTTTTGTAAGTGCTCAGAGGTGTTTTTGGCCGTTTTTGTGGAAAACCATCTTAGTTATAAATGCAGTAGTGAGGGATTTTCATGCGAGAGAGCGTATCGGCATTGTCGATGCCGTATTTCCCTCTCTTTTTCTCTCCTGTAGAGCTTAAAAAAATCATGTCTTTCCTCTATAATTCACTCTACCAGATTTAGATTATCATAATTGAAAAGTGGAAGCAAAGCAACGTGAACAGACGGAGCATAAAATGTCCATGTTAAGCAGCAGATGACAAAAACTGCCATTTGTTTGTGCACTTACTGGCTGTCAATAAAGTAAGCGTAATGACACTTGATTTGAATTTGTTTTTTTTTTTTTTTCAGACATTTACTCCATCCACTGTCACTGACGTGTGCTGTGTTCAGTGGCGTGCAGCGTGGAACACCTGTGTGTTGTTGTAATTACTTTGATTATACCTACTATGGGGTATTACAGCAGTCTGGAGAGAGGGTCCAATTTAACCTGCAGTGAATTTCAATTCTAACTGAAAACAAGAGAAAAAAAAAAATGCTTTGTGGAATATTTAATCAGCAGAGAGATATTCATATGGTTGCATGCTGTGAGTTCCTGTGTGTGTTTGTGTATGAATATAATAAGCAACAGGGATGCATATTGGACTGTGAAGTTCAAGGGTTGTACTTTCCTTTGCTTTTGATCAGTTTTCCGTGATGTGTATTGGTCTGCATCCAGACACATGACAGTCCAGGGGGCCTCATTGGTGAAGCCCGCTCTCCCAAAAGATGCCAGGTGCCTGATTCGGAACAAATGCTCACAAACAGAAACACAAACACACCAGAGGGACCCCGTGTGTGTGTGTGTGTGTGTGTGTGTGCGCGCGCACGCATGTGTGTGTATTCCTCTCTTTGACTAGCAGAAGGGTAAGGATGGCAGGTATTGAACTGCGTTGAAGTAGAACGAGCAGCCATGGGCATCTCCCGGTTCACGACGCTAGTCAGAAAACTGACAAACCAAAGCTGCTTTTTATTCTGCAGCTACAGTTTAAATGGAGCTCCCTCCTGTCCCTCATGCAATCACCGCAGACCCAGTAACTGTAGAGACGTGTGCGAGTGGATTCCCTCTCGTTCCCCCTCACTTTCTCTTTTCCTGTCTGTCTCTAGCAGTCTTTATATATCTCTGTCTGTCTCTCTCTCTCCTCTGCTCCCCCTTGTCTAGTTAGAGGGCAGATATACCTTTCTCACCAGACAGGAGAAACCTATACTTTATCACTGCCACATATGGGGAAAGGTATTTTCTCCCAAAGGGAAAACTGGCATGCAATTATTATGTTCTAGCTGCCCCAAACATCCTTCACAAAACATATAGCATCCTGTTTTTGACTTACATGAGTTTATGATCTCTTAGATGGCACCACAGTGTTGCCCGTTGACTCTGGGTGTTTCCCTTTATGTCCCCTTATGGTTGATTTACTCAACTGTGCGAAGCCTATTTAAATTGACTCGCAGCTGTGCAAACTGTGTCATTGTAAGACAAAAAGCAGTGTTTCGCAATGGCAGTCACAATAAATGCTCCTGCAGGACAAGATGGATTGAAGACAGCTTTCGTAATTAAAAATGTCTCACTTCTAAACAATGTTGCCTTTAGTTTCGTGCGTGTTTTATCCATATAAATATTCTCCCAGAGATAGTGCAAACACACCTGTGATTAGTTGTAGTAAATTGCAGACAAATAAATTGAACGGGTAAATGCACAAAATTACAGATGACAGCACTTTGAGATGTCTGGAAGCAGTTTCTGAATGCTGCACGCTGCTGCAGCGTGCCCGTCATACTAGCCGACTCTCTACCGTCAGAGTGGTAAAGTGGGACAGATGTTGAGGGTTAGAGAGGCCCCAGTGGGATATTGAGAATGATGGTTTGGCAGGGAGTGCGGGACAATAAAGGGAGGAGATGGGAGAGGCCAGGGTTCTCCTTTCACTACACCTGACCTGTCCTGGAACCTGTTCAGCTGCATCTGAAATGAAAGAAAGGTGCCCTTTGTCGTGCCCAGCACTAATTTACATTTACATTCGGAACAAGGATTCCCAAAATGTCTCGTGAGAACCAGCAGAGACGAGCCTTGGAAATGCTGGTGAAACCAAGAAGGAGTGTGGGTTTCAAACATTTAAGAGGCGCTTGCGTAGAATAACATCCACTCAGAAAGACGAGGAGCGGAGAGCTTCAAAGTGAGAAGACATAAAAGTGCATTCCGAAGTGTCCAGTTATCAATTCCCAATTCATTGAGGGATTGGATCAATAACTGTCCTCCTGAATTTCAGGACAAGCCTTTGAAGTGAGCAGTGGGGCAACACCAGGCGCATAATACTGTATATTTTGTTTTCCTGGAACTGATCCTCCACAGACTTTACAAACCAAGTATCAAACTTCACAGGTTTTAATATTCCCAACAGTCCTCCAAACATGTCTAATAAGTGCAACATCAGTTACTTCAGTTTGGCTGTCAGTTTGAGCTTCAGGTTCAAATTTCACTACATTTCGAATAGAAATGTGCGCTCCAGGCTTTACTGTATAACTTTTCTTTTTGTCAATTCAAATGTGGTTTCTTTGGAGGCACTGTTTTGTCAGATTGGTGTTAAAGTTATCGCCGGATGCCGCATAATTTTCAGCTGCAGCTGCCAGCGCACGGCAGACCTTCCATTGGTTTTACATTTTATGAGAGTTTACATACGCTATGTTTCTTCAAGTGGAAAATTGTTTTCTGCATGATGCCAACAGGTGGACTCGTTAGAGAGTCAACATAATCATGGCAATCATTCCTCTCTGCAATTAGAAATATTGATCATTTACATATTATCCCAAGGCACGGTCGAGTTTATTGTTTTCCGCGCTAATGTTTCTAAATGTGTAAACAGCAGTCAGGACAGGTGCTGCAGTCATGGACTGTGCTGAGTCCCAGAACGAACATTTTAGCATAAAACAGGAAGTGGGCTAGTTTTATGGTATGTCTCTGAAAATAGATTTCAGAGCTGTTTTCTCCCAAAGAAATAGTCCAAAGGAGAAATGTCCACCCTGTCTATGGATGGAGACAGCAGGAGCAGCTGAATTTTATCAGTGGTTTCCATTCACCTTTATTGTATTTGGGGTGTCAGAGGTGAATATTTCACTTTGCATGCAGCACATAAAATCAAATCTACAAACATGGCCAGATCTTTATTATGACATGGATGATGATACCATGATAAACAGCTAGAGATGGCCACCAACAGGTGCCCCACTGCAGTGTTTTGTATTTTAACTTCCTGTCTACGTTTCAAGTGGTAGTGTGGTAGTGGTAGTGTCACATCGTGTTACATTTGAGCAAATATTTGACCAGTTTTACAGAACAATGTGTCGCATCATGGACTGCCATGGCTGCAGCAAAATGACTGACTTTCTTCCACTGCAAACATAGGCATCGAGAGCTGTTAGTGGTCGTTGTAGCCCCAATTACACCAGGTCCCCTGCAGAGCACGCACATAAGCTATGTTTCTCTGGTTACTAGACATGGTGACTGGTTATAATATCATCGATCAAGCTATCTATCCACCTTGATTTGGGTTGGATACAGCTGGCAGTAGTGGCATAAAATTAAGAGAAAAAAGCCGAAATGGAACAAACATTTAAGTTCTATCCACAGTGATGGTGAAATCTCTCTGACACCAGTACATGGGTAAGTGAAATGATAGTGGCCTTTATCTACAACATAGTCCAGTGTCAGGAAACCAGGACTAACGTGAGCTGCCCTGTTGCACAGTTGTTGTGGTCTGGACAGCCAAGACTTGAGCCCACTTCCACCCTTTCTGTCTTCCAACCCCAACGGCTTGCAGATGTTGTCCAAGGCTAAGAGGTTGGCTTGGGGGCATTTTAGTTCACTGCACTTTGTTGTCTACCTCTCACTTTGCAAACCAAACCTCTCTGGCCCGGCCTTCCAGGTCAACCACAACATTGACTCGCTCCCAGCTTGTCAACGTGTCAGGGTGCATGCAGGCGTGCTGGAGAGGATGGAAGGGCTGAGGCGGGGAGAGAGACAGACACATGAAAGGCTTGCATGTTGTGAAGATGGTGGTTGAAGATGGCCCTCTAAAACATTGTTCACATTATGCTCTGCCTAAAGAAAAAAAGGCAGTCCAGTGGAAATGAAATGACCCCTGTGGACCTGCTGTCATGTGACATCTTTGTTTTCCAAGCCTGCCATCCAACCAATATGTCCTGTAGCTCAAACCTATTCCTGCAGCATGAATCAAATCTCCTCTCCTAATCTATTTTTGGTTGTTGCTGCGGCTTGAAAATTAATTAATTACAGTACTACACACACTTGACAGCTCTAGATCATCATGTAAATGCTCCCACGGCAGCTATGGCCCTGTGTTTTACTGCAACCCTAGTATAATCTCTACATGTGTTAGCAGACACATTAAAACTGTTCCCACAACAAGTCCTGTCATTCTGCTTCAACCGAAAACATTTTCAGCGTCACATCGCATTAGATCAGTGAGCAAAAAGAGACACCACACTTTAAAAGCAGTCCTTTTTTTAAACACTTCTCTTCTTGTGGGCTGAAGCGGGGATTTGAATCGCATAACATTTAAAGAGGATTTTCACCACAGGGAGACAAATCCGTCTTTTTTCGAATAGGTCTGTTTAAACTTGTGCTATAATAAGTCCTGGCCTCTCATTTACACCACAGTCACAGGCGGCACAAACAGATGTTGTCCTGGCCAGTAGGGACACATGTACTGGTGGGTAACCAGTGCGTCCCCTCTCTCCATACAGTTTAAGTCACTGTCCAAACAGGATTAGTGCCAACTTCAAAGTGTCAAAGCAATTACAACAATGACATCAGCGTGGTTTGGGGGTTATGGCTGGCGGAGATGAACGCCTACTACCTCTCAGTTGTCACCGCCCACTCCTCAGTTCCATCTGCTCCTTTTCCTGATGCATGAGATTGGGCATTTTTTGGACAAAAGATGCACCCGTCCATCAGAGTCTTGGGAGTTTGAGCTGCTGCGTTGATTAAAGATGGCCTCTATTCAGTGCTCTATTCCAGACTAGCAAATGTATTTCTATGGTGTGAATGGTTTTTTGTTATCTGATTTAGGAGAAAAATGGACAGTTGCATGAAACAAATGATGTCTGATGCAATCACACCTTTTTAGTGTTTATAGTGTAGGTAATACACTTGTCAGGAATTAATGAAAAATAGCCTTGCTGCTCTTTATTTTTAATCCTAAAACAACAATTTAAAACCTTAAAAATATGATGTATCCAGCTGAGAAGAACACTTGCGTGTTCTGCTACCCAGAATCTGCGTTATCCCTTCACGATAATCTAACGTACTGGACCGTGGGTGTGGTGTAGCAGAGAATTGAAGCATTCCTTGATATATTCAGTGGGGGAAGTAAGTTCATCACTCGATGAAAAATGAATTGATGAAAAAATTTACCTTGAATGTCCCGGACAAATACATCCATAAGCCACTTACGTAGATAAGCTAAGTGGCAAACCTTACTCACTCCTTTTAATATGCCTCACTGGTGCTCAGAGAAAGAGGGAAAGCAGTATAGATATGACGTACCCTCTTGCTCCCCTCATTAATCTTAATAAAACAATTGACCCCTGAATAGCTTATTCCTGCCCTGCACCATTAGGCTGCATGACCGAGGCTTTAAATATTAAGCAGGCTTTGGAAAATTTGATAAAATGTTTAGTAAATGGCATAAGGCACGGTGCACTCATGGGCTTCTTCTCTTACCCTTGTGTTGTAAATGATAGATATGTTTTTATTAGACAGAATGCTGTTTTAAGCAGCATTGTGGTATTGATATTTGCCTTCAGCTTGCGTGATTTAAGATGGCAGATACATGCAAGCCCATCAGGCTTTTACCTCCACTACCTTTCACAGCTAACTACTCTGACATAATCCAGCAGTGAATTTTCATGATTTAAAAAGACAGTGACCGTACGAGCTTCGCTCACTGCCTGCAAGGATACCACGCCATTTCTCATCTGTGTAACGGCGTGCTATTTTTGCCCCTTTGCCCTCTCAGACCGCGGCGATGGAGCACAGCACATCACACAATATACTGTAATTTGTCTCTGATTAAAATTTCTGCTGAGCTTTGAAGCCCATACTGGCGTTCTGTGCTGAAGTGGTCTTCCTCGTCTGGTAAAAATTGAAAGCCTTTTCATCTCAGAGGGCTTAAGGGGTCAAAGGAACACCAAATAACCCTCCCTGTTGTGTTTCTTTTTTTTTTCCTCAGAAGCTAGTAACAAACTGCACCTTTGTCGGACGCGGCCTCTGTCAGGCCGGGGCTTGGGGGGACTGCCCTCAGGTTCAGGCTTTGGAGACCCTGTCAGCTTCAAAATGGGGTCTGCTTTATTTCACCCTCTGACCTTAGGCCCAAAAAGAGCCACGCAGGAAAAACAGAGAGATATATGATACATCAAGGCCCAGTGAAACTCCACGGCTGGGAAATGAGGAAGCTGCAAACTGCAGAGTGAGCAAAAAATGAAGGCGCTTATTGTAGGGGGATTTTTAACACCACAATTGCTATTTGGGGGTGAATCAAGGTTGCTACATTGTGAAACTGAAGGCAAGAAGTTTTGAATTTTGATAGATATCTTACTGCTGCATACTGTAGAGAAAGGCGTTGTTGCACTACTCTGTAAATAACCTGATTTTGTAAGTGAGGTTGGTCTGTCACAAGCTTTGCATATAATTTGCACCTTTCCTACTTTCAGTCATTTCCAAATAAATAAATAGATAACACTGGAACAGAAAAGAGGTAAATTCATTAAACAGAATGTGGAATTGAGTGGCGTCCAATTTTCTTTAAGTGTAAATTTAAAGATAATGAAGTGCAACATTTGATAAGAGCTACAAAAAAGAGAATACTCGTTTGCACTTGGATTGAGATTGACAAAACCATTACACCTAAGATTTTCTATTTTCTGAGAGAAATTGAAATCCGTGGATAAATTCTCAAGTTTGACTCATCTGCATTAAATGAATGAAATTGATTGACTTGGAGATGGTGCTGCATAGCCAATCAATCTAAAGAGGGACAACCCAGGGGTGTCCATGGGGATGCGGAGAGGAAGGGCCTCCCATTGTTTGGGGGCCCGGTGTCAGCCAGTCCTTGACCTTGGGGGGGTGGGGGGGTCCAGGCCTCCGCACTCAGGCCTGGGTGAGAATGCTGGGACAAGGGCTTGGATGCTCAATATGGGAGAGCCGGGCTTTCAAGCTCAGGGTCACGGGGTCAGCATCAATGCTCAGGAGTATTAATGAGTGACCTTCGGAAAATGGTGGAGGAGGACAGAGGGATGGAGGGAGGAGGTGAAAAAAATGAAGGAAAGGGGTGGGCGGGGTGAGTGGCAGAGAGAGAACTGTAAAGCCCTTAGAGAATGGAGGCTGAGACCTGTTTCTCCAAGATAACAGAGATTGGCCTATGAAAATGCATCCATCACAAGGCCACTAAGCCGGAGCCTTCTATTGTGTGTCCATGTTGGTTGAGGGCGAGGGCTGAGGGGGGAGGCCAACGGGATTGGGGGCAGTGGAGGGGGGTCAATCTGTGGAGATGGAAACAGGGGTTAGGGGAGGGGATGACAGGGGGTAGAAAGGGTAAGGAAGGGAAGGGTCGCTTGGGCTAGCCTGGCGTGGACAAGTGAAGTGGGAACGCTCCATTGCTTATTCAACAGGGAGCAGATCTGTAAGAAGATAGAGGCCCACCAATCTTTTGAATTGGGGTTGGGGGCGGGTGGAGCAGCAGCCAACGTGCAGGAGATTTCTAATTTGGTCAGTGAGCTCTTGGCTGAGGGGTTTGTGACAGAGCGGTTTGGATGAGCAGAGGATGGAGCGAGGTGGAGAGGAAGAGCTATCGCTGTAATGCTCTCAGAGGTTAAAGGCTCGGGTGCTTCTCTTTCATTAAGGCTTTCAGAGTATGTTCTGAGGAAAATATTACTATCAAGTGCATGTAACAATTAACCTGCTTTTATCCTTGCCATGGAGAATATGCTTTTTTAATGAGAGGCAAGTCCTAAAACGCTGGCTATTGGTTATTCTAAATAATTTTAGAGACCTTTTTTTTTCCTTCCTTCTGCCGACTCTACTTCCTGAACTTTGCATATCGGCTGATGCTGAGTACTGATCTGATACATGTGTATGACCTGACTCAGGTTAAATCCTTTGAACAGCATGAACAAATACACATTTTTAGAACTGAAAAGAACACAAATAAATAAATCTAGGAATAAATAACGATTGTATTTAGAGTAGCCACAGTATAATAAAAATTAGAAACAGTATATACACTAACAGTAAAAAACTAAAGCATACTGTACACATTGCTGTTTTACTGGTGGGATTTTCCAGTGTAAAATATTACACTAAAAACCTCAGTTGTTTGCAGCAGCCCCGCTCAACTTGATGTGTAGGCCACTTTTAGAGCGGCAAAGAAGAATTCATTTCTGGGAGAAGAAAACTGCTTTTTTACTCGAGTGAAACTACTTTAAAGTTGATTTGTTTTGGCACTTGGGACCGGCGTGTTTCCTCTAAACCCAACGTATACGCAAAAGGACAAATGTGAGTTTAGTGTAAGTTGCTTATAGGTATTGGCTACTTGTGCTGTACAAAATCTGTTAAGTTACATACAGGTGTATGGGAAGATACTGGGAAGTAGCAGGCTCCCATTAGGGGGATAATAAATAGCGTGATATACGATCAGTGTATAGACTCGCCGATCCCCGATTTGGCGCTTAAGGCTACATTGGAACAACTATTGGAACAACCCCAATACTTTTTCTGCCTCGGTTACAATACATTTTGGAGCACATACTTCCCTCTGCTATTATGTTTTGTGTTAAAGTGTGCGTGTGCTGCTGGAGTCTTTTTTAACACTTTTCCATTACAATCATTCAGTTTCAGTTCATTCAGTACATCTCCATCTCCTTTTACATCACAGATCAATGCTATCTGCGGGAGTGCAGGAACACAATTGTCCGCTTTATACTGACTTGTGTTTTCCTCCCATCAACTGCTGTGCTTTCCAGAATTTCCAAGAAAACACTCTCCCTCCCTTCCATGTCGCTGCATGTTCAGTTCCTGGCGTGAGGAGCAGGTTGACACAGATGAGCAACAGACGAGAGATGGATTGTGTAGAGGGGTGGTGGGGCGGTGGTGCTCTGCATGTGCTGATGGCTTCTATTTTGCATTGGAAGTGGCACACTGACGCATTCAAATTAATGTGACTGCCTTCAACTTTTTGCTTTTTCTATCTCTCTCCTCCTTTACCCTCAGGCTTTTTAATTTTCACCAGTCCTTCTTCTCCGTGGCTTCCGTCCATCCTGGAGACAGATGCACCATGGGCGCTTTAAAGCTCCGTAATGTATACATTATTCATATCACTTCACAAAAGGTGCTCATTAAACTTTACATGGCCAATGGAGTAGGCAGCCATAGATTGAAAGTGTTGCCCATATCACAAATGTCACAGTGGATTGACAGAGAAAGGAGAAAGTGTTGGTGGGGGTTTGATTTGAAGGTGGCTTTGATTTAACTCCAGCGTTATTTGCATCTGGCTTTGTCCAGCCTCCCTTTTCAGTTCACTTTCTATTGTATTTGGGATTTGAGTACTACACAGAAGTTAAGGATATAAATGCAAATTTGCTTTGTACAAAAATACAACATTTACTGAGGATTATTAAATATAAATGTGTATGTTTTGCCAGGCGTGATGCATGCTGAAAAATAAGATACTGCGTTAAGAAGCCGATCCAGACAGTGCAAGAGGTTGATGTATGTATGTATGCATAAACCCCATATACAGTAATTCAACATCAAATGCATCTTTAAATGTGCCTAAACCCCAGCAGTGTTTCTCACAACACAAACAAGCTGCCACGGAGGGCCCTTTGGGCGAGACCTACACGCTTTCCTTTTCCTTGGCCGGGGTCTCAGCAGAGAATTCATCCCTTAATAATACAACACTTAACCCTCCTGTATTGTCCATGAAAGGCTGGGCTGGCAGGTACAGTAAACTGGTGGGACTAACAACAGCTTGGCGCCGAGCTGAGAAAAACATCCACACAGGGAAATGAGCTGTCATTACAGTAGCAAGGCAGCACTCAGGCACCTCTCTGTATGTGCTCATCTCTTCTGCTTGCTACCCCCAAGGTCCTCTTGCACTCATAAATACGTAATTACGCCCACCGCCCGCCACGATGATTTCTGTTTTCATCAGCTGTCAGAAATGACCTGAATTACCCATCACTGTTTGACCCAAATGCAGCCGTCAGATATGTTAATCACAGCTTACATAACCACTCAGCCCTCTTTCCACTGACTTAAACTGTGTGTACGCGTGTGCCTGAAACCCCTTTAAATAGCACCTGTCACCAACAGAACAAAATAAAGAAAAAAAAATGAATAAAAGAAATTCAAAACTAGAGATGAGGTATTTTGCATCCATAAATTAACCTTGACTTTGACATCTCCCGGCAGGAGGTGTGCTGAGCTGTACCTTTTTAATGTTTAACATGACAGAAAAGACAGAAAAACAGCAAAGGCTGATGTCCCTGAAAGCTATGACCTGAACTTATCCAATATGCAGAGTGAGGAGGAGGAAAACAAGATAAACGTTACGTTGACTTCAAGAAATATTTTGACAGCGGCAGTTAAATATGTATTTATGTAGATATTGTGAAGATAGTATTAAAAGGATGTAAACAGTTCTGTTTTCATTCTTTCAACAGTGAATTTAGCACTTAAATTTATTCCATGCGTGTCTTTGCCTTAAAAGAATTCTGCCTGTACAGTATGCAGTGAACTGGGAAGGCCCCCATGGACCTCTTAAGTTGCAGCCTCATGATAAAGCCCCACTGAAGGAGACGCCATGCTAAGCTCACCCCCATTCATTTTGTGTTGGACATGAGTGAATCTAATACCCCTCCACAAGCTTACTCGAGTGTTTTAAAGTCAAGTGTGTTTGACACTTTCGGGTTTGAAGTCATGTAGCCGGGCACAAGAACACTGTTCTCCTCAGACAAAACATGGCTGAGGTCACAGTGGGATTTGTAGGTACAATCGTACAGACTGATGACATTAATATTTCTCTGTAGCACATTTAGAGAAGTAATCTTAACTCTAGCCATGAGAATTTACATCAATATATTATGACAAAATTATGTGCCTTTTCAAGTCCGCATAAATTCATAGCCAGCAGTTATTTGCATTATGTGTAAGATGTTTGCATAGAACTAACTGATCATTTTGCAAAAATACCAAGTTCATTACATTATCTCACTCTTATATCTGATGTAGGTAGTGGTAATTAGAGGCAGAGTTTTATCAGCTAATCAAGAGCAGCGTACAACTAAGATTTTTTTTTGCTGTCAGCACAAAAAGCATCACAGCAACAAGTTGCAGAAAAGGCTTTTTGCAATGTTATCTCATTAGCAGTAATTATAACAGATATCATATTGTATTATTGCGTGAACCAACATATCCTGGAGCTAAAGTCCTTCCCCCAGCCAACGCCTGTTTCCACATAACGCTGGGTTGATTTCTCTCTGCCGTCTTTTCTTTGCATAAACAGTGCCTGCAGTCAGAGTCTGCTCTGATCAAAGGGACAAATCTATCCAGGAGCAATCAGGTTGCTGTGCTAGGCCGGGCTGCTGACAACTCCAGGCTCTTTGATCAGAAATACATCATCTTCAGCAGGCTGCCTGCCTGGATGCCTTTGTCTGGGGCCAGGAAATAGGGGAAGTGATAGCTCCCTCTTGGTGCTCTTCTTCGCTGCTACGCCTTTTGGCAGACAAGATGAAAGCTACCCCAATTATAAGTGAAAATACCCCCAATGAACTGAGCTGAGCTTCTGCTTTGCAGCTCGAGCCACCACCACCACCACCACCCCATATCATCACTAAATCTCTATACGCCGTCTATGCATGATGGTACAAAAGATATTGTCAGTTTCTCTTTTCTCTTCCCCTGTCTTTCTTGGTGAAATGAGACTTTGGTTGAGATAGTGTGCCAGTGCAATTGAGGTCACATCCAAAAGCATCGGTCTCCCTTCTCCCAATTTAGTAACCGCAGTTCTAATAACATGGTCTTCTCGGCAAGGCAAAAGAAAAGTGAATGTCTGGGCCTCGAAGCACACCTCCTTCGCTCCCCTCCCCTGCTTTCAACCCCTTGACTGTGAGCTAAAGCGATTTTTTTTTTCTTCTTTCACCCAGCTTCAAGAGGTGGAACAGGAGATGTTGAATGATGGACAGGTGTGCAGGCATTGTGCTGTTCTGCTCTGCACTGAAGGAGATCATTGATTTGCATTACAGTCCCACACATAAAACACAACCCTCCACACACACACACACACACACACACACACACACACACACATATATATCCCCATCCACATCTTACTGTTCCACCCCTATGACTGCACCACCTCCCACATGGCAGCCCACACCCCAGCTCCTAATCAAGGAGTGAATGTTTATCTCACTTCCTGTCTTTTATAGGGGTGGAGTGTTATCTCCGGCTTCTGGTACCACCTCACCTGGGCTGACCCGAGAGGGAAAGCTATCACGCCTCAGCACAGGCTTTACAAGCCTGCTCAGATGATGTCAAAACCATGCATTACCTCATAGAGAATATACATCTGGATGTATTGAATGAGGGTTGTTGCAGGAGACTTAACCTTTCTCACTGTCACGCTTGGCTCATATCTTGGCTCAAACAAATCAAACCAATTTCACTTTGAATAAATTACCCAAACATTTTTTTTTCTGGCTTGAGGCACACAGAAAAAAGCAGCAACAGCCAGGGAAGCCGGTGCTGCTTAAAGGTGTAATCCCCTGCATCAACAGCCTCAGAAGCATATCAGGTGTCTTTAAGCTCATCCACCTGTCAGTGAGCTCTTCCAGCAATTACACATCTGTCAAGTGTCACCTATCTCAGCTCTCACTGACAAGGGTTATGTCAAGCAGTCAGCCATTACGGCGGCCCAAATGGAGTCTGCATTGTTTAGAGCCAGCAGGAAGTGGCTGTGGCACGGAAGAGTGAGCAGGGTCTCCATAGTGTGACTGGGAAGCCAAGCTAACGGATAGTTTCGGCAATGGGGGGGGAGGGGGGCTTCTGTCCAGATCTCTTTTCTTGCGTCTCCTCATATTTCTCAGTGCTGGATTGGCAGCATGGGTGTTTTTTGTTCACTACACCGAGCCTTGGGACTCATCCGGGCTGGTTAAATCTTTGCCCAGGGCAACAGCTTTTATATGCATGAGCTTGATTTGACCTGTCTTCAGGCTGTGAATGGGGTTATGCAAAAGAGAAAATCAGTCAGAATATTAAAAATGATATCAGGTTTAGCCTTTCCACATGCTTTAATAGTGTCTAACAGGCTTATTGTTGGTTTGAGATATAGACTGCACTGTTTTTATAGTTTTCATTACCCTTTATGGTTTATATTGCCGAGTGGGGGAGAGAAGACCTTAAAGTAAAGAGAAGCTGCCTCACAGAAAGAAGTTTTCAAAGTTTTCATTAGTTATTTGTTATTCCCAAGCTTAAAGCAATCCTTGAGCAATAATTGACATTTTGGCAAATATGCTTACCCTGTTGCCAAACCTAAGATGAAAAGATTGATACCATACTGTCATATCTGTCCAGTAAATGTGGGGGTACAGCCAGAAGCTAGTTAGCTTAGGTTAGCACAACAACTGGAAACGGGGAAACAGCTAGCATGTCTCCCTCCAGAGGTAAAATGAATAAATAAATATATGTAAATAATAAATCAAATCTGCCTACCAGTACCTCAAAATCTCAGTTAATAACAAATCATGCCTCTGGTATATGTTTAATCTGTACACAAACATGTAAAAATGACTGGTTGACCTGACTTGTTATTATGTTAGCAAGAAAGTGAAGAAGCATAAAATGTTAAACTATGTTCCTCTGAGACAAGAATCACAACTTCCTGTGTAAAATGAACCGTGATGAACAATTAACATCACTGATTGTAGACTGAAAACCCTACAGCATTGTTAAAGTAACTTGAACTAGACAACCGTCGCATGCTGTTAGCTAATATCGTACATAAGGTTGTCACACAGATTTTTAAGGTCTTCAAAAAGGAGCTACTTCTGAACAGTGTTCGGCCTACTTGAATATTTTAGTGTGTATTACAGTCTGAGAGGATTATCAGATTGTGTCTCGTCTGTGTGGCCTGTTGTAATGGCTGTTAACACCCCGTCTTTGTTGGTCCCTCAACTGAATTTTGTATCACAGGTGCTATACTCAGTGTTAAAAGCTTGCAAGTAAAGAAAGAAAGATTGAATCTGGGTCACTTTAATGCTCTCGTCCGTCACACCGCTACATCTCCTCAGGCCTGAGACGCAAGGCACGTTGTCAAGTATTAATGAAGAAAACGTCCCTGTAGGGCTGGTGTTTGTCAAACCAAATTACATACATTCAGTTGGAAAGGTGAGGATTAATCTTTCAAATCCCTTCTGGATGTGTAGGATGCACCATACAATCCCACACTGAAAATAACCCCCCTGATGCTGACTCGAGTTGGCTGAGCAGAAGCATTGTGCTGTTATAGTATACATACTGCAGGACGTGATGCCAGTAAACCAGCGAATGTGCTGACAGCAATACAGTACCTTCTATACGGTAGCTGCAGCTGCTGGTAAATATGCACACACTTTAACAAAAACTGGGACAGAATGTATTCCAGCGGTTTGCCAGTGCCTGTTTGGTGGTTTCATTATTGTGTTTTCCATTTTTGGCATTTCATCATAATGAATAATTGTGACTGCAGATAGAAACACAACAGAGGAGCAATACTAAGAGTGAGGGAGGCTTTAAAATAATACGAACAAAGAAGGAACCTGCATGTTTTGTTTAGGTGGCCGTACAGCAGCAATCCTTTGTGGGAGCTTAAAACACATGCAAATGTGTCTTTCATATTTATTATAATGACACGAACAAAGAGTGCATGAAAAAATACATAGTCAAACCTACTCATGTAAAACAACCAGACCAACAAACATGGAAATAAGGAAAAAACTCTAAACTCCATTCTAGCACAGCCAACCGGATGTCAATAGCTGTGTATCTTTTCTGGCAAAAATGACCTTTTTTTCCACAAACCGCTTTACAGTGATGGTTGAAGCTTTTGTCCCATGTGGTACTTTTGTTTGGATGCAGGGAGAAAAAAAAAAATTCTTAGTCAATTAAATGCCATTGATAATGCAGAGACGGGCTGCTGTGAGAACGGCAAAGCAATCCACATCCTCCTCATTTATGGTGGGGATTTGGCCTACCATGGGAAAGAAGCACTGGAGGTGGATCTGCAGAATTTTCCCCCTCCATCTCTCCTGCTAGTGTCTTGCTGAGATTTAAATAAGCCTAAAGATTACTTGAGGGCCTTTAAATGCAAATTTTGGTGAGTGTGCAAAGCCCCTCCTGTAAACCTCAGCCTTATCATTTGCCTCCCAGATTAGGGCCTGTCTGAGATGGGAAGCTGGCTCCAGGCCCCCCAATAAGCTGCAGGCCAGGGGCCACTCCAGTGAGAGAGAGATGGATGGAGAGGGAAGGAGCTTGCTGTGGCTATGTGTGCCAAGGTCAGTGGTGGCTGCACTCGAAATAATCAGCGAGTATCAAGAGACTTACATCTGGTGGTTTGCTTATCTCACTGCGTGTTTGCGTGTCTCTGCGTGCATGCATGTGTTTGTGTGTTTTTAGCTACTTCAAACACAGCCACGGTACGCTTTGTCACAAGGGCTCTGAGCCAGGATCTTTGACAGATTAGGCAATAATCAATTAACAAATTAAGAAAAAGTAAGCATAACTGCCTTGTATTCCATGCATTATAAAACACTTTGGTGCACAGCTACAGAAATTGGCCCAGTGTCCTGCACTTTTTTAGGGGGGATAACAGATGTTGGAAATTGCTTTGATAGGTATATTGGCTCTGAGGAAAATCCAAGAGTATTTATGGTTTGAAACATGAAAGGATCCTGGCTTGTGGATGCATTTATATTTGAATGGCACCCACTTCATTACTTAATGATTTGAAAAGGCTGTTAGGGAGCTGAGCCTGAGCCAACGAACCCATGACCCTGCTGAGTCAATGTGCTAAACAGACACAGTCTCCGCTGCAGGCAGCTACACTTCTCACACCATGGAAATTTGACATATGGAATAGACCAGAATATATTAGATTTCTACATACATACGTTAGCACAAACCTATTGCATATATGTGCGTGTGTGCAAGCGTGCGTGGATGTGCATTACACATGTTGTGGGCACACAAATCTGTTCACACAGTCACATTGTAGGGACTCAACTTCCTTGTAGGGGTAAATCCCCATAATGCAAATCATTATATTTTAAGGTGAAGACTGGGGTTAGGGTTAGGGTAAGGTTATGGTTAGGCAAGTAGTGGTTCTGGTTATGTTTAGGGTAAGTCTCCAGGAAATGAATGTGGTGTGCATGTGTGTGCATGTGTGTTAAAGTGATCATTTTCAATATTTCATCATAACAATGGATCAAATGTCCATGTCTAATGTGAGAGGGGTTGTGACCAACTCACAGATAATTAGTACCAAGTCCTGTAGGTCTGCAGAGCTTCACAGCATCTCTCAGCTCATTGTTTTGGTTTTCCAGCCTTGAAAGGTCCACATAAAACCTTAGAGGAGGGTGAAATAGATTTTGAGACCCTAGTTTATTGACTTTATGTTTCCAGGAAGTTTTCCTGTTGACTCCCGTATAGAGTAAGACAGTGTTTTCTTGCAGCCAGCACCTTCCAGTCATTACTGGAACTGCAGCTTCAGGCAATTCAGCAGCGGCTTCACCAGTGAATCGTAATGGTAACTGCTTGTTGCTAAGCAGTGTGACTCAAGCAGTTGCGTTGTTGAAGGCCACTACCATGGTAGCTATTTGGGAGTGTGCATTTACTGCTCTGATGTTTCTAGCTTGGCTTTTCAGGCCCCCACTTTTCAAACCACCAGCCTCTAGTCTCAGGTCTGCGAAGCTATCCATTTTACTACATATCAGATGATCTGAGGTCACTGTGCTGCACTGCTATTCCTCAATGTGCATGTGCAGTATAGTATTATGTCACTCCACCCTTTGATTTTTCAGCCTCACTGTAGCCTACTTTCTGTGCATCTGGCACACTGTAGGCACAGCTGTTGTCAACAAGGACCTGTGCTGTCAAAAAGCACCAAACTCAGGTCAAGGTCATCGAGGAAAAAGTTAGTGATGGTGGGAGGAAGGGTGGTGGCAGTCTTGACTGATGTTGTGCTTGACTGCTCTCTGTCTACAACACCACCCACCACCTCCTAACAAACAGGCGCGCGCACACACACACACACAAAACCCCTTTCATCCCCTTTTTCTTTACTATGTCCCCTTGTCATACAGCCTCCCCTCCTCCCTTCCAGGTGCTCAGAAATGACTTGGATGAGGTCGAGGACATGAGGAGCCCACCGGAGAGAGAACAGATGTCACATGCCTCTTGCACCACGCTCAGGGATGTCTGTGTGTGTTCTGCTCTGTGACAGGTAGCGTGTCGTGGTTGAGAGGTAAAGCAGGGGCCTTACTCCCAGAAGGAAATGGAATGAAATGGGGGCCAATAAGGGGGGAAAGGGGGACCAGGATAAAATGAAATGTATGAAAATAGGTCCTGGATGTAGACACCTTGTTGCCTGGTGCTCAGTGTGAACTTTACAAAAGGCTGTCAGTCGAAAACCGGGACTGCAAAATGGGATGTTTTCAAACTGAGCTCAGCAGAAGATCCCCAATAATCAATAAATAAACAATCAAATGTGCATTTACTTCAGCTCTCTGCCCCAGAAAGTGCTGGTGTAAATCACTGGGACAACCACCTCAGAGTGGAAAGTCATTTACAGCTGTTACAGCTGACAAGACGAGGTCTTTTGTCATGGCAGCATGCATGCTTTCATTTATCATTCATGGGTCATATTGTCCTAGATTGGTGATTAGACAGTTGGCAGATTCAGAGCTACATTAATGGCCCAAACATATGCACCTACACAAGCAGACACATGGATTAGAGGTTACCTTTTTAAAAAATCTGAATGTATGAGCCCTGCACTTGTTAGCTTACTGCATTTGAACGAATTATGACTGCTTAATTCAGAAGTACAGTATGTTCTCAATCAAGATAGTTTCACCTTTGTCATAATGACACACATGCACACACACTAATGGCCCCGCTAAATGTACACTCACCTGTGAATTACCTCATTAGAAATCACGCTGATAACAGGCACGGCATGTCCACCTACCACGAAGAGAGTGATCCACCACGTCCCCTGTGATACCTCCCTCTGTGATAATGTACATATTCATTATTCAACACGGCCTGTCAGATTACCAGAATATTCGGCAGATTAGCTGGTTAGCTGTCTGGTGGTCTTGTCTTTTATCCAGAGACTAGAGTGCCCTGACTAAGCACATCATAATGGCAGCAATCCCAGGTGGTGTGTAGTGCATGAAGAGACCTACTTTTGGCACTTTTGATCTGATCTGAGTTTTCTGAAAGGTTGGGATGGATTATGCTGTCTCTAAATCTGCTGTCTCTTTAAATCTTTGAACGTTGACTGATCATAACTACGTTCATGGATGTCTATGAATATTTACATGCCATGTTTGGCCACAAGGGAAAAGGATTTATCCTTCAGTTGGAGTCAGAGGTATCTGTGAGCCAACATCTCCTATACCTTCCAGGTACTGAAGCCTGTGAATATCCAGTAGAGCTTAAGTGTTCAAAGCCACCTTCATGATGTGGCCGGTGAGTCCTGCATGATAAGCAGGCATCTCTTTCCTGCAGCACAGGTCTGTGTCGGATGATGAAGAAATCAGAACCGAATGGCACTGCTTCCCCTGTGTTGTGGGATAAATGCATGCATGTGTACTTGTGTGTGTGTGAGCGTGTTTGCGTGTGCTAACCAAGCTGTTTAATCTGAGCCGGTCATTGAGTTTAGTATGGTTTTGGCAGCTTCTTGTCTTTCGTTTAAAGGTGACTTCACTCTGAGGATCCTCCACTAGAGTGTGCATGCTGCTTTTGTATGTATGTAAGCTGCAGAATGTGTGCATGCTGCACATATGTTGACAATTATGCATCAGTTTCCACAGGGAAACCAGTGGGCAGGATGGAAAGTGTATTTGAACCTACATTACATAAGTCTACAATCAGTGGGTATGGTAGTGATTCAAACTATGGTAAACATGTTGGCATGAACTAATCAGGGAATCTTTCATCTTCTAGTGTTGCAGTTTATTCATCATTCTGGCACAGAACTGTATACTCTAGGGCTTGTGTTGGGTTATAACCCGGGTGTATGTGTGTGTTACTGTGTGAAAGAAGGAGGGAGGGCGAAAGGGTCTGAAGGTGCACAAACGTGTCTATTCCCATAAATAATTAACATCACCCATTTTACAGCAGCATTACAGTCCTCTGCTTTTTTTCTTTTTATTCAGAGGAGATGAGGCAAGATCCTCATCAGCTCCACGTATTCCAACAAACAGAGCTTAAAATCATTAATTGGTGGAGCGGATTTTATTGGACAGCCCTTTATTAATGTTTTACAAGACGATTGCCTCATTCTCGAATTACCATCTGGGCTGAATGTATCGCTGATTTGGCCTTTGGTCTGGGACCAGTGCAACACTCTTCTCAGTTCCATTTGTCAGACCCCCTGAGTGTCTGCATTTGCCTTTAGTTGTAAAAATCAGACCGGTCTGGCTCTCCCTGCAGTTGACTTTTGTTAACCGTGAGGTGCTGGGTCCCTGTTCTGTATACAGGGGAGAAGGAGCCAAAAAGCACCGCAGGGGCATCATAAAAGAGCCTCACAGGATATTGAAATAATGACCGTTGTTTGCGAAAACAGGATAGCCCAACTCAAATCACTTCCTCATGTATTTGTCCTGAGCGATCATAAAATCCTCGGAGAACACTCGAAGTTGTCTGCGGTCTGCTAATCCAATATGGAGTGGGGCACATAGAAAAGAAACATTGCTTCTAACTACTTAGTTATCTGGTGGAGTCTGCCAAGCAGCCTGAATCTGTTCTGATTTTTGGCCTATCAGTCTGGAGAGTGAGGGCACAAGCAGTGAATTAATGGTCAGGAGATTTATTTGTTTGGTGTAATAAGGACTGTAAAACAGTAAGAGCTCTGTGCAGCCTTGCAGGCCCCCTGCCCCGTGGGTACAATCAAATGTTGCCAGTAAATCAATAGAGCTGGAAGAGGTTTTTATAACCCGAGTTTAACACCAGGCTCTAAGTGCTCCAGGTGGCAGGTCATTTGTTCATTATCCCAACTTATCACAATAAACAATGGCAACTCTGATTGGACTACGCTGCTACCATGAGAGGAAAAATTGGAGAGGAAGAAGACAAAAATCTCAGGTGGGCAAGGGAGGGCTAATAAGGAAGGCAGAGAGTGGGCAGGAGACAGGGGAGAGGCAGAAGATTAACCACTGTAATTACGTACAGGAGCACAGAGGAGGACTGGGACAGTACGAGTAACAGATAGCGTGAGAGCTCTACAAGCTGTCAGCCTGTACAGATGACTCCTCTGATGCCACGGTTATAATCGTGCCTCTCTCTTTCAGTGCTGCCAACAGGTTTGGGCTTTTAACATTGCAAATACAAACAGTGCAGCCTGGCCCTTCTTTTTGAGAGCAAGGTTGCAAATGAACATCTCACTGTGAAAAGAAAGAAAAAACGGGGCTCTGTGCAGAAACAGGATGAATTGCTTCAATAATTCTGTGGCCTCTTTAAACACGTCTCAAGCCGGCCCTGAATTACACTGCAAAAGTGAATAAGAAGCGTCTAATAGTAACATATGATAGCAGATCATTAAAAGCCAGTAGTGTTTAAATCCCCACAGATATACAATTCAGGTACATCAGGCATCATTTGTGCTCAAACACTATTAAAAAAGGAGATCTAAACACCATGCTGGTGCATTAGGTAAAGCAGTAAAATGAGCCTACATGCTGTTTGCAGATGGCTTTACCTAAACGACCTTACAGTAATGTGAGTGCATTTTTGTGACCCCACTGGGAATTGAACTCCTAACCCACGACAACCACATGCTTTATCAACTAAACTACGCTGGACCACATGGTTCTGTACCTTGTAAAGTTGAGTAGTCTGTTTGCAAAAGACCATATAGGAGCCACACGGAGCAGCGCTGCCATACGGTGCGATGCAAAATCGCTCCAGTCTTAGTTATTCAGATTTTGTGTTCTTAATTTATGACTCCTGTACAGGAGCGTGGCAGCTGGAGTTTGTAATTATACAACACACTCCACTCTTTCTACTCTGCTGCAGACACACTGCATAATTTACATGTCTATTAGCTCATCAATTACAGTGTAATTACTTAGATGCACAACTAGGTTTTTACCATATTATAAAGCAAGTCATCAAATGAATAAGTGAACAAACAAACAAACAAGTAAACAAGGCGATAAAGATGGTGCAAACAAAGAGATACAAATTGAAAGGCTAGACTTTCGGTATGTGACAGGAAGTCAGCCCAGCTCCTCCAACGTTGTTTTCCTCCTCCTTCGTCCCTCTGTCTCCCCTTGCATTTAGTCAGAGAGGGCCTTATCCTCGGCTTATCATCTGCATTTGTTTACCCCTGATTCCACTGTTCTGCAAGCTGTCTCATGATTCATTACTGTGATTAATAAGCCTATCATGTGAAACAAAAATACTGTAGCGTTGCATCTCAAGACTCATTGTCTCTCCCATAAGCTTTTTCAGAGATGCATAATCCAGCAGCAAGAATGTGTTCCTGCTTCTCTCTCTCTCTCTCTCTCTCTCTCTCACCTCTCACCTCTCACCTCTCACCGTCCCTCTCTCTTTCACTTTTTGATGAATTAATGACGGAGTGATTTTGGAAATGCATTATGCATGATAAGAATTGGTTTGTAATGGAAACAAACAGAGACAGTGGTGCAGGTCGGGGTGGCAAATCTATTGACCATCAGCAGCGCCTCATCCTGTATGCATTACTTATAGAGGTTAGATTTGTTTTTGTGCTGTGAATACTAAAACTTGAGCCAACACAAAACACTAAAAGTGCTGATGAGCCCTTTGCAATTTGGCAGTATGGTGTGAAGTCTTGTTGGTTCAATAACCTTTAAGGGATGTGACTGACAAACACAAGGCTCTCTGGGAACTTCAAACTGAGATGGGGTGAGTTTGGGGTTAAGTTGGGAACATACTTTCTTTCCATTTGGTGCGAGTTTCAAACAGCATGGCTCTTAAATACACATGGAAATGGATGAACCAGCAATAACTTTGGATGGATGAAGTTAAAAGAAATGAGTGGCAGTGATCCCATCCACTCACTTGGAGTCTCAATCAAAGACATCTTTGCTGCAGCTCATTCTTTCTTAAAACATCTGCATCATCCGTGGACAACACAGTCGAGACTCAGGCGGTTTGCATGGAACGCATCCTTGAAATATACCTTTAATAAAGGAAGGCCTCATTTCTTCATAGCTTTGGGCTTTCATTGAGCCTATATACAGTCAGGACAGCCCATTCAGCATTTAGCGCATTCACGCTGCTGTTGTTTTGGCTGCTGCAGGTCATAGCGGTGATAAATCTGGGAAAGTTAGCCTTGGTAATGGACTCCAGAAGGGGTCTGGGAGTTAAACAGTGATGAGCAATGGAAACTGTGGTCAGCAAGAGAGCAGCTGTAACCCTCTAACAGGCATGGACAAGATGGGAGGAAGGAAACAGCCAAACATTCAGAGGCCCAGCGATGGGTCTATTTTAGGAGAGGGCTGGAGGGAGAGGAGGGGGAATCCAGCCGAGCAGCAGTTGAGCAGCACATGTGGATATGCTGCAAGCTGACTGTTGAAAGCGCACTGAGAGCTCAGCATGAGAACAAGAGGAGCTGGAGATAAATAGCTTGTACGGAGGCACTGTTAACTCCAAAAACTAGTTTTTAATGTTGGGTGTGCCTTGAGAGTTTGTGTAAAGGGTAAGTGGAGCTACACAAGTATAGCCCTGGAAAAAGATATGTGGCAAGCCACCGTTGCATAATCCTCAAGAGACATGGTTAGAAACGAGAGAGAGAGAGAGAGAGAGAGAGAGAGAGAGAGAGAGAGAGAGAGAGAGAGAGA